>CM065695.1:7680420-7781500 GCA_017654935.2 Phymorhynchus buccinoides | reverse complement strand
AAAGGCATTTCAAATATAATGATAATATGACAAATCAGAGGGACTGGGGAAAAACTTTTAAAGAACTACAAAATGACAGATTGGTGATGGCAAATGAAAGGACAAAAACTGAAAAAAAGAATCCACAGTACATAATCCATGTTGATTTAATTTCTCGAGGCTATTACCTTTTTAGGGTCGCTTGAATGTGTCAGCTTGCCAATGGTGGCAAAAGCTTCTTTGGTTTTCTTTGTCGCTTCTGAGTCCAGCTTCAGTTCCCCGGTCGTTACTTTGGGCTCATCGGGCAGTGCCTGCGACTCCAGTTCAGACAGGCGTGACTTCAGCTTTCCCATCATGCCCAGCAGAGAGCAGTCGGGGGCAGAGGTCACCAGGCGTTCAGAAGTACTTTTATGAGCTGACAAAATGGCTTCATAGTTTTCCAAATCCAACTTGGAGGATTTTATTCCCGACGTAAAGGCTTCTTCCCGCTCTTTGACGGCTGAGTTCAGTTTCAGTTGTTGGGCTTCAAGCGATTCGTGCAGGTCATCAAATGTGGCCTTGATCTCGTCTCTCATGACCTTGAACTTGGCTTGGCCTTCAGACAAGAGGGTCTCAAGTTGGTTGATCTGAAAATAAAAGATAAATGATATACTGAATGTTAGCGATATCAATACCTCAAAATCAAATTTCAAAGCTCACACATACCCCTCACAGACACACATACTGAATGTTTAGTAGCTGGTGTCCTGTGTATGTTAGTTTAGAACAGGTTCCACTGAACTCCATGGAAGTGACTCAGCAGCAGTGCAGTGTATCCTCTGGTGGTTGCCTCTTGACGACCTAACATAGATTTGCTCCCTTTGGACTGCTGATTTTGGATTCCATGATCAGACAAACCAGGGTGTGTTTGCCAGCTGGGACTCCGAATGAGCGGTGTAGAAGCAACGCTGCTGCACGGCCCAGAAGACAGGAGAGCAAAATTGTATTTTAAAATAAAGAGCACACATAATGACATTATACACGGGTGCAACTCCCCAAAATGAAAAAAAACCTGAAAGGCAGGGGTCCAGGGACCCATGGCCCCAGCAGGATACAGGGGCAGTGACCCATCGGACGATCCAGTGGGGGCAAGTTAAGAGAGAGATATAACGAGACCGACAGACAGCTAAAATGACAGACAGAGACAGTTTTAGTCTGATAAGCCTTGCAAAATCATTACATTGCCTTTGCAAACTTCCAAGATAGAAAACTAAGTTCAAAACGCCCCAAGTTGCTTGTGATCAATTTTTTTTAATAAATTAAAAAACACCTGAAGTTCAGTTTCTGGTAAAATTAAAAATACTGAAATCAGTGTAAAAATGAAAGAGTAGCACCCATGCATATAGTTGTGAATATTGTCATTGGGGTTTGCTTGAATTAATACTAGTCTAGTCTACTACCTTCTTGTTTTCGTCCATCAGCTCGATATCTCTCATACTTTCATTTTCAGATTTTTGTGTGAGGATATTAAACAAAAGCATATATTAGATGTCATGATTATTTTATATAGCACTCAGTAATAGTAGTCAGAATCTTTTTATCATTCTAACCTCATTTTAAGAAATAGGCTAAGAATTTAGATATAATATTAATTCTTCCTTCTTAAAGTAAAGTTATGCATTTGCAAAGCATGTGTACTGATATACTAATTAACTGCACCACAGACAGCATGCTTTCCTCCAAAAGATTCAGCATACAAATTCTTTTCCAAGGACACTTATTTTACTGCATATCTCTCACACACACATACACAACACACACACACACACACACACAAAATATATTCACACAGAAATGCACAAACATAACAAACATACACCCAGACACACACGTACGCATAAACACACACACACGCACGCACCACACACACATACACAATTATTCTCTTTCTTTCACACACACACTTGTGACACATACACATGACACACACACAGTGACACACAGTGACACACACACACACAGAGTGCACACACACACACACACACCATCAGCCAGATTCTCAAGCGCACATCAAACCACCCACTGAATCTGCCCAATAATTCACCTTCGTCGTGTTCCTCTCCTCCAGCTTCTTGGTCAGCACCTTCAGCTCCTCCCTCTTCTCTTTCCCCACCTCATCCACCATCTTCACCTCCGTACACATCTGATGCGTCGAAGAAGCACACAGCACGCACATCAACTCCTCATGGGAAGCACAGTACAGCTCAGCCTGCCTACTGCTGTGGGTTGGACAAGTGACTGGTTGGTAATAGATCAACTGCTCCATGGTTAGCTCGCTCAGCTTCTCTGTAAAGTGATCTCTAGTCGCAGGGATCTTGGCGTGAGTCTTAGCGCAGCTGCCGCACAGTTTAATGAAACACTGCAGGCAGAAAATAGAACCCTCCGCTTCCTCACAACAGCTGCACACGGAACTGCAACTCAGCGTTTTCTCGCTCTCCACCAAAGCTGCTGTGGCGAAGTCGGTGGGTAGGGCGTCGAACAGGGAGACAAAATCATCAGAGGTTTTGTCGGAAGCTGGGGAAATCGGAGCTCTGCATAGCGGGCAGCCGGCTTGGTCGCCTCCCTTTTCCAGCCAGGAAAGAATGCATTTGCGGCAGACCAGGTGGGCGCAGGGAAGCAGTTTGGGCACCGTGAATGGTTCATGACACACGGGGCATTCCAAGGCACTGGGGGCGGAGGTAGCCATTACTGAAAATAGCACACACACACATCATTATCTTATTACTGATCTAATTACATATGTACTTACACAAATTACTCTCATAGACACACCAATTACACTTACCCACATCAAAATTACACCTCAGTATAATAATTTGTTTTATTGTCAATCACTTTTTTTTTAAATGGAAGTACGTAAAATCGAAGAGCACACACATACACACTCAGAGTACACATAATAATACTATGAATATTTCTGATTATGATATATCCTTATCTAATAATAACACTTCAAACAATATCTATATCTTCTCCCATGCATCTCTATTCAAATATATATTATTATTACAGAATCACAATTGCTCAAAAATACAAATCCAATTTATACATTTTCAAGCAAAATCAGTTTGAACTGACTTGCAATCAAAGAAGACTATATAAAAATTATTACATTTGAAGGACCTATAAATATTCATGCAAGGAATAGAAACATTTATAAAGACAACAAGAAAGAGACCAGAAAAAGTTGTGGTTGATAATGTTGAGTCACTTCAATAGCAGTGATGTCCCAAGGCACCGGTCATAGGCCATTGACCTAGTAAAATTGAAAATGTCCTATTGTGTTCTCCCCTGTCAGGACAAATGTCTGATTAAATTTTTAACACTGGCACACTTTGTCTTACTGACTTCTGCAAGAGCAATGACAATGTCCTATTGATTTATTTTATCTCAGGACAATTTTGTCCTACTACTTTTCAATCTTCAGTACATCACTGCAATAGTCCTACGTTTATTGGCCTGATGTGGGAATGGTCAAACGTTTACAGTTCCGATGTGTTATTATACAAATCATGTTAGTGTTAATGATCTCATAAGTCAAAGCCCGACATTTTTTATCTTTTTGTTCAACGTGGTCCGATGTGGCATTGGTCCAACATGTTGTATGGGTGCATGCATCTCATCTCTCTCTCTGCTGTCTGTCTGTGCCCCTCTGTCTGTCTGTCTGTCTCTAGTCTTCATGTTAATCTATTGATCTGTCTGTATCAGTGTGTCTCTCTGTCTGCCTGTCTGTCTGTATGCCTCACTGTTTTTTTATTTTATTTTATTTTCTCTTTTCTTCTAAAGCATCTTCGTCGCATCAGTCACTTTGATTGATCTGCCCATGTCGTTCTACTCGTTTCCAAGCAAGCGTTTGTCATTTCCAACAAGTAAGTTTAAATACCACGCAAGTGGTAACATTCGAAAAATGAACTAAGAAGACTATGCTCAAGTGATATTTTTCCCCCCAACGTGGCGTGCCTCACTGTCTTAATATGTCTCTCCCTCTCTGTATCTGTCTGTCTCTATCTGTCAGTCTGACTCACTCTCTCTCTCTCTGCTTGCCTGTCTGTCTGTCTCTCTCAGTCACACACACATACATGGGCGTGCGCGCACGCGCACGCGCACACACACACAGACCGGATACACTTACACATTCTCTCTCTCTGCATGCATCCATATTTCTCTTACCCACACACTGAGCTGTCGGACTATTGCCATGTCGAACCAATGCTACGTCAGACAAAATATTTCAAAACATCTGCGTTTTGGACTATTGCCACGTCAGACTATTGTAAAGTATCGCCACGTTGGACTACTGTCACGTCGGACCAATGAATTTTAGACTATTGACATCAACCCAGCATTATAATGTGACACAGCACCACGAAAGGGAAAGTCGCTGGGCTAGTTTCTCACTACAGGCTTGGAAAGACAAAAATCTTATTTTTTGGTCAATTTTGAGTTATGGGTATTTTTGTGTTCTCTAACATCTTATCTTTCATATTTATGTAGGACAATTTAATATGGTCTCTAGATCAGTAGATGGACTTATAAGATCTTTAAAATAATATACTCATAAAATGGGACTTTGGCCCACTATGACAGGAATCTATTCAGTAAGAAAATGTTGTGATCAATATGACTTGATGATATTGGATTATTGCTGTTGTAACAAGTTCCTTTCCTTCCTTCCATTTCATTATGCGACCAAAATCATTTGCTGATTATTTTGTCGCTGTAATCTCAGGGGATGTATGGAAAATGTGTGCAGAAACTGTAAGCCATAATCTATAGATAGAATTAAAAAAACATCACCACCACCCTAACATTGTCGTAACAATAAAAGTAACATGACCCGGCCAGTCAGGGCCCATGAAGAGTAAATAAATCTTGGTTTAGAATGGATAAAAGTCTGAAAGGACATATAACTTGTTTCCTTAGTTGCCTGATTCACACTAGAGTTGAGAACCGGTTCAAATTTTTGAACCGTTTTTTTTTATCTCCGAACCGGTCTTTTCGAACCGTTTTTTTTAACCAGTACTCGCATCAGTGGCTTCACCTATGTAAACATATTTATTTGTCAGAATATTCACACACGCACGCGCACACATACACACACACTCAACTAAAAACTCAGCTCAACTCCAACAAACAATTTAATGATGGGGCCATGTGCCCGTGTCAAAGGAAGGTGAGGGTAGGGGCGTAGTTGAAAAATATAATAATCATAGGGAGAATAATTAAACCAAAGCAAAAACAAAACGTCATATGGCGGTTGGAGTGTGAAGGATGGTGGCACATTCACAACTGACGCAATGAACCAGCTTTGAGAATAATCAGATATGTAGCGGGAGTGAATACAAAAGTATAATAATCTTAATTATGTACCTGAACAGATAAACAAAATGAGAAGAGAAAATCTTTCACAATGGAACAAAAAAATATCACACACGAGCGCGCGCACACACACACAATTACACGCGCACAACCGCACACACCCACACACACGCGCGCTTGCGCAATTGCACACGCACATGCACACATTCTCTCTCTCTCTCAGTCCCAGGGCTGGGTGGAGAAAAGCTGTTATTGCTAATCTCATGTTCCTTGGTTGTCCGTCACCGAAGGTGAACAGACTTTGCGATGGGCTGGTTTGTATTTTTTTTTCTTATTTTTTTTTCTTCCTGTCTGTCCCAAGGATATCTCCCGAACCACTTGACCGAATCGCGTCAAATTTTGTGTGAAGGTGTGCCTCCTTAATAGGAAGAGATCGGCGCAAACCATTTTGCCTTAGAATCACTGAGACTAGTGAGAGGCGAATTGGGTTTAAAATTAGAAATAGGCAAAGAAAGGAAAGAAGAATATGCGCTCATGAAAGATAAACAATATTATGCATTAATATTTATCAACTAAAACCTAAAATGACTAAAAATAACATTATAACAATGCGATCATGTTTTACTTTGATTTCACCATCAGGTTTCAACTAATAAAATAACATCAAATCAAGCAAAGCAATTATTACTAACAGACCTGAAAATAACTGACTGTAAACTTACTGGTACATTATTTTCACACTTGTAACACAAATTAAAACATGCTTAAAAAGTCATACTCACATTAATCCATTATAACTATAAGCAACTACAGCACAAAATTGTTACACTTGTTACACAACAGAATACTCTAACTGGTACTGGTAGTGGTATGCACTTGGATAACTCAAACCCAGTTCCCTCAAAATATTATTGGTTTCCCATAATCCATTAATAACATTTACCCCGAGCTGATGCCACAGCTATTCAAAACCAAAACCAAAATATCATGGAAAAGTTAAGTTATGCCTAACTGATATTGAGGTGACCACATGGAACACCCAGTTAGGCTGTACTACTTTCCATGGATGAATAATCCTATTCATCCTCAACAACTAGCCTTCTCCTGGTAGAAGCATAATAATTTTACATTCTAATTACATGATCTACACCACATGGCTAGTTGCAATGTTCTCTGTATACCATTTCTAAAAGAGAACATTTCCATCCAGAACTTTCCAATAGTTTATCCAAAAATACCTTTAACCAGTCAGTATATTTTATACCCTTAAAACCCACACAAAAATAAAACACAAGAACATTCATTCATGAATACTAAAATAACATCAAGATAATACAAAACAATCCATAAACTCACTGATGTTCTTTGCATCAGTCAAATTACAGCTTGCCACGGCTCCTTATCTCCCCTTTCACCTTGCCTCATGGTATCAACCATGTGGCTCTCACAATGAACTACTGGCACAGCTCTTTGTCTCCCCTTTCACCTTGCCTCATGACATCCACCATGTGGCTCTCAACAATGAACTACTGTCACAGCTCTGTCTCCCCTTTCACCTTGCCTCAAGGCATCCACCATGTGGCTCTCAACAATGAACTAAGTCACATTTTAGAGACAGTGTTTTCCAAATTTTCACCCACAAATAATTCTACCATAATTACACATTGTAATGATTATTGTTTTACGCTATAATACACTTGGGCTGTAACTGTTCACAAACACTATTATTGCTAAGCAATTCACTAGAAAGGTTGTAGAAACAACTAACAGCTCAAATAAAGAAACCATGTGCTTCTTTCTCGAAAAGCACATGTTCATGAATATGAACTACAACCTGGCCTTTGAATTCAGTCTTCACTATAATTTAATTTACAATATTACTCTACAGCTGTATTAGTATTACATTTCTATTCCCCTGAAACACCAAAGATTAAAATGACAATAACTACTATACCTTGCCCAGGCACGCTCTTGGTCTTCTTTCTTTTCAATGAGAGACTTCTAATCTAGGTCTTCGCCCTTTCAAGTCTGGTGGAAACACTGACAGAAAGGTTGTAAAGGAAGAGGAAGTCCTAGATTGAAACAGGAAGTTAAAACGCAGAGTAGTTAAAATAAGAATTTGTAACAATAATAACATTTTACTTTATTCTTTTAAAATAAATTTGCATAAAATCTTAAATATATAGTAGAACTAAATAATCATTACTATGTACTTGTTTTCTTTAATATAGTTTTCTTTCATTTATAATTACTTCCTAAAGCAATCCAAGGGAAGTAAATCAACTGTGTTACTAGTGTTAGTAGAAGAGAGTTATGTCCCCTGTGCTCCTTATTTATTCTCTCTCTCTCTCTCTCTCTCTGGTATGTAAATCCCCCTAAGCTTAGCGATCAGTTGGAGGAGGTTACAAAGCTAACAAGAGTCAGAGCAAATATTTATTGAAAAGGCTATCAGCCACCAAATAATCATAAATCACTGACAGAGAGAGAGAGAGAGACAGAGAGAGAGAGAGAGAGAGAGCTTCATTTGTACAAGTTTCCAATAATAACCATCCATCTTCCTGCACATTTTTGGAAACGCACAAATAAGAGACAGGAAGGAAAAGATAAAAGGGAGGGAAATTGATTAAAAAGAGAAGATAAAATAAGAAAAACAGAAGGGGACAAAAATAGAAAAAAACTTATTCTCAAAAATGTTCAAAGACTTAGGCTAAACTAACAAATCCTGTATTGAATCCCCCTTTAAGAAAAGCACCAATACTCACAAGCACAAATACTAAGAAACCAAAAGCAGAATATTTGCAAACAAACTTATTTCAGCACAATACAGCCGTCTACCCCCCTACAAATTATTTCAATACCAAAGTGTAATCTTTTAATCTGTCCCATATGTGCCCTGCCGGATCGAGAGGACGTAAAACACCATTTTCATTCGTTTAATCTTTTAAATCTTATGACCTTCACATAAACTATTTTTAAATGAAAATTGTCTAATTCTGTTTTCATGATCAAAAACAGGAGCGTGTATATATTTTTGACCATTTTCTAAATTGACCAAATAATATTTCACAGACTTTCGATTCATCAGAATTACAATCTTTTTATACATACGTCCTCAGGGCCCTCAAACAGCATTGTTCCCTTTTTCAACAATGTTTTGAAATAATAGTGTCTATGTGCACAAAACAGCATACAAACAGATATAAATAAACTCTTGAATGATTTCGTAGTAGACCCCACAGTAATCATTTTGGTTTTCTTCACATCTGGAATCTTTTCAACTGCGTTGATGATTTCAACTTTTCTTTTTAACGAAAGTCCTTGGCGTTTACTTCTATTCGCCATTTTGAAAGTAAATCATGAGTTGTTTTTACGTACGTAAAAAGAAACGATGACGCATCTTCAAAGGCTTACAGACTTGGTTTTAATACAGACAGACACACAACCAGACTGGGAGAGAGGGAGAATAACATTGCGACAGAACTCAATTTGAAAGCTACGCCCCACATATAAGACAGAACAGCAAAGAAACACAGGCAAAAATATAACCTCCTTGGCGGGGGTAATGAAAAGAGATTAAGAATTAAAATATACAAATGAAATAACAAATGCTTAGCACACAAAACAAAGTAAATTATGACAAATTAGCTCCTTTTTACGTTGTTCACTTAAGAGCATAGACAAAAGAGACAGAAGTTTCATCGAAATCACCTCCGTAACTTTTCGAGAAATGTTGCACACTAACAAACAGACAGACAGACAGACAGACCAACGCCGGTAAAAACATAACCTACTTGGCAGACGTAATAAACAAACAGTAAGCAATGCTACAATGATTAGGCCGTCATTTGTTTATTTACGTGTGGTTCTGTTTCCATACCATATACCTGAAGAAGAGAATGTAAAGCTTTAATCCAGTCTTTACCCCTTTAGACAGTGAAGTTACATTGAATTGGTTGGAAAACAAAACTTTACAGGCAATATGGGTGCTCTCGCCGTGTTATGTCCTAAATTGGGACATTACACGGGGGGCCCCACGCATAATGTCCCAATTGGGAGCGCGCATGGGGGTACATGGGGGACATTACGCGGGATTGGGACATTACGAGGTGTCAGTCCCTTTCTCGATGATCTATAGGCAGGTAGCAATTTTCGGGAATGGTGAATTTGATTTTACACTTATCATGCTAAAAGTGTGAATCCTAGCACTTTTGGCAGGGAATCGGGGAATGGTCCTGTGGAGAATTGGTATTGAGTATATTCTAGTCACAGGCTTATCTCTGTGAAATTTGGGCTGCTCTCCACTGGAGAGTGCGTCACCGCAAGTGCAGCGCCTACCTTTTTTTTTGGGGGGGGGGGGGGGGGGGGACAGGGCGAGGTGGGCCCCAGGGGGGGGGGGGGGGCAGACTTGGGAATTCTAGCTATCAATTTGGTCATACCAGGCAGTGGGATTCTCCCTTCTCTTACCGGCTTTTAACTGCCGTAGGAATTTTACATGAGTAAAGCGCACGGGTCAGACTAGCTTTAAGTCCCCTTCCGATTGTGTGCGGGAACATGTTGGGACACTGAGAGAAAGCATGCATAGGTATGAGAACAAATGAACAATTTGAAAAAACATTTCATTGAGGGAAATGAATACAAGCACACAATGGGCTTGTTTACATATTGCCCTCAAACAAAAGAAAATAAAGAAATAAATTCCCAGTAATGAAGAAGAAAAGAGAACAAATACCAAGCATGCAAAAGACATCAAAGAAAGTGTCACTGACACTGACACAGACAGTGACAGACACAGATGAAGACCAACAAGCAACATGCATGCTATACAAAATGAGTCTGACGTGACGTGAAATGCATGTTTGCACATTCAATGATTTAAAAACAGTTTCTCAAACACACACACACAGAAGGAGAAAGAAATGTGAGCGATATGTGTGTGTGTTTGTGTGTGTGTGTGTGGTTGCATGTGTTGTCCCATATGGCTTCGGCCGGGAGTAAAACAAAACTGACTTTCGTTCGTTGCGTGTGTGTGTGTGTGTTGTGTGTGTGTGTGTGTGTGTGTGTGTGTGTGTGGTTGTGTGTGTGTGTGTGTGTGTGTGTGTGTGTGTGTGTGTGTGTGTGTGTGTGTGTGTGTGTGGTTGTGTGTGTGTGTGTGTGTGTGTGTGTTGTCTGTGTGGTTGTGTGTGTGTGTGTGTGTGTGTGTGTGTGTGTGTGTGTGTGTGTGTGTGTGTGGTTGTATGTGTGTGCGTGTGTGTGTGTGTGTGTGGTTGTGTGTGTGTGTGTGTGTGTGTGTGTGTGTGTGGTTGTGTGTGTGTGTGTGTGCGTGTGCGTGTGTGCTTGTGTGACAGAAATAGTCATGTAGGTAACAGTCACTCCCCTCTCTCTCAAAAAACCCAACAAAGCCAAACCCTTCTTATTGCAAACTGAAGGTACTTTTCTAATTCAGAACAAGTCAAACAAAAACAAAGCAAACCAGAGGGTTCCACTCTAGAGCTGGAAAAAAATTAAAACGTTTTACATCAATGATCATAACAGTGAAGACAAAGTGACCTTTTTCTCATTTTTACTACACACTCTCTTCTCTACTTACCTACAAACATACACACACTATAATTACGTTTCCATTTAAATGTCACCTCCAATGCTCCATGATGGATGCAAATGTCTTAACCCTATCACCACCAGCCATTTTTCAGCCCAAAAAAACATAATTAAACTTAACTGGGTAGAGAGAAAAAAAAATCTGCCCAGAGAAAAAAAAATCTGCAATATTACGAATTCCTCTATGACATGTTTAACACTAAGCCTATCATTACCTTCCAAAATTAAGAAAATAGGATCTTTGGATAACAGGCCCTGATTTGATGCCTTTCAGTTATAATATGGGTGTTAAACCATTGTGGTGCATAAATGCGACATTGGCGGTGAAAGGGTTAAAGACAGAACACGGAAGCTACTTCATAATACTATTTACTATCTCTTCTACTATTTACCACCTTACCTCGTTAAAAAAAAGAGAAGACAATAACAACTCAAAGATAAACAAAAAAACAAACAGCTGGACCATAAAAACCGAAATTTAATCTTTATAGCAAAACAAACACACACACACACACACACACACACACATATCTTGGTAGTTTCCCTCACATAGCGAAATATCTTTTTAAAAATAATGATTTCACTTTTATTTTTTATGTATTTATGGCTAAGGGTACGTATCCATACATGCGGTGATTCCGTGCGGAAACCCGTGCGCACGTGTCCGTATTTCTCCATAATCCATACATTTTTACCCTTCTTTCTGTTACTTATTTACAGATTGCGCATGGGATATCCGTATGAACTGTGTACGAGGCCTTAAATGTTAAAGAACCAAGACTGCTTCATTTGGAATAAAAGTAAATGTAAGAATTGTCTCCTTTGCCAATAAAAAAGAAAGCACACAAGCACTATCATGGTTTGGACTATTATGTGTGTGTGTGTCTGTCTGAGTGTGCGCACACACGCATGTGTTGTGTCTGCATGTGTATCTATAGGTGAGTCTATGTGCCAGGGTTCAAATGTGTAGGTCTTGGGAGAGTTGGTTCAAAACCTACTAAAAGTGTGTGTGTTATTACAATAATTGAAATTATAATATAGAAGTCTACTTCAAATATCCGCTTTAAATTATGCTACAAATCGTCTGTGAAATTTAAAAAACTTGTATCTCAATTTTTGTAGTTTTGAGAAATGAAAAAAAAAATTGTTTCAAAAATTAACCGCGTTGACCACAATTGATTAACTATGATAAATATGTTGTTCAAGACATTGCGAGTTTAGTCCTGCATTCTGTTAAAATTACTTTTAAAAAAATTCAGACTTGAAAAGAACGAAGATACAAGGTTTTGTCCTTAACTAGATCTGAATTTGGGACTTACGAGTTTTTCTTCTATTTTCACAACCTCATTTACCCCAGATAGAATGTCGTTAGAGTAACAAGCTTTTGGTGGAAGGTAGCGGGAAAAATTAGGAAGCTGACTACGTATCCAACTCAAACCCCCCCAAAATCGAGATACGAGGTTCTTGAATTTTACCAACGAAATGCAGTAAGTGTTGTAATCTTACATGTAGATGACAATATTTGTATCCCCCCCCCCCCCCCCCAAAAAAAAAAGAAAGAAAAAAAAAAAAAATGTCAACACAAAATGGATAAAAGAAAATAATCAGCAGAAAAGGCACGGAATGAGTGATTCAAATCATCTCTTTTTTTCCCTGATCAGTACAAAATTGACATTTTTGATTCACATTGCAAGTCAGTGCACTGGCGAAACGGTCAGGTAGAGTTGTTTTTTTAGTCATCAATGGCAAGCCTCAGGTCATAGCGTTTATTAATTCCCATACGGTAGCAGAAACTTTTCCCATGGTCCCAGCGCACTTCCAGCCATTCTGAACTCTTACACTTCGGTACTTTGGTCACTGTACCCGCGACTGGTGGAGAGCCATCCTGGAACAAGACCCGCACACAGAATGAGATATTAGTACAGTATAACAAAAGATTATAAAAAGAATATTTTTTTAAAGTTTGTTATCTCTCAGTCTAAGGGGAAAAAATGTACACAAGCCAGTTTGAGCAAATGCATGTGCGCGCTCACGTACGCACACACACACTCTCTCTCTCTTTCTCTCTATTAAAAACACACATATACAGACACAAACACTGAAATTTATAACGCATACAGAGAAAGACATACACATTCATACATATCACTTAGTCATTTAGTAATTCACACACACGCTCACACACCCTTTCCACTTCTTTGGTATAACTATAAGTGTAATGCTTTTAGCTTAGGTGAACCACTTTCATGTCCAGTATAAAAATATTTTTCACCATCATGAGAGTTCCAGTCTTAATCCCAAATTCATGTGAAATAAAACGGGTAAAACCCAATCAAAATTTTAATGTTTATTTGTCTTACCCTGGCTTGAAGACTCCAGGGATCAACCCAACAGCTGAGGCATTTGAACACTATGGTACAAATGCACCAGCTAGGGATGAGTGTGTATTTTGATTACCCCGCCACGTGGGCAGCCACACTCCGACTTTGGAGGATTTTAGACTGATGATGTTATGCTAGGAGCTTGCCATGGCTTAAGACAATCCCTGCACAACCATGCAGAGCATAACATCTTGATGTAGCCTTGGCGGTCTAGCTTATATGTCAAGTGGTCTGACACAGCCTCATGCCAAGGCATAAAAATATTATAACTGTTTGCTGGACTAGCAGTAAATCATGTAAACAATTTTTGTTTGTTTGATGAAAATGTAGTGCCCATCTTACCTGGGAATCCCAAACCCAGTCTCTCCCCCGTCTGACGCGATCTCCAACTTTGATTACAGCAGCAAACTCCGGTCCGTCTAGAGACTGTCCTGAAACGATACAAAACAAGACGGCTGAGACATATACCTTTATGGCATACTATCTGTATCGTTAAAAATTCGGGACTTTCCTGGAGTTGCACTGCCTCCGGGCATTGCCTCCAGGATCGTTCCCACCATCTTTATATCTACTAATGTGTCTGTTTCAGACCGGAGGACGTTAAACGTATTTTCATCATATACAATGTACTCCCAGTTGCTGAAGCCAGGGGAGATTACTTTTGGGTCATTTTCTTTTTTGTGTTCCTGTGTCAGCATGACAATGCCGAGTTATTAAATATTTAATATAACATAACTCCTTAGGTGACTTCAAACCACACCTACATGTATTTATATTTCAATCCATCCATTACTTTTACTCAACATCTTTGCAATATTCAAAACTGATTCACTGGGGTTACGCTGATATGGCTTGCCATTTGGGAAACTGGATACCATATATATGCCGCAGCTGAGCTTCACTACTTATGGAACCATTCTGCCAAGTTTCGCTAAGATTAGTTCAGAGGTTTAGGCGCTGTAAAGTGAAACACGTTTTGGTCACATACAGACACACACCACACATACGGACAGATACAGAAACACACAGGTCTCATGCCCATTCCAATGTACTCCTGTTCTTAAAGAACTGGGTGTACAGTCTTCTTCTTCTTCTTTCTTCTTCAATCGCTCACACAGTTTCCTGTCAATTATGAGCGCAGATGCGTCATTCTGCCGTTATGCGCCCTAACTAAGACATAGCTGGAGGAAATCTTTTTGAAAGTTTCTTTTTTTTTTTTAAAAGGCAAGAGAATGGACCGGTAAGGCAGAAAGATAGTAGAGTGACAGTAAGCAAAGGGAAAAGGCAGAGTCAAAGAGAGTGACAGATTAGAGGAAGTTACAAGCACAGAACATCCAGAAGGTGGAGGAACTATTTATACAAAAGACCCCCTGCTATCCCCATGGGGGGACTGGGTGTACAAAAATGATACTTTTTCTTTAAATCCCAAACAGACAACCGTAAAACTCTCAAGTGCTCTCCCTCAACTTCTTCTTCATAAACATAACCTATTAATTATACAATAGGTTTCAAAATAATCAAACAAAGTCAACACTGAAAGAAAAATCAAGGAAATAGGGGTAGAGACAGATAAAGAGTATTTGTGTAGACTGGGAGAGAGAAGGGATAGTGTAATACTGACCACACCACAGGCACTTGCTATCAGCAGCAGTCTCCTGCACACAGTCCACAATCAAGAACATAATACTGTACCGCCATGCGTACAACATACTGTCATAAGTCGTAGGATATCACTTCACACGAGAAAGAAAAAGAAAAAATCAACATTTCGGTCATTTCTGGTCAAATTACGTCATTTTTTTTATATGGTGGTGTTACCATCTGTGTTTTGTTTACAGCTTTGTTAATTTGTAAGATGAGGATGCGCCTTGTCTTGATCAACGTCCAACTAATCGCAAGTTTTGACTGACTATATCCGTATTTTACAGACTATAAGTTACTATTAAAGATGATGGTGCGCCTTGCCTTGATCAACATCCAACTAATCGCAAGCTTTGACTTACTATATCCGTACTTTACAGACTATAAGTTACTATTAAAGATGATGGTGCGCCTTGCCTTGATCAACATCCAACTAATCGCAAGTTTTGACTTACTATATCCGTACTTTACAGACTATAAGTTACTATTAAAGATGATGGTGCGCCTTGCCTTGATCAACATCCAACTAATCGCAAGCTTTGACTTACTATATCCGTGGCCGTATTTTACAGACTATAAGGCGCACCCTATTAAAAGTATCATAAGGTGCATCCCCCCAATTTTATTATTATATTTTTGTTACTATTTCAAAAGTCATATTATAAAGTTTTGTAAAGCAGGCGTCTCAGTCTAGGAAAAAAAGTATCGCATAACATAAGGCTGGGTACACACAACTAAGTATTTCCTTACAGAAATGTTGTAAATATAAGTAAAAGAAAAAATATACGGACGCGTTTCTTTGTGTAAACGTGTGCATAAATTTTTTTCTTCTTTCTTTTACTTATTCCCGGCATTTCAGTACAAAAATACTTAGTTGTGTGTACCCAGCCTTATAGTCTGTAAAATACGGTAGTTTAAAATCGGGGCAGCGTATATTATATATACATATATATTGCATCAATGAGAGAGCCCAGAGAAAGGGTGTTGTATGTCATACATCATACAGTAAGCAAATCTCCAGAGCTCTGACCTTTGCACCCAACTGGTGCTCAATATCCACACAACCATGGGTGCAACTCCCCAAAATGAAAAAAACCTGAAAGGCAGGGGTCCAGGGACCCATGGCCCCCCAGCAGGGTACATGGGCAGAGCTCTGTCGGACGATTCAGTGGGGGCAAGTTAAGATAGAGAGATAACGAGATAAACAGACAGCTAAGACAAGGACAGTCTGAGTCTGATAAGCCTTGTAAAATTATTACATTGACTTTGTAAACTTCCAAGGTAGAACCACCAAGTTCAAAACGCCCCAAATTGGTTGTGGTCAATTTATTTGGGGGGGATGAATTAGTTGAACCAGGCTCTCCATGCTGCACAGGATAAATACCAGCAATGTGCACTGCCCCAGCCTCCAATCCAAGCTAGTCTCTTCCTCCTCGGCAGCGACCAAGCCACAGCCTACAATTAAAAAGACTACAGTGCCGCACTAAATACTGATCCAACACATTCCTCCCACGGACCATCAGGGAGTGGAATGATCTGCGGCAGGACGACCTCTGCTCCTTCACTGCTGTTACCCCCAGTGGGTCAGCGGTGCAAGGGAATCATCAATAAACCCATCAGCCTCCCCCACCCCACTCCCTCAACCCCTCCACACCCTGTTTCCAGGCCGTAGCATCACGCTCAGACCCAAGCAGCGGACGCAAGCTGGCTGGGTCACTAAACCCAAACACCACAATGTCCATGCAGCAGCTTAGGCCCTGTATCAGATGGAACCGACCCCCTTTTTTCAGTCTTTTTTTTCTCCTGAGGGTGCAAGAATGATCAATTTAATGATCGTGGGCCCCAAAGAGAAGAAGAGTTCAGTTTCTGGTAAAAATGAAAAATACTGAAATCAGTGTAAAAATTAAAGAGTAGCACCCATGCCCAATACAAACACTTTTTAAAAAATGGGGAGCAAAGAGCAAAAATAAATCTTTACCCATGTCGTATTTTAACTTCTAATTCTATGCTTGTAATAGCCAAGCTTTCAGAATCCACACGACAGCGCTAGAAACTACACTAAACAATGCACAGACATGATACTGACTGGACTATAAAAACCATTGTTAACTATTGCAGGAAAAAAACAAATTGTAGATCGACCTTCAAAGCTGGGAATCATCAATTCCAGTCTGTTTTCTCTGACAAAAAAAAAAGACAAAAAAAGTTCAATTTCAGCAAAAGATTAGAAACAATGAACCGTATTTTTCGGACTATAAGGTGCACCTGATTATAAGGCGCACCCCCAAAATTTTACACAAAATTCAGATTCTGTTATTATATTTTCTAACTATTTTAGTAGTCACATTATAAGGCGCAGGGGTCACAGCCTGTGAAAAAAAAGTATCGCCTTATAGTCCGAAAAACACGGTACATGATTCACTTTTGGAACTTCTTGCTTGATGAGACTTTGTGTGGGTTATCAATCTAACTTTTTCTAGCCTAAGCGGGCACTGACGGCTGCAGGCGATCTTGACCACTTGTAGCCTGTTCTTTGCTGGTCACTGTTGTTACAGCTATGGTCAGTTGTAAAGTGCAGCTGTTACCGACAACCATCGGAACTTTAAAAAAACTACAGTGTAAGGGATGATAGTACTATTTTAAGATTTCCAAAATGTCCAGAAAAATTGGTCATAAATTGGAAGGGTCTTCTAACGGAGGTGGTCACTGGCAGTTGTACAAAGTTCTTCACAGATAACTCTCTTCATCATCATCAGCCTGGTCTGTATCAAAATATCAAACATACATGTGTGTGTATTCCTAAAAACATATTGTGTGTTCTAATCATCTCAGTATATACTATCAGGAAAATGTCCCCATCCCCACCTCCAAGAAGAAAATGGGTAAAAAATACTATTTGAATCTGAACATGATTTGTTTTCAAAATTATAATACAAAGCATCAAAACGAAGAATTTTCTCATTTGAAAAAAAACCGTTTTGAGAATTGTGAAACGGTAGCGCAGAAAAGGTTTAATAAAATAAACTGTGGAAAAGAAACGCAGAAAAAGCTAAACAAAAACTGGAGGGGAAAAGAAATAGCAAACAAACAGACCAAATACCCAACTACAGTGGAACCTCCCTTATAAGACTCCCTCCCACGTAAGACCTACTTCTCTAAGACATTGCCCTTCTTTGTAAGTATTAAAATAACCTCCCTTATAAGACCTCATTTTGGATGATTTTTGAAGGTCTTATAAGGGAGGCTCCACTGTATACATGTTATGCTTCAAGTTTGGCCATTTTTAAAGATAAATTATAATACCTTTTCAGGGTCACTTGAATCAGTCAGCTTGCCAATGGTGGCAAAAGCCTCCTTGGTTTTCTTTGCAGCACCCGAGTTCAGCTTCAGCTTCTTAATTATCACCTTGGGCTCATCGGGCAGTGTCTGCGACTCCAGCGCTGCCAGGCGTGGCTTTAGCTTTCCCATCATGCCCAGCAGAGAGCAGTCGGGGGCAGAGGTCACCAGACGTTCAGAAGTACTTTTATGAGCGGACAAAACGGCTTCGTAGCTTTTCATATCCAACTTGGACGACTTTATTTCCGATGCGAAGGTTTTCTCCTGCTTCTCGATGGCTGTGTTCAGTTTATATTGTTCAACGCTGAGTGCATTGTGCATGTCATCAAAGGCGACCTTGACCTCGTCTCTCATGACCTGGAACTTGGCTTGGCTGTCGGACAATCGGGCATCCATTTGACCAATCTGAAAGAAAAGAGAGGAGAAAAACAACATTCATCAGCGAGATATAAAGTACCGACAAACTGCAGATGATCCAGGGCTCCCAGGGACCCCCATTTGGGGGTCTATGAAGCACTAAAATTCTACAGGACCCTCTAAAAGAATGTGCAGGGGGTCCCAGGGATGCACTAGAAAAATTCTTTTTGGCATTCGCAATGCCACTGGGACCCTCTATCCCGCCTCTAGGACCCTCTATTCTGTAAGTGAAGGAGTCCCTGGGACCCCTTGTTTTGCGGGACGATTGGGAGCCATGAGATCTACCTAGAAGTAGGAGACAGCTTGTTTTGTCCTTGGCTGGTGTGAAGACATCAAATCAAGCATCATCAGGGCTTCTGATATTTTCCCCTCTTAAGGGGTACGCTCACCCCCAGTTTAGAATATTATCAGGTATTTTCACTTCCAGTTTAACAAAAGGCGAAAACATGGGAGAAGCTACATCCCCTGCTCCCCACCCCACCCCCCCTTTCCCCCTGCATGTAAACACATATATGAACACCCACACTCATACACACGGCGAACACACATGGGAGAAGCTACATTTTACATTCGGAAAACATGAAATTGTGTTGATGTGCACTGAAAAAAATGCTTTAAAATACCTCTGGTTTTACATTGAGAAAAAAAAAAGAAAGACAATTCGCCATCTTGGTTTGTAAAAAAGATATTGAAATTTACTATGCCGGTCTGTAGCCAAGCTTTAAGGGCCAAGTTGGTGAAACAATTTTTCATTGGATGCTGACAAAAAAGTCTACCAATAAGCAATGAGCTTTCAACAATTTGGACTTTCTGTGGGATCCAGTACAATATTAGATCTAGCCTAGACAGCTTGTGGAAGAAAGGCCTAACAGACGATTGAAATACGAAGAACGTCATTAACTTACTGATAAGTAATGATTGTGTTCACGCATGCGTCATCTCACCCCCTAAATGAGATTTTAAAGAGTTAATCTCACGCACAGTTTCAGATTCTAGGGGGTGATTTGAGTGCTCTAGTGCGTAAATACGCACAATCTGTACGTCTTCAGAAGCCCTGATTAAGCCATTATGGTACTATCAAGCCAGTGGCAAAGGATATGTTTGGATACAGCAAGATAAAAAAAAATTCATATAAAGATATCAATAACGATTAAAATCAGTGATCATGCAAGGTATTTTGAAAGCCAGTCATATCCATGACCACCACCCCCCAAACAACCTGTGTCAGAACCAGTTCCAGGGAAACAAAAAGCAGTGAAAACCACATAAAGGGGATGTTAGGCTGCGACATGTCGCACCATCGCAATATGTCTCACTGTGCAACATATCACGGGGGGTTAGGCTCACCCGCAATTTGTCACACATTGAGACATATTGCGATATATTGCGTGCGTTCCCCTGCCGTGATTTATCGCAACTGTGACATATTGCGGGGGGCGTCCCCGTGATTCATCGCATATCGAGACATTGCGATAGTGCGATATATATCACGTGCGTTCCCCTGCCATGATTTATCGCAACTGTGACATATTGCGGGGGGCGTCCCCGTGATTTGTCGCATATTGAGACATATTGCGATAACGTACCCCTGCCATGATTTATCGCAACTGTGACATATTGCCGTCCCCGTGATTTGTCGCATATTGAGACATCGCGAACTCGCATGCGTTCCCCTGCCATGATTGATCGCAACTGTGACATATTGCGGGGGACGTCCCCGTGATTTGTCGCATATTGAGACATATTGCAGACATTGCCCATCATTTTTATTTTTATTAAACGTGTTTTATTTTTTATTGGGGCTGCAGTCTTCTCTTTCATGAACAATATAGGGGGGAAAATATAAAAAGAAAAAGGGGGAGCGATTCAGAGAGAGAGAGGAGCATAATTATATGTTGTTCACATTAGCCGGGTATTAATACCAAAGTGAGTGAATGTGCATACATGTGATGTATATAGATGCAGAATGTGGAAAAGTCCAATATTATAACTGACATACATCCGTGTCGCACTGATGTTCCATTCAAGTCACACGGATGCCCATCCACGAAAAAAGGGGTAGCGCAGCACAAGCTGCAACGCGCTCTCTAGGTGGGAACAACCCAAATTTAATATCTTGATTCCGTATACCGTTACATGTACTGTACAGTTCGGCCATGACCCTTTGAACTTAGTTTATAATACCTCACAACAAATCGCTAATCTTGCAAGAACAACAAAACCCCATATAAATGAAGACATGAATTAAATGAAAGTCTGCGACACTCTGGCAGCTAGTTTAAGCGAACTGTATTTATTTATTAATTAAAAAATCAAATGAAAAGTCTCATATTCATAAGATTGGAACCATAAGAATAAGTGTGAATATAGTGTGTATAATACTGGAACTCCTTCCTCCCTCTCCAATCTATATCTCTCTTATTCAGGAAAAATGCGAGCATGCGCACACGCACACATAAAGTGTGAGTTTTTTAAAAAAATCTACCAGTAGGGTGTGATTTTATGGGTACACTCTGACAGTCTTTGATTTTATAAGTGAAGCGCGAACAACGCAAGACTCCATTTTCATTTTCCTCATTTTCCTTTGGCATTGTTCCATGTACTGAACTGCGGCACTTTGGCATTGTTTCACCAGCTAGGGTGTGCAGCATAGATTACAACGACTATATTCTTCTCTTCTCTCTAAATCACTTCTCCCTTGTCTTTCTGTGTTCTACCCCTATAATCGTGTTCAGGATAGAGCAGAAAGCTACCCCGATGAAAGAAAATATCTTTTAAAGAAAAATAAAGGGCTATGTCCGCGATTTTGTCGCACATTGTGACAAATCAGGCAAGTTCCCCACACTTTACATAGCACCCGCCGCAATATGTCGCACAGTGAGACATACTGCGATAGTGCGACAAACTGCGGCTTAACAGGGGAAGTGTGAGGCCTCTGGTGAAACCATGTACCAGAGTATGCAAAAATATATCAGTCCCTGGAACTGACAGGTCAAACATTTGTCAGTATTTTGGTTTTGCAATCAGTATTTTACTGATAATTACCAGCTAACGCCAGCACTGATCACGCTTTCTTCATAGAGCTGTCAACGTCTTTTCTTAATTCTTGAACTTATAAAGCAAGGATTAGACCATGAAAAAAAATCACAACACTTGCATAGCTTGTAATTAGAAAATAAAATTGCGGCAGACAGAATACTTTCTTCCTGTCAATAAAATTCAACATGCATATATTTTTCAAGGACAAAAACACACACACACACACACTTTAATACACTCTCTCTCTTTTTTGTCAGCAGCCAGATCCCTTCACACACACTTCAACAGTTCAAGCCTGCAATCACTCACTGAATGTGCTAAATACTACCCCCCACCCACCGTTGCTGTAACCACTGTCTTCCTCGCCTCCAGCTTCTTGGTCAACGTCTTCAGCTCCTCCCTCTTTTGTTTCGCCACGTCATCCACCCCCTTCAATTCTGCACACAGTCGATGCGTCAAAGAAGCACACAGCACGCACATCAGCTCCTCGTGGGTCGCACAGTACAGCTCAGCCTGCTTATCAGAATGACTCGGACAGGTGATTGGCTGAGAATGGACCAACCGCTCCATGGTTAGCTCGCTCAGCTTCTCTGTAACGTGATCTTTAGTCGCAGGGATCTTGGCGTGAGTCTTAGCGCAGCTGCCGCACAGTTTAATGGAACACTGCAGACAAAATATAGAACCCTCCGCTTCCTCACAACAGCTGCACACGGAACTGCCACTCAGCGTTTTCTCACTCTCCACCAAAGCTGCTGTGGCGAAGTCGGTGGGTAGGGCGTCGACCAGGGAGACGAAATCATCAGAGGTTTTGTCGGAAGCTGGGGAAATCGGAGCTCTGCATAGCGGGCAGCCGGCATGGTCACCAGCCGTTCCCAGCCAGGACACGACACATTTGCGGCAGACCAGGTGGGCGCAGGGAAGCAGTTTGGGCACTGTGAATGGTTCGTGACACACAGGACATTCCAAGGCACTGGAGTCAGGGTTGGCCATTTCTGAAAATATCACACAACATACAATATTTCACACGGTTCTAAATCTTGATGGAAATCAAATCCAGATGCGCACACACATTAACACAATGGATTCCAACACAAATGCTACACATAGATAAACAGGTAAATAACATACATACATTTGACATCAATAGTATATGAATGTATGGTACAGAACATAATGGAGTACGCCTCAACTGCCTGGGATCCTCATCTTCAGAAGGATGTAAGCCAACTAGGAATAAAACAGCGCAAGGCAGACAGATTTTCCTACCACAACTACAGAGAAAAGTCACCAGGCGAGCTGAAAGAATACTAGGGGAGCTGCAGTGGGACAAAAGTGGAGGAAGATCAACCGCCTGTGCCTAATGCACAAAATCAAAAATGGACTGATCGCATGACTTAAACCCAAACCAGTATCAGTGCCTCTATAGAGACGACCCTAGAACAAGAAGAAGTCCAAGAAAGGACAGCCCACCCAGTCCTCTACTATTCTTTCTTTTTCGCATGCTAAGAGAATGGAACTTGCTTCCTGCAGCTTTGACAGAAAACACCTGTCCAGAAGCTTTCAGGGCCAGCATTGGCAACATTAAAAGCAGCCACATGGCAACAGGCCTCTTTATGTCTTTCTGCCAGAACTCAAGAAGACCAAGCAGTGAGGCGAACAAGGCGAACTCAAGGCCTAGCCACACTCAATCACTGCATACGATTTGACCCCGATACGATGCAATTGTGACGATGTCTGTGAGCCATCATCGGGGATAAGCCTGCTATGTCCCAGGCCCGATATGTCTCACTCCTGGTTGATCCTTTTGTGTCCCAGGCCCAATATGTCCCACTTTTGGCACAACGGATTCCTTTAGGTCCCACGGCCCAATAAGGCCCAGGACATTGGTGTAATTATTATTTATGTGTTACGGTTATGGTATCGATGGTGGTGGTCTGCTTGTGTGACAATTGCATGCGTGTGCGCTCGCACGTGTGTGTGTGTGTGTGTGTGTGTGCGTGTGTGTGCGCGCAAGTGTGTGTGTGAGTGTATGACCTCTCTCTCTCTCTTTCTCATTCTATGTCTCTCATTCTCTCTCTCTCTCTCTCTCTCTCTCTCTCTCTCTCTCTCTCTCTCTCTCTCTCTCTCTCATACCTCTGTCTGCATGTGTTACTACTTACTGTATATCAATGTCAGGAATGAAAGAAAATGAGTGCCTCCTATTTCCTTAGCAAAGGCACATTACTACATTGAGAATTGTTAAAGGAAAGTTTTCAGAATATTGACGTGTATTCAGTAAATTTAAACAAATTAGACAAATAAACGATGACTGCCGATACAAGTTACAACATTAAAAACAAAAAGAACCCATCCAGAAGGCAAACGGATAAAAAGCCTATAGTGCCATGATATGATATGATAAAGTATGATTTTAAAATAAACTAGCATTCCAGCTTAGTTTAGCTTGACCGGTAATTTAGCCTACACTGGGGCTACAAGCTGAAGTACCGTGACAGGCAACATAGCCTGTAGGCTAAATTACTGTGACCAGCAACATAGCCTGCAGGCTAAATTATTGTGACCGGCAACATAGCCTGCAGACTAAATTACTGATCGGCAACATAGCCGGCATACTAACGTGACCGGCAACATAGCATGCAGGCTAATACTGCGACCGGCAAAACAGCCTGCAGGTGACCGGCAACATAGCCTTGCAGGCTATGTACTGTGACCGGCAACATAGCCGGCGGGCTAAATTACTGTGACCGGCAAAACAGCCTGCAGGCTGAATTACTGTGACCGGCAACATAGCCTGTAGGCTAAATTACTGTGACTGGATAGCCACTGCTGCATTAATACAGTCCTGTCATGTAGTCTCAGACCGATATGGAACTCCATAGCATCAGCATCATCATCATCATAGTCTCATTTCCAATCCCATCAATCATTAAAAAAAGAAAAATGTCTCAAATTCTGTGGCTTTCCATGCCCTGCTCTCATGGTGACTTCAGTTTCGGCTTCCGATCCAGTCTATGCCTTGGTGCGTTTGGGTCAAAGTCATGGGGATCAGTGTGTTCTGGGGAGCTGTCAGTGGACGGTCGTGGTGGCGCCCTCGGAGGAGGATCTCACTCACGATGAAGCTGAATCCTCTGTACACCTGTCACTTCTTTTAAGGTAAAATTAGTGCAGCGACAAGATTATATCCTTCTTTTTCCGTAGACTGGCATAGTCAGTACACAACAGTAGATGGTGTCAGCTCCACTGTGTCAGCTCCACTCACATTGATGTTTGTTCTGGAGTGCCCCAAGGAACAGTTCTTGGATCGTGCTTGTTCCTGGCATGTATCAATGACCTGCCAGACAAGGTGACATCACCAACCCGTCTCTTTGCTGACGACACTGCAGTGTATAGAGTGGTAGCGACACCTCAGGACCATGATCAGCTACAGCATGACCTCCATCAGCTTGCTGAGTGGGAGAAGAGCTGGGACATGGCATTTCATCCTGACAAATGCACCACCTTACCTGTTACCAGAAGAAGACAGATGCAAGAAAGCAGGTACACGCTCCATGGCCACTTGCTCGAAACGGTGGACTCCACAAAATACCTGGGAGTTACTATCCGTAGAGATCTGAGCTGGAAAAAACATATCCAAATGCCAACAAGACTCGGGTTTTTGAGAAGAAGCCTCAAGATCAATTCCCAGACCATCAGGGAAAGAGCCTACAAGGCATTTGTGCGTCCCATACTGGAACACGCCTCCACAGTGTGGGACCCTCACCAACAGCAAGACAACGACAAAATCGAAGCGGTCCAGAGGAGAGCTGCAAGATTTGCCCTGCACCGCTTCAGAAATACGTCAAGTGTGACCAACATGATAGAGCAGCTGAAGTGGCCCACCCTGAAAGAACGAAGGGAAAGAGCGAGACTAGCCATACTCTACAAGTACAAGCACAAGATACAAGACAATCTGGTCACTATGAAGACTGTAAGAGAGAAGCTGGTCCCAGCACCACAGCGCCAACGTCGAGCACACCCCAAGCAGCTGGCCCAGACCTACTGCCGCACCCAATACAGGCAAGCAAGTTTCCAGCCACGTACCATCAAGGCATGGAACAACCTCCCAGAACAGGCTGTTGAGGCGAGGACCTTGGGCACTTTTGTATCCTGGGTCTCCAAATCACAGTAACTACACTCCCCTCTCTCTTTTTCTTTAGTTCATTTTAAATTAGTTTAATTTATTTTAGTTCTTTTTTATTTTTTTATTCTTCCCAATGACACGGCATTACGTTGGGACCCGATTAGCGGGACCTGGCTGGCTGGGTGATTCTCTCACTTGGCGCGGCATCATGTTAGGGACCGATTAGCGGGACCTGGCTGGCTGGGCCAAGTTTTCTATATTTCTTCTTTTTCTCCTGTCCACTTCCTTCTTCTTGATAGTTTGTTGTCTTGCACATTCCCGTAGATCCTCCCAAATACAGCGACATAATACTAATACTTGCAATAGTCAGCAGTGACTGCGGTTGCTATACGTTAGGTTAGGTTAGGTTACTAGGGACTAAAAACATAGCCGTTCGGCTTTCAAGCGTCCCATCCTTAATAATATGATTTTTAACGTACAAGGTTTTATCGTGCACTCAGGTTTTAGATAATCATTCATCATATTCATATGTCAAATTTTTTATAATATTCCCAGTTATCTAATAGATTTTTTAAAGTGTTAGTATTAGGATTTAGGTGCTTGTTTAATATTAGGGAAAAGAAGAAGAAGAAGTAGACTGAGTAGTGGCAAACTCGAATGTTCCACTCAGCAATGGTCCGAGGGAAGAATGACTGAATCAGTGAATGCCATAACTGGCATAAGTCATAAGTTTCTTTATTGTCCATCAATTCAAATTGGCAATTGGCATTGTACAATGCACATGATCCACGTCATGGAAACTTGTCTTCCACCGTGTAAAATAAGATTAGACATAATATCAAAATAAAAATATTAAACATAAATTTACATTAAAACAAATCTGTTTAGTGTTACTCTCACATCATCTCCGCATCTATGATCTTGCTCACTCAGTGAAGTGGTGGGTTGCATGATGATAGATGATCATTCAACCCACCACTTCCACCTTCATTATTAACCATTTCCTTTTGCTTATTTTTTGTAGATTTATACAATACATGGCGTGCAAAAGCTAACTTATACTAGCACTACTACTACTACTACTACAACTTGTTTCAAAATGTTTGTGTTCCTCGCTCGTGTCCACCCCTCAAAGCCTGGGAAGGTGCTGTCCCTTGTCGCCAAAGCTTATCTGCTGGTTGATTTCCCTTTCCTTTAGGTTTTGTCCAGAGATATAACATATTCTAACACGCCCTTGCACTGACTTACCGCAGTAAACGCCGCTTATACATTAAGTAGAAAGTCGGTTATAAAGAATTCCGACAGTAGAAAGTCGGTTATAAGGACATTCTGTTTATATGAAACACACCCTCAAGTCCCCATGCAAAACTTTCGTCGGATACAAGAAATGTAGTGCTAAACTAAATTGAGCTTTTCGTGAGCCGGTGTTGCATAAAATATTTAACCCATGAAATAATACTCTTTTCCTCATTCAAATTGTTTGCTGTTTGGGAAAGATTCGCCCCTAAATACATTCAGAGGCGTCTGCATGCAAGAAGAACAGAAAATTCATCAATAAACATAGAGAAGTCAGGGAAATTTGTCTAATATTTATTATTATTTATTTTGGTTTGCACGGGTGGTTGTTTATATCGTCCGCCATTTTAAAAAATACGAAACTAAGTGGCATGGCTTTGTACATTGATTTATTGGCAAATATGTAGATTTATACCCTCCCGCTCTATTTCTTGGTTCTTTACGTGTAGATTGAGCATTTAAATCTCAATATTTTAAATAATAGTTGACTTATATCTCACATGAAAGAAGAATGGTTCTAGTGCGCTTTTGAAGGGTACTTATTTCACAGTAGGTACTTATTTCTCATGGCAACAGTGTGGCATAAAATATTTTACCCATGAAATAAATACTCTTTTTCTCGTTCAAATTGTTTGCTGTTTGACAAAGATTCACCCCTAAATATACATTCAGCCAGGGATGTTTTTCTAATATTTACTATTATTTATTTTTTTGCTTGCTCAAATATTGAGAAGCCAGGGATATTTTTCTCATTATCATTATTATTTATTTTTTGTTTGCACGGATGGGTGTTAAATCGTCCGACATTTTTTAAAATACGAAACTCAGTGACATGGCTTTGTATATTGATTTTTCAGCAAGATGTTCATTTATACTCAGTCTCCCGCTCTATTTTTTGGTTCTTTCCGTGTAGAGCTTTTAAATATCAATATTTAAAATAATATTTGACTTATAGTATGTCCTCATGCATATTTCGTGCTCAGAACCCCAGGAGAGTGAAAAGGTTTCTTCCTTCTTTTATATGTCTAACTTTCTTACTGGGTATTGAAAGCGTATTTAACAAAAACAAATTTTAGGAGGTTGGATATCAATAGATATTTAGTGTACTCTGCGATGTAATCCATAATGTAAAGATACTGTTTGGGTGGACGAAAATGTGTTTTGTGCCCAGTTCAATCTTCAAAACTTGCATGTAGGCAAACTTTTCACACATTTCATGTTTGTGGTCAACGAGCAGTGGTTGACAGGTTATTTTACAACATCGTTCCACAGAGCTCGTGCACCAAACGACCACATTTATCCAATATTTCGAAAGCAAGTACACAATGCAAACCTCCAGTAAGAGATTCTAAACAGATTGAAAGGAAAGAAATAAGTTATCAGCTAAACATCTGTAGCCTAAGCAATTATGCATAGTGAACAAACACCAACAATGTTGTCCTGAGTGATCAAGGAGTTTCACAAAAATCATTAAATAACATTCCGATTATTTTTTCTTAGCGAGGAATTGTAGTATCGAGTAAAACTAACGGCTCTTAAATTACGTGGAAATTGTCATTTCATAAGTCAAAGCACTCTCTGCCTACATGCCGGAACGCAATCTCAGATCAAGCAGCCATAAACTTCTCAGCAAACCTACCACCAAGTACAAAACAGGTGGAAGCAGAGCTTTTCGTTTCCAAGAACCACACGTCTGGAACAATCTTCCTTTCTCTCTCCGCAGCTCTCCATCTCTGTCATCCTTCAAAACTGGCCTGAAGACACATCTTTTGAAAAACAAATACCTCTGTTAATTTCTGTCTACCCCCGTGAGGATACCGGGTAAATCTTTTAAATAAATAGTTCCTTCACCTACTGGAAGTTCTGTGCTTGTAACTTCCTCTAAACTGTCACTCTCTTTGACTCTGCCTTTTCCCTTTGCTTACTGTCATCCACTATCTTTCTGACTTGTTGGCCCTTTCTTCTGCCTTTTTCTTAAAATAAATCTTCAAATAACTTTTTTCCTTTGAGTTCCTCCGAAATCAGAATGTGTCGGCTGTACGCAGCGGGGAGACCAGTCAAAACTGAAAACCGGACATATGCATACTTTGTTCATTATGGCCTTTTGGCCTGGGAACGCAGAAAAAGAAGAAGAAGAAGAAGAAGAAGAATTTCTGTCTGTCCATCCACCCTCAATCCACCCTTTCAAAAACTTTTCATTCGTGTTTTATGTAGGTATTTTAAATGCGAGTGGTGTGCGTGCGTTAACATTGCTTTTTTCATGTAAAGTGATTTACCTAAATAATTTTAAGCACATTTATTCTTAATTTGTTTTGTGTGCGTGCGGTAAACCTACTCTTTTTTCCATGTTTCCATGTAAAGTGTGGCGAGTCCTGCTGTGTCAGGAGAATAGCGCTATAGAAGAAGTTATTATTATTATTATTATTATTATTATTATTATTATTATTGTTGTTGTTGTTATTATTATTATTATTATTGTACTGTTCTTGACGTGTATCAAACTGTTCAATTCTGTTGTCTGTGGAGCAACACGTTCAATCTAATGTTTTGTGTTTTTTGTGAGGTTTAAGTGAATGAAATGCTTAATCTGATATCGCACTTTATTGTGTCCTTCTCTTTTGATTTCTGGATCAAAATTGTGTCAGTATCCTGCAAAACAGTACCTCCCCTTCCTGACAAAAAGAATAGAATAAACTATGAAAAGATAGAAAACATGATGGTTTAAAAATTACCATCCATATTACCTCCATAAGTTACTGGAACATTCTTTCATTGACATTCAACACCCTCACCTCCCACATCCTCCCAGCTCGCCCCAGTCCGCACTTCAGTTCAGAAACTGTTCACAACATTTTGAGTAGTTTTGCACAGACAAGAAGAAAGACAGGTAGACAGAGTAACGGTTAGAGAAACAGACAAACCAACACGTGAAGAATAGCCATAGCTATTAACAAACTCTGGGAAACAGACATCTTTATTGGTGCAGTTTTAATGCCAGTCTTTCATAAACTAACTTCATGCATACTTAAACAATAATGCCGTTAAAATATTTCTAATAAAATCTGTAAAAGCAGTAAAATAAAATAGAGTAAGAAATACGTGAACATTGCCTTACTCTTGACAGTTTCTAAGGATACTATTCTAAAGACGTTTTCATGACAATGTGATGAATTCAATTTGAACTGCATGCTATTTTCCGTTAAACGTTACATTTTATCACAATCTTAACTAAAACTTTCGAAAATGTCTTAAAAGTTGTTGTTCAACAAAGAGAAGCATTATATGTCAACAGTTGAACTGGCTGCACTTTCATAACTTGCTTGCTTATTAAACGTAATGCATTGAGGAATAAAACATATTAAAAAGAGAACAAAAGAGAGACACATACGACTATGATCTAAACTTCTCGATGTAAAGTTGCATTCCTAATTCTACACTACTCACAAAAAGTTAAGGATCACTATGAGAAAACAGGTGCGCAATAAACTCCGTTCGCTCCTGTTATTTATTTCTCAGTCAAGCCAAATTGTTATGAATTCTTGTTCAGCTGTAAGTGGGCGATGTTGTGTTAGTGGAAACATTGCACGTGATTCTCTATTACTGAGCTTGGCAGCAAAAGAAAAAGCGGAAACTTGCGAAAAAGGACCTTGTTTTGGATCGTTCTGCATGAACACATTGCACAAGCCAGATGGAAAAACCATTATGCACGTGCAAGCACTACTGTTTATGTGTGAGATGCTGTCTCTTGCTTGGCTTTATAAGAAGACATACCACCAGTATTAGGCCTGATTTGACAATGCCTCCACGACGAAAATTGAGCGAGTTGGATAGGGGACGAGCTGTTGCATGGTTCCAAGATGGTGTTCCCAAGCGAGAAGTGGCCAGGCGACTTCAGGTGTCCATCTCGGTCATTGTCAGACTGATTCAACGCTTCACAGCCACTGGGAGGGTCCATGAAAGACGCAGATCTGGTCGACCGAAGAAGACAACTCCACGTGAAGATCGTCTCATTGAACGACAAGCCCTGCAGACAAGAACAGCCTCTTCCAGCATCATTCGAAGGCAGCTGAGGGTGGCTACTAACATCAACATCAGCCAGCAGACCATACGGAACCGCCTTCATGGGTTTAACCTCCGTTCTCGTCGCCCAGCTGTACGGCCACGCTTAACTCCAGCCCATAGGGCAGCACGCCGCGCCTTCTGCAGACGTCACGTGAGGTGGACACGTCAGCAATGGTCCCAGGTCCTGTTCAGTGATGAATCACGCTTCACCCTGAACCACAACGACGGCCGACTGAGGGTCTGGAGGCGCCCAGGGGAACGCTTTATTGACGCCACTGTCCAAGAAAAGGTGGCCTTTGGTGGAGGTTCTGTAATGGTCTGGGGGGCCTTCAGCCTTCACCACAGAACACCCTTGTATCATGTACAGGGTAACCTGACTGGCCTCCGATACCGGGATGAGATCCTTCGACCGCTGGCTGTGCCTACACTGCAGCAGATGGGACCGCCGGCTGTCTACCAGGATGACAACGCTCGCCCCCACAGGGCAAGGGTGGTCAACGACTTCCTGCAGCAGTCTGGAGTCAACAGAATGGAGTGGCCAGCATGCAGTCCCGATCTCAACCCGATTGAGAACCTCTGGGATGAGCTGGATCGCAAAGTGAGGAGCAACCACCCCCCTCCCAGGGATGCCCAGCACCTCTACCAGATGCTGCAGGCTGAGTGGCAGGCGCTTCCACAGAGGATCTTCACCACCCTGGTCAACTCCATGAGGACTCGCTGCGTCGAGTGCCAGAACAGCCATGGCGGATACACGCATTACTGAACTTTTGGGAGCATCAGAATGCCCTGTCTTGTGATTTCAATGACTTGGGGAAATCAAATTTCGATACGTACCCACTTTGATCAAATGTACAGACCAAACGATTGCTCGAAATTGAAGGCAATTGTGTATCGTTATCACTAAAGCATTGAATTAAATGTTGGCCAAAATTCAACGCATTGGCTTTCTTATTTGGAAAGTTATGAATTAGTTTGCAAGTGATCCTTAACTTTTTGTGGATAGCTTATTTCAAACCATTCACAACTTGTATTTTTTTTCAACGTAAAAATGCTTGGCTGATTGTTTACCAGACTGCACTACACGATCACAACCTTAATCGGATTCATACGTTCACAGACAAACAAAGAAACTGGGGGGGGGTATGAGGAACAAATCATATGAAAAAGCAAAAACAGTTATGCAAGAACAAAATTATAACATAGTCCCCATTGAAGTTAAATTTTCATAGAAAATATTCACCATCATTTGAATATGCTTGGAGAAGAATGCAACATAAATCAGCAGCTAATAGCATACCGGGCAGTCTCATATTTCAAATACAAAAGACAAATCAAATTGATATTCTGCTGCGCAAACAATCACTAATGCCTAGATTGTCTTATTTGTTTTATTTCGTTGTTGTTTTTTACTTGTCATAATCAGATTCTTGTCATGCTTTCCAGATAATAAAACACCTACAATTTATCATTCTACGGATTATAAGATTAAAAAAACCCAGCACACTTGTGAAACATAACGTGACTTTAATCAAAGCACAAACTATGTACCGTTCTTTGAAATTAATTTACATTGCTTTATCCAAAATAGACAAACCTAAACATTTGTAAGGACAGTTGCAAAGCTGTCGAGTAAAAACAAAGACTGTACAGGGGAAGATAAACATCCGGTCTCTTTTCCCTATATGAGTAGTGAGGACAGAAACACTGGTTATGTCCCTTTGAAACAGTACACATTTCACACGTCGATAGGCCAGTTGAATTCTTCGTTCAAGTTCCAGTCTGAGTTTTGGATAGCCTCCACTGTGAAAAGTGTACTGGCCCCACTAACGATAACTCTATCAGCCCGGTTCGCCGAGCTTTTAAGTAATCCATCTTACCCTTTTAGAATATCTTTGGTAGAAATACGGATTGATCATTGCTTTCTATTCACTCGTTGGAGGATAGATAGGGTATCAGTACAAGTACCCCCCGGACAAGCACCCCCCGGATAGGCACCCCCTGGACAAGTACCCCCGGAAAACATATATATAGTGGAAAAAAAAGTGTTTATTATTAAGTGTTTATTATTTTTAAAACCAGATAACACTGCTCACTGAAAATGAGTAGCAATCGAGAATTAAAGAGCATTCTGGGCTGTAGCTCTGTTCAGAGCTAGCGAATTTGGCCCCCATTCGTGAGAACAGGTCACATTATGAGTAGTCAGTAGTGATCAAAGAAAATTGAAAAAAACTAACAAGTGAGTCGATTTAGTTTGCTAACTAAGGCTAGATATCAAATCATTCTGTAAAGCCAGGATCCAAGTCAGTGGAGATCAGGTTGTCAACCGCGTCAATGACCACACCCTTGCAGCTGACATTGGACATTGGTCGTCCAGAGGCATTGAAGATCCGCCAGTCAATCAAGCGCCGCGCCCAGGACACTGAGGAGACAGCTCAGCAAGTTCTCACCCAGGAACTTGATGTTTCTGACTCACGTTTTTATTTATATACTTGCCTTTTTGGAGACCAGCATGGACAAAGAGCACATAGCTCGAAAGATCTGCTTTTTAATAAATGTTCCTTTTACAGTTATTTCTACTTGTTGAGTTTTCTTTTTTAATGTTCTGATAATTGCCTTGTATATAGAAAGTCTCACTGCAGTGCATAATGTTGGGGATGTTTTCGCTCTATATGTCTATTCAAACTATATGACCGACTAAAGACATCGGGACATTGAGAACAGCGGTGAGGTTTCTCTCCAGAGTGCGTCAGGCGATGTGTTCGAAGATTACTTGACTGGGCAAAAGCTTTTCCACAGTCTGAACAGATAAAAAAAATTTCACCTGTGTTAACTTTTTTATGTGCTGTTATATTAAAATTAGATTATGCACACGCAGGCAGAAACATGCGCACACGCATACACGCACACACAGAGAGAGTCAGAGAGACAGACAGAGCAAGAGTGAGAGAGAGAGAGAGAGAGAGAGAGAGAGAGAGAGAGAGAGAGAGAGAGACAGAGAGAGAGACAGACAGACAGACAGACAGACAGACAGACAGAAGAGCAGACAGTGGAACAGAGACAGACAGACAGAACATGCATAACCATCTTGGCAATGATGAACCCAGGGACACAAAAGCCGTTTGTGGTACAGTTTATATATTGCCAGTATTTCGTGAATAAGCTGCGCACAGCCATAAGCTTCAATGAACAACATAATGCAAGAGAAGAGTTTCTAATAAAATCCCTGAACACAGTAAAATAAAAAAATTAGATCTAGTAAAAGGAATATTAAGAGTCTACTCTTCGTTTTGCAGGTGCATGTATTGTTCTTGCGATGACGGTTTAAGTATAATCAGATATAATCAAGGGAATGTTGCTCCTCGTTATGTATGTGCATGTATTATTCTTATGATTATGGTTCGTTGAAGTTGCATTGATTCAATAATTGGCAAATTGGTGAATTCAGTTCGTCTTACACATTATCTCTACTCGTTCGAATAGAAGACAGCGTCGTTATCCGATATATTTGTTTAACAGCATTTTTGTTGCTACAAGTTCACATACAATAAAAACATTATCCTCTATAATCATTTCTAACAGCATATCGTTGTTAAGACTCGCATAAAAATAGAAACATCCTGTTCACTAATAAATATGAACTGATAAATTTCAACCGTATTTGTGTGCTCAGTGCACCCTTATCTATCTATGTATTTAGGTCTACATGTGAATAATATGCATGCGTGTTTCTTTGTGTTTGTATGTGGATATGAATGGTGGCCTGTAATGCGTGTTTGCACGAGTGTGAATGCATGTGAATTCATATGTGTAAGACAGGATAACAATTGCATGAATGCTAATTTGTTAGATGCTGCTGCTGCTGGTTGTTTTGTGCTGTTATTGTTGTTGTTGTTGCTGTACATACGTATGTTGGTTTGTGTGTTAGTGTGCAGGTTGGTCTGTGTATTAATGTCCGTGTGCCTGTGTGTGCGTGTGCATGTAAATGCGTGTGACTTTCTGTGCTTAATTTCCCAAAACGATAGCACTTTTGTTTCAGCAACCCTGCATCACTGATCAAAGTTATACACGTTCTCAGCGGTTAAATACAAGTCTAAAATCAATCGAAGCCTGATTAAAACATGTCAAATATAATCAGACATTACGAGAGGAAACATATCATTAATGTCTAACAATAAAAAATAATAATTTATGCACATGTAGTTATAATGCTTTAGTCTTCCACTTCGTCCCAAGAATGTGGGCCTTCGTTTAGTCTCGGGCTTATAATTATGTTCTTTTACGTGCTTATATTTCAAAACACTGTTTACAGAATATGTGACGACATATTACGTTGAATGAACCGTGTTCCCATGTTGTTGGTGGGTTTTTTTTTATCCGTTTTACTCGTTTTGCTTTGGATTTTGTGTTTAAATACGTTCTACATGTACTTAGTTTCATACAGCAAACTATCCTTAAAAAACGTGCGCACACTAACAGTCCTATCTGCGTGTCTAGGTCTTATATTGGCATGTTCTGCATGCCTATTCAACATATGTCTGCTCAAGACTAGGACTATATCATGTTTGTCGTGCATTAATAGCCTACATCTTGAAAAATAAAACATTAAGAAAATAAAAACCATTTCACCTAGCACTCGTTTAATGCCACCAAGTTTCGTCATAAATTGTCAAAACCTACATCAACATGCTTCACTTGATGCACATGCACTAAAACTGTCAACGTAGGCCTATGTCTTTAAACAAAATTGTTCTTTAAACGTGTTAGGCTACACCAGTCACCATGCTCTCTATTAACAATTCTATGAAAATGTGCAATTCGTTATGGCTAAACAAAATATAGATGGCGTTATGCATATCGCAATCTTCTGTCCAATTTAATCGATTAAAAATATGGGTTTTTTATTATTCAATATGTAGCTGCGCATTGTAAGTTCCATGGTTTATCGGCGTCTTTAAAACAGGTTGATTCTGTCTTGCACAAATGTCAACACGTTCCGCGTCGTCCTCTGAAGCCAAGCTGCGAAACGGCAGTACCAGCACCCACAGGAAGGTCGAATCTCAAACAGACTTTTCCTGTACAACGCATAGAGCATAGGGTTGGTCACACCAGTCAGGTAGAACAACAGTTTTCCCACATAGGCACGGCGGTACAACGCGTCAAGGTACGGGCCATGCACGTGCATGTATCGGCAGGCGTTGATCGTCCACTGCACACCGAAGCAAACCAAGCAGGTAAGAAGCACAGAGGTGAGAATGACCCACAACTTTCTTCTGGACTCGGTCCTGGCCCGTGCTTGCGGTGGATTATTCTCCAACATTTCCTCGTTTGGATTCTCTCCACGTTTAGGAGCCTTGGCTTCTGGTGACTCGGCCTTCGCAACCAGGGTTTCACCCCCCGGAGTGCTGTCTTGGTAAGGGGCCACGGGGTCGGATTGGCTTCTGCTCATCTGCTGCGTTCTTCTCTTCTTCAGCTCGGATCCCCCGCCTTCGCCCACTCTGAGTGGACTCGATTGCTGTGACTGTGACTGTGACGTCGTTGCTAATGGCGGCGAGGTGCCGGGTGACTGCTGAGCTAGCGTTTTAGCATGCAGGCGAGTGACAGGTCGGTCATTTAAATAGTCCGAGGTTGAAGGGACAGCCGTTTCTATGGTGAACACGGTCGCCGAGTCACCTGTCTTTGCAGAAGGGGGCGTCTTGTTTTGCTTCGCAGGAACAGGGGGACTTCTAATCCTTATTATCACACCCATGAATCTGATAGTGTAGGAAAACACGGCGATGACCCCCAGTGAAGTTAAGCCGAGGTGCAGGACCATCACCCAGCACGCGTCAATGTCGGCAGCAACAATGCACGTGATGTCGCAGTAAGAGTACTCCATTCTGAACAAGCCGGTGGACAGGGCAATAAACAGAAGGCTTACCACCCCAAGACCCCAGCACACGGCAGCAAGCACCCACGCCGTGCCGGTCCTCAGCCCCTCCCCTGGACAGGCAAAGCCGTCGACAATGTCCTTATAGCGCTTCGCGTGGAAGACGGCCTTCAGAAACACGATCACCAGCAACACGGTCAGGTCCAGGCCGCAGACGAAGCGGCAAAAGGGCCAGTCAGAGTCAGGAGTTGTTCTGAGGTCGTTCACTGCAGAGTACAAGGAAAACCCCATGGGGACCAGCAGCACCAGATCAGCTATGACCAGATTAAGAACGAGCACATCCAGAGGCTTCTCCCGGACTTTACGGGCCTTGTGGAAACAGACCAAGGCAGCGAATGTGCTCAAGTTAAAAAAGGCGGTGAACACAAACAGCAGAGAGAGCACAGTCGTGATGAAGTAGTTCTCAAACGAGCTTCGCGAGAAGCTTTCCGATTCGTTGAACGATGACAGTGAAAGGGTGACATTGTCCAAGTAATAGTAGACGTCGTTAAACTGGTAAGTTTTGTCCATGATGAAAAAAGGCAGTGGCAATGTTCGTACACTTCCCACGTTGTCTCAGTTCACAGCAAAAAACGGGGGTTTCACAAAAACGTGTCCTTCAGTATGTTGCAGGCTTCAGTCCATGTACACTGTTCGATGCTGCAACAAACAGTTTATAAATGTATTGCCTTACCACAAAACACTCATAAAATACAATACGAAAATACGCGTAACTGAAACATGCTAAATCAATTTTAAAGCAGTACATATATAATGCTGAGCACCTTAACTTTGAACTTCACAACTCTCAAAAAAACTATAGTTCACAGTGGTTTAAGTGTAAGATTAAAAACCTTGGAATAGTTTGTCATCGAACATCTATATTCCAATTATCTGCAAAACTAAATTATATTTTTAATAAAAGCTTTGTCTGTCCAAAACAAAGTCTGAATGAAAAAAGCTGCCCAGTTTACCTTCATCTGTCATATTCAATTTTGTTTTCTTAAGAAAAAAATATTGTCGAGTATAAATGGAAAGAAGACCCCATTGACCACCTTTATGTCAATTAACTCTTCTTGTAGGAATAAAAGCAAACCTTGTCCCTTCACCTGCAAATAACATGAACTTCTACTACGTTTCGTTGACAGCAAACTTTATCACGTTGACGATTCTTAGTACGAAAATACGAAATAGCTATAGCCTGAGGAAGCAGAGATTAATCTTATAGGGATATTAAAAAGTAAAACTAAACAAACTGCGCAAAGGGATTATGTGGGTGGAAGTAGAGGAGGTATCTAATGTTCAGCGCAGGTATCTAATGTTCAGCGCACTCTAAATTTGAAAGTTTTTTGTTGTTAAATGTATTTATTTATGGAGAGAAAAAAAAAGGTTCGTGGGATGAACGAGTGGCAGGAAACATTGGTAGACTGGCAACGGTCAGTCACGTACGTGTTCTGTCCAAACAAGAGTTAGCCAATACCAGTCCTGGCCTTGTGCTATACCGTGCTATGTCCACATGGTCAGGTTACCTGAACTTCCCATAAAAGAAAGCAAAAATACAACAACAGTCTGTTTCAGTTATTTTTCTGTCGTTCGATTTCCTTCTGTTGCAATAACGAAGAAGAAGAAGAAGAAAAATTGCGTTTTACGTCCTCTCGGTCATAGACACATATGGGACATTTGTAAATACAAAGATGGTGGGAAAACAATACTGGCTGCAATGCCCGGAGGCAGTGCAACACCAGTAAAGTCCCGAGTTTTTATCAATGTAGGTGTAGCGGTAACCACGCCTCGGATAAACTTCATCGTCTATGGTACCGCCACAATAAGATTACATATGAAAAAAGTGATAAATGAGTATACAAATGAAGGGCTTTGCTATATTTTTGTCCCAAATCTTCCCATTTAATCTAAAATATATATATTAGCTTTTTCAGGAAAATGTTCAGCTTTCTGTGGCTGATATGTGCCTCGAAGCCCTTTTATGTCCCCTATATCCACATTTTTGCATGTAAGGGAGATCATTTGTTGACAGAAAAGAGTGAAACAGGTTGCTTTTTCCGTCATCAGATTATCTTCTCTTACGGCCGAAAGTGTTGATTTTTCCCTTTTATCCACATTTTCGCCCGCAAGGGAGATCATTTGATGACAGAAAAGAGCAAAACAGGCTGCTCATTCCGTCAACAGGCCAAAAAGTGAATTTTGGGTAATACTCACATTTTCTCCCCCTATCAAGAACGATAATTAATAAGGGAGATCATTTGTTGACAGAAAAGAGTGAAACAGGTTGCTTTTTCCGTCATCAGATTATCTTCTCTTATGGCCAAAAGTGTTGATTTTTCCCTTTTATCCACATTTTCGCCCGCAAGGGAGATCATTTGATGACAGAAAAGAGCAAAACAGGCTGCTCATTCCGTCAACAGGCCAAAAAGTGAATTTTGGGTAATACTCACATTTTTTCCCCCATCAAGAACGATAATTAATGACAGAAAATAACATAGCCCATTGCTTTTTCAGTCAACAGATTATCGTTCTTGACGGGAAGAAATGTGAATATTACCGAATATACCCAGTAGGTTTGATGTTAGTTGGTAATTCGTCCTAAGGAATAACATCAGTTTTTAAAAATCTCATGTGTTTTTTTCCCCTTTTATCTTATAACAGTAGCTACCTCATGTTTGGAAATGATTGTCGAACTTGCTCGCTTAGCAAAGTAGTAGTAGTAGTAGTAGTAGTAGTAGTAGTAGTAGTAGTAGTAGTAGTAGTAGTAGTAGTAGTAGTAGTAGTAGTAGTAGTAGTAGTAGTAGTAGTAGTAGTAGTAGTAGTAGTAGTAGTAGTAGTAGCAAAGACTGTACAGGGGAAGATAAACATCCGGTCTCTTTTCCCTATATGAGTAGTGAGGACAGAAACACTGGTTATGTCCCTTTGAAACGTGACACATTTTACACATCGATAGGCCAGTTGAATTCTCCGTTCAAGTTCCAGTCCGAGTTTTTGGATAGCCTCCACTGTGAATAGTGTACACGTCCGCACTAACGATAACTCTATCAACCCGGTTCGCCGAGCTTTTAAGTAATCCATCTTACCCTTTTAGAATATCTTTGGTAGGGGAAGACGGGGTAAAAAGCGCATGGGCGGGTAAGAAGCCCACCCCAATTATCTCATGAAATAAAGAAAATGTCAGTCAAATTTGCCCATGAGACGAGTGCTAGACATTAACGCTCGTCTCATGGGCAAAATGAGACTGAAATTTGCTTCATTTCATGAGATAATTGGGGTGGGCTTCTTACCCGCCCATGCGCTTTTTACCCCGTCTTCCCCTAGTAGTAGTAGTAGTAGTAGTAGTAGTAGTAGTAGTAATAGTAGTAGTAGTGGTGGTGGTGGTGGTGGTGGTGGTGGTGGTGGTGGTGGTGGTGGTGGTGAGGGCTTAGTGTGGGCCTCGCGGCCCTTGTATGCCCTGTCCTTCTTATGTCTTGTTTTTGTTTTCATATATTATTGGTGGTTTGCAATGATTTTCCTACTCTACATACAGATATCCTCAATAATAGGAATGGCCGGTGTTTTTATTCATCAAATTCCTTGTAATAAATTTGTTTCATAATTGATTCTTTATCCAGAAGACTTTGAAACATATTAGTACTTGGTGCAAACTTAATGTTAGATGGTAAAGAACTCCAATATTGAACAACTAAATGATTGGACTTACAGATCCATGTTTTTAAACTGTATAAGGCCCTTGTTAGGCCCCACCTTGAATATATAATATTATGCAAATATTATATGGCATCCGTATTTTAAAAGACAGTCTGTAGGTATTGAAAAGGTCCAAAGAAGAGCAACCAGATTATTGAGAGAATACAGAGATATGAATTACCTTGAAAGACTGAAATATCTTAATTTACATTCCTTAAAAGGTAGAAGATGCAGAGGAGACCTGATTGAGACTTACAAGATATTTAATCAGAGACTGTTTACATAAGCTTTCTGATTTAATGCCCTTGTTAACATTGATGTTACTAATATTTTCCAACTAACAGATTATAACAGAACAAGGAATTCAGAAATGAAAATCCTGATGGGCCATAGCAAAACTAATATGAGAAAAAATGCACTGACTAACAGAATTGCAAAGATTTGGAATTTTCTTCCTACTCAACATAAATGTGCACCTAATACTAATGTATTTAAAGACCCACCAGATCACGTACGTGTCAAAATCACGGGTTTCACGCGTTTCCCCCTTTATAGCTGGTAAGAAATCTTGTTTTGACCAGGTTTAGCTCCCATACAAATGACCCCAAATTCAAAACGAAACATCGTTTTAAAGAGCAGCCTCAATTTGAAGTTGGGGGCACTTGTATGTGGGTCACAGCTACCTAGAAAAAAACCAAGGGACTTAATCGTGTGCGTCAGTGTGTCTTTAATGCTTCTGGACAGCAATCAAAAATGTAAATGTTTTTTGACTATGATGAAACATATCAAAATTATAATGCGTCTGCGCAACAAAAAGAATGAAGGGGACACTTGATAGGCCGCGAGACCTAGGCTTATGAGGCAGTCCCCCACTACTACTACTACTAGTAGTGAGTACTACTACTAAAAAGAAAGTGTACGAATGTTAGTCTTGGAACGCTTTTGAAACAATTTCCCATCACTATTTCTAAAATCTGTTACTTGGTTAAAAAATACACTAAGTACGCATATAATGTATTAGGTAGGTATGTATGTAGGTAGGTAGGTAGATAGGGACAGGCTTCAGCCTTCAAGCCTCGCCGCGGCTTATAAACCGTCCCATCCATTTGAAATTTATTTTACATGTTTGCTTATTGCATGCGGTAAAACATACAATTTCAAATCAATCGTCATAATCAAAAAATATTTGACTAAAATGTTTGTTACAGTCCAGGAGATTTTTGAATTGGTTAGTTGATTGTGCTCTTTTAAAGTTAGGAAATCCAAACTTTCTTACCCGTGACGTGTAGCAGGAAGAAGTCACAACAACACCTGGGACACAGCAAGTCAACTGTGTATAGATTGAAAAAAACTAACTGCAGTTTTCTGGCTCAGATTTTAGGGGAAATTGTGACGAGTGAGCTTTTTTTCCCCCAACTGTTTATTGCAGCCTGTCAACCCCTTTAGAATGTTGTTCATGGGATGTGTTGCCTGGTGTTTTGTTTTCAGATGTTTTGACTACTCACGCACTTTCCCTGTCTCTGTCTCTGTCTCTACCTCTTCTTGTATGTCGACCTCTCTGTCTGTCTGTTCGTCTGCATGTCTCTCTCTCTCTCTCTCTCTCTCTCTCTCTCTCTCTCTCTCTCTCTCTCTCTCTCTCTCTCTCTCTCTCTCTCTCTCTCTCTCTCTCTCTCTTTCTCTTGTTTCTTTTTGTTTTCCAGTGTCCATTGTCCAGTGTCTCTTTCTCCCCTTTCTCTTGCTATCTTTCTCTCTGTGTTACATAAGTTAACTTATAGGACATTCATGCTCACACACACGTGTACACGTATGAGCACACACAAAATGACTTTCAAAGAAACAGGGGGGGGGGGGGGAGAGTAGGGGGCAGAAAGAGATATGCGCACACAATCACAAACACGTGCGAGCGCGCACACAATCTCTCTCTCTCTCTCTCTCTCTCTCTCTCTCTCTCTCTCTCTCTCTCTCTCTCTCTCTCTCTCTCTCTCTCTCTCTCTCTCTCTCTTTCTCTGAAAAAGAAAAACAAAGGAAAAGAGAGAAAAACAGACAGAAACTTGAAACTTGAAATTTGAACATGTTTTCGTTGCCATTGACAATTACAATGGCGTTATGGCAAGGGGACGCATGAATTGAGATTAACTAATGTTAATCAAAAGCAAAGAGGAAAAATAAAACAAACAAAATGAATCGCATTATTGACTGCACCTGTCAGTCAGCAGTTCAATGATAATAAAGAGGACACGGAAAAAACACACAGACACAGAGAGAGTGGGAGGTGTACAATAGGTCATGGTGTCACTAGTAACCAGGCGTCTTCTGTTTGTGGTCTTCTCATTCTACGATCGCTCAGTTTCCTGTCACATGGGTGCATATGCGTCATGCTGCTGTTATGCGCCAAACTAGGAAACAGTTAGGCCCCGCACGTCGGTCATTTGCTGGAGAAATATGTCTTTAAAAAAAGGTAGGAGAATGGACAAAGTAAGGCAGAAAGATAGTAGATGGCAGTAAGCAAAGGGAAAGGGCAGAGTCAAAGAGAGTAACAGATCGGAGGAAGGTACAAGCACAGAATTTCCAGAAAATGGGGAAACTATTTGTACAAACGATCCCCCGGTATCCCCACGGGTGGGGGGGGGGCGAGTTCTGTTTGTGATCCGAACACAAAAATGGCTATAGCTGAATATCAGATCTCGACATTCTCCTTCGTTCAAGAGTCTCTTATGAAGAAGGATCCAGCAGCCATCTTGGGATAAAGATGGCATAGCATCCAACTAGTTCACTAGGTAGATGCATCCCAAGATAGCGAAAGCTAATATATCCAGTCATTATTTTAATAATGTTAACATTAGACTGTGAGACAGTTAGCAAAGAAGTTGACAGGTTACGAAAAAAAGTGTCCCAAAGAGCACGTGCAACACGTAGTAGAAGACTGATCTTATTCAAACCTAGAAAGCGTGCGCCTCCTCCAAGAGATCGTGTGAAAGGGTTCTTGGAGAAAAGATGACAATCAAATGAGCATAGGGCAGTGGATGGGTGCCTCGAGCCTCCATACGGGGAGCTAGATAACCCCGTCCCTCCAAGAGTCTCTCCCCGTGGGGATACCGGAGGGTCTTTTGTACAAATAGTTCCCCCACGTACCTTCTGATCATGAAATTGATGTACTTGCAACTTCCTCTAATCTGTCACTCTCTTTGACTTAGCCTTTTCCCAATAGAAAATAGCGACTCCTTCTGTGCGTCTGTTAGCCACTATTAGTCCCATACGAAACCAGCTTGGAAAAGCGTTTATAATCAAACATGAGACCTCTCAGGCTGGTGATTTATACCAGGCCACGCCGGTATGGGTGTGCTCCTCTTGTTTTGGTAAGTCCGTTCTGGCATATGTTGCCTTGGTCGCAGACATTCCAGGAGACTGATGATATTTACGGACTTACGGCCCTTCCAGACTGGCGGGTCTAGCACCAGTCAAGCATGTGCGTGATAGCGGCAACAGCTACTTACTACTACTACTACTACTACTACTACTACTACTACTACTACTACTACTACTACTACTACTACTACTACTACTACTACTACTACTACTAGGGGAAGACGGGGTAAAAAGCGCATGGGCGGGTAAGAAGCCCACCCCAATTATCTCATGAAATGAAGCAAATTTCAGTCTCATTTTGCCCATGAGACGAGCGTTAATGTCTAGCATTCGTCTCATGGGCAAATTTGACTGAAATTTTCTTTATTTCATGAGATAATTGAGGTGGGCTTCTTACCCGCCCATGCGCTTTTTACCCCGTCTTCCCCTACTACAGCTACGTACTACTACTACTAGGGGAAGACAGGGTAAAAATCCCACTCTCTTTGACTCTGCCTTTTCCCTTCGCTTTCTATCATCTATCTTTCTGACTAATTGGCCCATTCTCCTGCCTTATTTGAACAAAATCTTCCAAATAATTGTTCTCTTTTCAGCTCCTCCGAAATCGGAATGCGTCGGCTGTGCGCAGCGAGGAGACCAGTGAAAACTGAAAACCGGACACATACGTAGGCCTACCTCACCCGTTATGGCCATATGGCCTGGGAACGCAGAAGAAGAAGAAAAAAAAAGGGGAGAGAGAAGGGGTAAGGGGGGAGGGGGGAGCAGAGCAGTACTACAAGGAGGAGATAATAAGTTCCTCCAGATCGCCAGCCAGGGAAAGGGGAAAAAACCGCACACACACACACACACACACACACACGCCTGCGCGGCGCGCGCACACACACATGAAACGTGTAGGCCTACTTAGAAAATAGAAATAGTTTTATGAATGTTCTTTTGGTATTCACTGATTCAAGAACAGTGCCGATTGAACAGTTCTCTTCTTTTTTCTTTGAACAACTACCGTCATCTTTTTTGTCCTTTGCCGATCTACGAAGTAGATCGCAAAGGAGTATGTTTTCGTTCCGGTTTGTTGGTTTGTTTTTCTGTCTGTCCCAAGGATATCTCCCGAACCGCTTGTTATGGTTCTGTTGTTGTACTAAAGGGTGACTTCTGTCAGGCAGAAAGACTGCAGGCAAAAATGTAGTCGCCCGGATGGTCGGCCTCGATGCAAGGGGGGGGGGGGGGGGGGGGGGGGGGGGGAGGAGAAAAGAGGGGAGAAAGGATGCAAGGAGGTGGGAAGGGTAGGCCGGGTTGTGGAGAGAGGGATTGGGGAAATGGGTGAGAATTCGGAAGTTCTGTGCTTGTAACTTCCTCTAATATGTCACTCTCTTTGACTCTGCCTTTTCTCTTTGCTTACAGTCATGCACTATCTACCTTTTTATGCCTTACCGGTCCATTCTCCTGTCTTTTTTCACAAAACGCTTTTCAAAAACATTTCCTCTAGCCGAAGTCGGACTTGCTGGGCCTAACTATTTCTTAGTTAGGCGCATACCGGCAGTATGACGTATCTGCGCTCATAATTGACAGGAAACTGTCTGAGTGATCGAAGAAAAAGAAGAAGACAAGGAATAGTATCCACTTTTAAGCAATATAATAACAATAATCTACAAATACCAATGACATGAACATACTTTAGGCCAATCTAAAACGTGATAATTATTCAGTTTGTATGCTGCAAATGTCAGTGTTAGTTTAACCCGCTTAAGTTAGGGTTACGGTTAGATTAATCCTAATTTAGGGTTATTATAACCTTATTTTTGTGTCCGTGATCATTTGTTGGAGTTAATATACTCCTAGCTTGGGGCTGGAAAGTGCTAATTAACCCTAAATTAGTGTTTGTTTAACCCTAAGTTAGGGTTAGCGTAACCATAACCATAACCCTAGAGTTATTATTAATACCTTATTTTAGTGTCCGTCATGATTTGTTGGAGTTAATGTACTCCTAGCATGGGGCTGGAAAGTGCTAATTAACCCTAAATTAGTGTTTGTTTAATCCTAAGTTAAGGTTAGCGTAACCCTAACTTAGGGTAAGCGTAACCCTAAATTAGGGTTAGCTTCACCTGACATTAGGCTCAGTGTAACTCTTAGATAGGGTTAGTAAGGGCTACCTAACACTTTGTTTGGTTAAACGTGACCCTGGCTTACACTGATTTGTGGATATTTAGTAATCCTAAGTTAGGGTTAGCTTAACCCTAACCCTAACCCTAAGTTAGGGTTAGCTTAACCCTAATTTAGGATTGTTATAAATTTATTTTCGTGACAGTGGCCATTTGTTAGAGTTAATGTACTCCTAGTTTGGGGTTAATAAGGACTAATTAACACGAAATTAGTGTTATCTTAACCCGCCTAAGTTAGCGTAACCCTAAGTTAGGGTTAGCGAAACCCTAAGTTAGGGTTAGCGTAACCCTAAGTTAGGGTTAGCGTAACCGTTAACCCTGGAATTAGAGTTAGTTGGGTTAGTAAGCGCTGCCTAACACTTTGTTGTGTTAAACGTGACCCTTGCTTACACTGATTTCTGGATATTTCCCCTAAGTTAGGGTTAGTTAACCCTAACTGTTTGGCTAAACGTGACCCTGGCTTACACTGATTTGTGGATATTTAATCCTAAGTTAGGGTTAAATTAACTCTAACCCTAACCCAAACCCTAACCCTAACCCTAAGTTAGGGTTAGCCTAACCCTAAGTTAGGGTTAGCCTAACCCTAGTAAGTTAGGGTTAGCCTAACCCTAAGTTAGGGTTAGCCTAACCCTGGAATTAGAGTTAGTTGGGTTAGTAAGCGCTGCCTAACACTTTCTTGTGTTAAACGTGACCCTTGCTTACATTCATTTCTGGATATTTCCCCTAAGTTAGGGTTAGTTAACGCTAACCCTAACCCTAACTTAGGGTTAGCTAAGCCCTAAATTAGGGTTATTGTATCCTTATGTTATGGTTAGTAAGGGCTATTTAACCCTAGATTGGAGTTAATATACTCCTAGCTTGAGGCTGGAAAGTGCTAATTAACCCTAAATTAGTGTTTGTTTAACCCTAAGTTAGGGTTAGCATAACCCTAACCCTAACCCTAGTGTTATTAAAACCTTATTTTAGTGTCCGTGATAATTTGTCGGAGCTAATGTACTCCTAGCTTGGGGCTGGAAAGTGGTAATTAACCTTAAATTAGTGTTTGTTTAACCCTAAGTTAAGGTTAAGCGTAACCTTAATTTAGGATTAGCTTAGCCTGAAATTAGGCTCAGTGTAACCCTTAGATAGGGTTAGTAAGGGCTACCTAACGCTTTGCTTGGTTAAACGTGACCCTGGCTTACACTGATTTGTGGATATTTAATCCTAAGTTAGGGTCACATTAACCCTAACCCTAACCCTAACCCTAACCCTAACCCTAACCCTAATCCTAACCCTAAGTTAGGGTTAGCGTAAGCCTGGCATTAGAGTTAGTTGGGTTAGTAAGCGCTGCCTAACACTTTGTTGTGTTAAACGTGACCCTTGCTTACACTGATTTCTGGATATTTCCCCTAAGTTAGGGTTAGTTAACGCTAACCGTAACCCTAACTTAGGGTTAGCTAAACCCTAACCCTAACCCTAACCCTAGTAAGGGCTACCTAACTCTTTGATGGTTAAACGTGACCCTGGCTTACACTGATTTGTGGATATTTAATCCTAAGTTAGGGTTAAATTAACCCTAACCCTAACCCTAACCATAACCCTAACCCTAACCCTAACCCTAAGTTAGGGTTAGCCTAACCCTGGAATTAGAGTTAGTTGGGTTAGTAAGCGCTGCCTAACACTTTGTTGTGTTAAACGTGACCCTTGCTTACACTGATTTCTGGATATTTCCCCTTAACGCTAACCCTAACCCTAACTTAGGGTTAGCTAAACCCTAAATTAGGGTTATTGTATCCTTAAGTTGTGGTTAGTAAGGGCTATTTAACCCTAGATTGGAGTTAATATACTCCTAGCTTGGGGCTGGAAAGTGCTAATTAACCCTAAATTAGTGTTTGTTTAACCCTAAGTTAGGGTTAGCGTAACCCTAACCCTAACCCTAGGGTTATCAAAACCTTATTTTAGTGTCCGTGATAATTTGTCAGAGTTAATGTACTCCTAGCTTGGGGCTGGAAAGTGGTCATTAACCCTAAATTAGTGTTTGTTTAACCCTAAACTCTTTGTTTGGTTAAACATGACCCTGGCTTACACTGATTTGTGGATATTTAATCCTAAGTCAGGGTTACATTAACCCTAACCCTAACCATAGCCATAACCCGTGTGTGTGTGTGTGTGTGTGTGTGTGTGTGTGTGTGTGTGTGTGTGTGTGTGTGTGTGTGTGTGTGTGTGTGTGTGTGTGTGTGTGTGTGTGTGTGTGTGTGTGTGTGTGTGTGTGTGTGTGTGTGTGTGTGTGTGTGTGTGTGTGTGTGTGTGTGTGTGTGTGTGTGTGTGTGTGTGTGTGTGTGTGTGTGTGTGTGTGTGTGTGTGTGTGTGTGTGTGTGTGTGTGTGTGTGTCAATGTGTGCGTGCGTGTGCGCGTGCATGCATGACTGACTGTTATACCAAAGAAGTTGATAAGCACTAACTATCAATGTAGGCTTTATATCTTAGTTGGGTCATTTTCCTTTAAAGTCATCAGTATCTGTTCACGGGGTTGTCACTTATGCTAATAATTGACAGATTGGCGACTTGAATAATTAAAAAATGATTCCTGTGTGACGAAAAGAAGAACATTCCATGTATTCAGTATTGATGAGATTCATTGAAATTCTAAAAGCATAACTTCCTTGGCGAAGATTCTTCTTCTTCTTCTTCTTCTTCTGCGTTCCCATGTCATATGGCCATAATGGGTGAGGTATGTGTCCGGTTTTCAGTTTTCATTGGTCTCCCTGCTGCGTACAGCCGACACATTCCAGTTTCAGAGAGGAGCTCCAAAAGGAAAAAATATTGGGAAGATTTTGTTAAAAAAAAAAAAGGCAGGAGAATGGGCCATTAAGTCAGAAAGATAGTAGATGATAGAAAGCAAAAGGAAAAGGGCAGAGTCAAAGAGAGTGGCAGATTAGAGGAAGTTGCAAGCACAGAACTTCCAGAAGGTGGGGGAACTATTTTTTACAAAAGACCCGCAGTATCCCCACGGGGATGGCGAAGATAAAAAGGGAGGAAACTGGCTGCTTGTAGGCCTATACCGAAGCAGCTTGGAAAGGAGAAAAAAGAATGGAAGGCTCTACGGCCACAGATGCCAGACAACTCCTTCCTGCTTCTCGCCCTTTGCCCTCAGGCGGCAAATACAATTACAAACACTGGTTAATTTAGAAAGAAAATGGAGTTTTACGTCCTCTTGGTCTGAATCAGACACATATGGGACATTTGTAAATACAAATATGGTGGGAACAACACTGGAGGCAATGCCCGGAGGCAGTACGAAACCAGTAAAGTCCCGATTGTTTTTATTAATACAGATATGTGTAGCGGTAGCCACGCCTCAGTTAAACCTCATCGGCTATGGCACCGCCACAAATAGTAGGTAACTGGTTAATTTATCTTGACAGATGGCATATATATGTCGCCTTCTCGGAACTTCCACGTTTTCTTCCACGTTTTCTTCCACTGTTTTGCAATGCCGTTGCTTTCTGTCATCTACTATCATTTCTGCCTTACTGGTCCATTCTCCTGCCTTTTCCCAAAAAACTCTACGGCGGATCTAGGGGGGGGGGGGGTAAGGGGGTCATTTGACCCCCCCCCCCCCTCGGTTAAAAAAAAAAACACGGAAAAAATTGATAAAGGCACGCTCAAAATACCACTGTCTTTCGGTATCTTTCGGTGTGTTCCGGTGTCTTTTCGTATCTTTGGTCTCTTTTCTTGTCATCATGTCAGGAGAGGACGACTTTGGTTCTTCAGATATGAAAAATGCTTCATATTTGTATTTACTAATGTCCCATATGTGTCTGATTCAGACCAAGAGGACGTAAAACACCATTTTCGCCAAGGTGCATACTTAAAAATAAATTAAGATCGGGTAGTCACAGTTAAGGTGGAAATGAGGTGGGGTTGGGTACGGTGCAAAGTGTGTTTATTCATCAATTCAACGTCTATTCACATAATAAGTGATTTTTTTTTAATGTGTGTGTGTGTGTGTGTGTGTGTGTGTGTGTGTGTGTGTGTGTGTGTGTGTGTGTGTGTGTGTGTGTGTGTGTGTGTGTGTGTGTGTGTGTGTGTGTGTGTGTGTGTGTGTGTGTGTGTGTGTGTGTGTGTGTGTGAGTGTTTGTGTGTGTGTGTGTGTGTGTGTGTGTGTGTGTGTGTGTGTGTGTGTGTGTGTGTGTGTGTGTGTGTGTGTGTGTGTGTGTGTGTGTGTGTGTGTGTGTGTGTGTGTGTGTGTGTGTGTGTGTGTGTGTCTGTCTGTCTGTAATTCAAGTGTATATAGTGTAGTGCAGTACATGCAGTTTTGTGTCGTGTGGTGTTTATCACATCATCTTATTTGAACTACACACCAAGATTTCCTGTCATCAGTATTCAGAAGGCCCATTAATTGTGCAAATGAGTTCTACGCTTAATACGCACGTGTGCCTCTGTTCATTTGTGTATAAGCTAGTGCATGTGTGCGTGTGCATACGCGCGCGTGAGTGCGTGAGCAGATACACACTTTTGCATGTGTATGTACTCAGTGTGTGCATGTGCACGTGTTTTTGTGTTTGCTAAGTGCGCGATCACATCCCACAAATGCGCACGCGCACTCACCACCGCGAGAGTTACGTGTTTATATGAAGGCTATACCGGTGGACTAGATACGCTTTTGTTACAAGTCAGCTTGAAGCTAACACACTACAACCTAAATAGTTTTAGCTCGTTTCTTCTAAAAACGTATAATGCCTAAGTTGTTTTTAATTCACCTTAATAATTGGTATTAGATTGACATCAAACTTTACAGCGAGCATAAATTTAGCGAAAATTTGACACCTTTTAGGATTATCTTAATTCGGTTTCATTGGTTCCCATTCGTTCCGTTTACGAATAAATGTTACTTCCTGGAGCAAAAGCAGAAGAACAAGAATCTGAGTGTCGTCTGGTTTTAGTCATGCTGAGAACAGGGAACATAATTCCTTGTTTGGAAACAATACGCGGACGAAGCTGACATTGTCAGTTCGTCGAAAAATGGCAGACGTGACAAAGTTTGCCGAGGAAGGGAGCCTTCATTTGAAATGTCCCGTGTGTGGCAACATTTACAAGGAGCCAGTGATCAACATATCGTGTGGACACACCTTCTGTCGCCCTTGTGCCGACACCATCACCGAATGTCCCGTGGACAAGGCGGCCTGTGTCAAAGAGCAGCTTGTTGTCAATAGGTTTGTGATCTAGATCTATCAGGCTAAGTATCGGGTGTCCGCAGAATAGGCCCTGACTGGCTGGGTCTTCTTTCCGTTTGTCAGTCACATTTGACTATTTCAGTATTAATCAGGTAGCTTAGGATTTCTTTTTCCCCCTAAGGCTAAGCCGCCTCTTCCGCAGATCCCCCTGTTTGGAAAACAAAATTATAAAACAAGCAAGCAAAAGAAAGGGCACATGTATCAAGAGGCTGCGAGGCCTGGCTGCCCTAAGACTGTAAAAGCTTGACCTGACCTGACCTGACCAGAATAGTCAAATGTGACCGTGGTCACTCATACGGCAGGCAGGAAGTATATGTCCCCTTTAAGTTTAGCTGGCTTCACAGAAGCCCGAATGTGGTAAATGAAAGAGTTCACTGGTTCTCTAGTTAGTAATGTTCAGGACTGTGGTCACTTAACTGACTTAGCCTAATAAATGAAGCTCTGTTAGTCTGTGTCTGATTTCAAACCATTTTTGCATATTTATGATTTCACAATGCTTTCTCAATTTCTTTTAAATGTGTGTATTTTCAAGTTATATAATCGCTTTTTACTCCACATAAAATAAAAAAAGCTGTTTCTCACAGGTTCCTTTCCGCTGGAACTTCCAGTGGAAGACTAGCAGCCTTCCCCTTCGTCGGTTAGGTTGCTTCACATTCCGGGAGCCTCTTGTCTCTGATGATGAGCCTCTGATGATGACTCTAGTTTGCATTGAAAGACCCTGTAGTGCTTGTCGAAATTGCCCTTAACTCTAGTTATGGCACCATTTTAAAAAATATTATTGTTGGTTGTCCATTGCATTTCAACCAACAAGAGGGAAGTAACTTTTTTTTCGAGTGCGCATGTATTGTTTCGACGGGAAAATCACCGACATATATGCTCTGAAACTGTGAAAGTAGACAAACACTCGATGATGATGGTGATGGTACTGATGGTGATGATGATGATAACGATGATGATGATGAAGGTACTGATGATGAAGATGATGGTGGTGAGGTGGTGGTGATGATGATGATGGTGATAGTGATGATGGTGATGATGATGGTACTGATGATGATGATGATAGTGATCATGATGATGATGCAGTGTCCTGTTTCAGGCTGGTGGTGGGTCAGGTGGATGACCTCAAGATCCACTGTCAGCATGGGGTGACGCACGATGTTAATGATGATGATGGTGATTATGATGATGATAGTGATGATGCAGTGTCCTGTTTCAGGCTGGTGCGTTGTCAAGTGGATGACCTGAGGATCCACTGTTAGCATGGGGTGACGCGAGACACCGATGATGATGGTGATAATGATGATGATGATGATAACGATGGTGATGGTGATGATGCAGTGTCCTGTTTCAGGCTGGTGATGGGTCAGGTGGATGACCTCAAGATCCACTTTCAGCACGGGGTGACGCGAGACACTGATGACGATGGTGGTGATGATGATGATGGTGATAGTAATGGTGATGATGCAGTGTCCTGTTTCAGGCTGGTGGTGGGTCAGGTGGATGACCTCAAGATCCACTGTCAGCACGGGGTGACGCGAGACACTGATGACGATGGTGGTGATGGTGATGATGATGATGGTGATGGTGATGGTGATGGTGATAGTGATGATGGTAATGATGGTGATGATGATGATGATAGTGATGATGCAGTGTCCTGTTTTACTTTCAGGCTGGTGGTGGGTCAGGTGGATGACCTCAAGATCCACTGTCAACACGGGGTGACGCGCGACGCCGATGGCCACCTGGTGCTGGACCCCACGGGATGCCCAGAGATCATCGTGCTGGGTGAGTGAGATAGAGAGGATCTTCTTCCTCCATTAAGTATCCACAATCAACAGTTTGATACTGATAAAGTGATATTGTTGAGGTCAGAAGGTTGTACACAAAACATATCAAATCAAAACAAACCCTAATCTATTATCTTATGCATATATGGGTGCAACTTTTCCTGTTAATGTGTTATATGAGGATTTCCTGTTTTTGAATTTTACTAGAAAAGTAATTTCTTTTTCTTTTTTTTAATTTGTCAAACAAGATCTTTGTGTGTGTACTGTATTTTTCAAAGACTCTAAAAAAAATAGTAAAATAAGCATTTGTATAAATTGTGGAAAAAGCAAACTAAAATACCTTCATAAATAACAGGAGCCAAAAAACATCAAGATCAAAATAAAAACAATACTTCCCCTCTACAGTCCAACGCGTAAATGATACTTCTTTGTAAGTATTAAAATTACCTCCCTTATAAGACCCCTCCATTATAAGACCTCAATCTATTCTATCATGTTACCGTTTCACTACGAATGAGTTATCTCTTCCAATTTGGAGCTAATGCCAATTACCAAAGACCAAAAAAGTCTTAGTCTTCACAAGACTAACTTACTTCCCTTGGTCTGGTTTAGCAATACCACTGAGCTGCTGTGGATCCCCTTCCTGACGTCACTTCCGGGGAGCCAACTTTGAATCATAATAAATTTTTTCCAATTGGAGCTGCCATGTTCTTTTTTGCTCTGCAAATTTAATTCATTTTCAAGCTATTTTCCTTGCCATTCTACCTTCTTTGTGTTCCCTTTTGCCCCTTGGGTAACAGGTATTGTCAGTGTATAATTTTAATTTGATTTTTGGGATCGAATTTTGGTTAAAGGAAAATTATTTGATTGTTGTTTGACACCGGTTTTGTGCCCTCGTTGTTAACATGTCGGACATCGGTGTCACTTCTGTGCCTTCTGCTTCTACTTCGTCGTCGTCGTCTAAGCAGTCTAGGGATGAGAAAGGGAAGTTCCTTTCTACCCCTACCCCTAGTTCTAGTTCTAGTTCGAAGAAAGAGTCTAGTTCTAAGTCTAGGTCGTCTTCTTCTTCTTCGTCTTCGAAGAAGAAAGTGCCCCCCCCTCCCCCCCTCCTTCCCACTCATTCTTCTTCTAGTACTTCTGCTGTGTCGGAGCCGTCTGTGGAGCAGACGGAACATGTCATTTCTTTAGTAGATTCCTCTACTTTAGTCTCCGATATGCTGGCAGAACTACAGAACAAGGGTTTAGTTTTGGTCCCGTCCTCTTCTTTGGTTTCGATGTCAGGTGGTTCAATGAGGCCCACCACGACTAGGACAAGTACAAAACTTGACTGTGACTCAGTACCATTGGATGAACCGCCAAGTTTGGCGGATGAGAACCTCAGAGACAGAGTGCCTTACCATTCTCGAAGTTTCGACGGATTTGAAACGGCTGTTTCAACCTCTTACTCGACGGACCAACTGGCCAGTTTGGAGAGGAAGACCGGCATACCGATCTTCTCAATGGATGAAAATCTCGACGGACACTTCTCTGACCGTCGGGAACGGACACGGACGGACACGGTACCGGTCTACGACTCCCGTTCACGTGAGTGTGTGATTCCACGGATGGATTCTCCCAGAAACTGGCAAATTCGTAACTCTAGACCTGTAAGTCCGCCCGGTTTGTCCGGGAGCGGCAGCATGGCGCGGGGCTGGAAGAAGTCCGGTCATGTGCGGTCCCAAACCGGTACCCGTCATGGGGACTCCGGCCGCCCGTGGGGCGAGGCAGATAACGGCTCCGTCATCCGTGAACCAATGAAACACGGTCACGTGACACTAGAAACTGCTACCCATACCGGTAGCACCGTGCCCGTGGGCACTGTCGGCACGGACCGCATACGGACAACGTCCGTTGACCCGTCAGAACGAACTATGCTGTCACGGCGCAGAACAGTCTCTGCTACGGAGAGATTTTCAACGGATGAAACTCCGCATGGGCTTCCCTCTAGGAACTCTGGCCTGGGTCTACATGTTTCTCCTGTCGAAGATGATTTTCTTCCGCCTTACTCCGAGGATGACAGCGAATTTGACTCAGCAGTGAGAGACGAAGTTCGTCGGGTCATGCGCGAGAGATTTTCCGATCATCTACACCCTGGTGACGAAACAGATCAGGACGTTGATCGTTTCTCACGGGTGGAGCAGGGCAGCTTCTGTTCTGAGCCCCCTGTACAAGTGGAACCAGTTCCTTCTACCGGGAACTACCAAGGATACTTGGATATTCTCCGTCCATACTGTCAGGACATCAAACCGATGCCTCTTTCTGAGTCGAATTCCAGCAAGGAACAGCCACAGTTTTTCGGAGAATTACAGGCTCCGAAAGAAGCAAGACTTGCTCTTCACACTTCGCCGTTTATTCGCCAAGAGCTTCGACGTGCCGACTCTATTCTCTGGACTCAGCCTCAGATTCTGACCGAGGAGGACGACGGTCCCCCTCCACGTCAACCGGACCCAATTCCTTCTCGTGCGGGGACATTCCTGAAGAAAGACTTCTTCCCCCCGTTTCAGCTATCCAGTACCTTTGTGCCTGTGCCTTCGCACTCGAGTGTGTCTCCTCAAGAGAAACAATCTCTGGATTTTAGGCCACAGGGAGGACAATCGACGGTCTCTTTCTCACAGTCCTCGTTTAACAACTTGGAAAGGTCGTCTTACGCTGTTCTCCGAGCCGCTTCTCTCGCTACCTCCATGCTGCAGACTCTGTCCCAGATAGTGGGCTCCACCACAACGGCTAAACCAGAAGATTTCAGCCTGCTTGAGTCCATAGATGAACGTGCATTGGGTGTTTGTTTGGCTTCGCTCAACAAAGCAGTGAACTCGATTTCGTCAGTGGCTTCTAGCACCAGGGTTCAACTGGCTGCTACATACAGAGACTCTGTGGTCCGGGCTTGTAAACTCCGACTGGACCTCGAAGAACGCTCCACGCTACGTTCCTGCCCGTCCCATCCTTCCGCCACCTTCCACCCGAACACGGTCAAGGACGTTCTGGAAGGCTCCAAGAAACGGAGGAACGATCTCTCTCAGGAACAGCTCATGATGTGGGCTCGTAAGGCTGCGAGTCAGAGTTTTGCCGCTCCTCAACCTAAGCGCGCACGCACAGAGTTCAAGCCAGCCAGTCACACTCCCTCCAGGATGGTGTCTTCTAGGGGTCGTGTTTCTCGCTTCCCCTACAACCAGTCTTCAGGTCAGCGCCACCGTCCCGCTTTCCAGCCCACTCCCCCCTCTTCAGCCCGTGGTTCCTCGTTCTCAGGACGTGGATCGGCTGCTTCGGGTCCGCCCCGATTCAGCCGTACCGCGTTCTCGGGGCGGAAACAGCCTTTTCATTAAAGCCCGCTCGATCTGTGGAGGGTCCAGGTTTTTCGGCCGATACAAGCGTTGGTTCTCTGTGGGAATGCCTTCCTTCATGGGAACGTTTGGTCGAAAATACTTGGATCCTTCAGGTCGTGCGGGCAGGCTACAGGTTCCAGTTTACTCAGGAACCTCCCCTGTCCTCTCACCCAATCTCCTTCCCAGCACCCCAAGACCGGGCAAAATTCGAAGCTCTCGACAAAGAAGTCGCCTCTCTACAGCAGAAGGGAGCCATCATTCCAGTGGCCCCGGTGGACTCGGGGTTCTACTCTCGCCTGTTTGTAGTCCCCAAAAAGAACGGAGAGTTTCGCCCTGTCTTGGACCTTTCCCCTCTGAACAAGTACATCCGTACGGACAAGTTCAAGATGGAGACAGCCGCTTCCATCCGTCTGTCCATTCTTCAGAACGATTGGGCTACATCCATCGACCTGCGCGACATCAAATCGGATCTGACTCCATCAACCTCTTTCAACTACCTGGGCATGTCTTTCAACACCGTCCAGTTCACCGTTCGGCCGTCAGACAGCAGGATTCTAGCCCTCGTGGAGTCGGTCACTGCCCTCAGACAGAAAACCTCAGCTTCTGCCCGCCAGTTACTCCGTCTACTCGGGCTGATGGAATCAGTAGCGGACCTTCTTCCTCTGGCTCGGGTCCACAAACGGCCACTGCAACGCTTGCTGGCTCAGAGAAAGATCTCTCGCCTTCAGCTGGAACACCAAGTGATGCTAGGGGACTGGTTTCTAGAGGCAACCGAACAGTGGACAGACCGTGCCTGGGTCAACCAAACGGTTCCTATCAGACCTTTTCAGCAACAACTGTTCCTTCACACGGACGCTTCCAAAACTGGTTGGGGTGCACACCTCGACGACAGGGAGGCTTCAGGCAAGTGGACTCTCGCAGAGACACTCTTTCACATCAATCTGCTGGAATTGGAAGCGGTGGCGAGGGCCCTCAAGTCGTTTGCAGTTTGTCTCACCGGCAAGTGGGTCACCGTTTGCGGCGACAATACGACAGCCCTGTCTTACCTGCGCCGTCAAGGTGGAACACGATCGCCTGCTCTCTCGAGAAAAGCGGAGGAGATCCTTCTGTGGGCTCAAGCCAAACAAATCTCCCTGTCGGTGGAGTATGTCCCGGGAAAACTGAACGTTTTAGCGGACCAGCTCAGCAGAAAGGGCCAGATCCTACCCACGGAATGGACTATTGCACATCAGTCTCTCCTCCCACTGTGGTCCCTCTGGGGGAAACCGCACGTGGACCTGTTCGCCACGAGGTTCAACTGCAGGCTGCCGGTCTACGTATCACCTATGAGGGACCCTCAGGCACTAGCGCGCAACGCCTTCTCGATGCCCTGGACAGGAATGTCGGCGTATGCATACCCTCCAACGTCTCTCCTACCCAAGGTACTCGAGAAATACAGCCGCAATCTACCCCGGCTGATCATCATCGCCCCATTCTGGGAGACCAGCCCTTGGTTCCCGGAGCTCACCAGCCTCTCACACGTTCCAAGCGTCCCTCTTCGTCTCACAAAAGACACTCTGCTTCAGCCACGCACGGGAGTCGGCCACGCCAACCCCCAACTGTTTCAGCTGACCGCATGGCTACTATGCGGTCAGGCCTGCGAGCACGCGGACTCTCAGAACAAACTGTGGACTTAGTACTCAAGGCGAGACGACAGAGTACTAACAAACTATATGACATACGGTGGGCCTCATGGTATGGTTTCTGTTTGTCCCATGGCATTTCTCCGTTAGATCCTTCCGGTCCGGAGTTTACTCAGTTTTTGGCTCACCTCCACCAGAACCGCGGCTTATCCGCTCAGACGTTAAATGGATACAAGGCTTCTGTTGTGCATACTATAACGGTAGCTACGGGCAAGAGAAAACCTTCTTTTTCCTTAGCTATTGAACTTTCACATCTGATTGATGCAGTCCGCAACAAGTCTGTGTCCTCGGGCGTTCGCCTTCCTCAGTGGGATTTGTTCGTTGTTCTGTCCTTTCTTCGGGATCAATGTGAACCTTTAGCATCGTTGTCTTTCAAGTTGTTGACATACAAGACAGTTTTTCTATTGTCTTTAGCTACGGCTAGGCGGGTTAGTGGCGTCCATGCTCTTAGCGGTCTAGGTTCGGATATTGAGTTCAATTCTTCGGATCAATCCATGACACTGTCTTTTCTTCCGGAGTTTCGTGCTAAGAACCAGTCCGCTCAGGCGTCCTCTCCTTCAGTGACAGTTCAGAGTCTTTGCACCATTCTGGCTCCTGATGACACCGACAGATTCCTATGTCCAGTTAGAGCCCTTCGGTTATACTTGAAGAGAACTTCTCAGTTCCGAGGGCACAAACGACGCCTGTTCGTTTCACTGAATGACAAATACATGAAAGACATTTCGAAATCCACCATTTCTAGGTGGCTGATAGATGCTATAAAATTAGCATACTCAAACGCTGACAAATCCTTGCCCCAAAACCCCCTGAGAGCCCATGAAATTCGGGCTATCAGCTCCTCCTTGGCCATGATCAAGGGTGTGGCCTTATCCAGCGTCTTGGAGGCCGCCTACTGGAAGTCAGAGACCACGTTCTTGAACTTCTATCTACGACATTTCTCCGCCAGGAGACAAAATGATACCTACGGCATCAGGAAGCTGGTGCTGGCACAGACCCCTGTCTCCTTGGTCTAACGGTAATTTATGTTGTTATTGTTTATTGGGATGCATATATATGTATATGCCTGTTGGGGGAATGAAATTATATGTTCATACGGATGCTTCCGGTGCTATCACGGGGATACCCTGGGTAATCCCGCTTTTTGGATATAATGGGTATGAAATGTTTGCTCTTTGTTGGAAAGTTAAAAATTCAACAATGTTTTTTCTTACCCACCTCCTCGTTGGGAAACAACTCATTCGTAGTGAAACGGTAACATGATAGAATAGATTGGATGATTTTAGTTAATATAACTATCTATTCTATCTATATACTTACCGTTTCACTACGATCAAAGGTTCCCACCCACCTCCCTCCGACGAAAACATCGTTGCGAGTCGAGTAGTCAAAAAATTTATCATGATTCAAAGTTGGCTCCCCGGAAGTGACGTCAGGAAGGGGATCCACAGCAGCTCAGTGGTATTGCTAAACCAGACCAAGGGAAGTAAGTTAGTCTTGTGAAGACTAAGACTTTTTTGGTCTTTGGTAATTGGCATTAGCTCCAAATTGGAAGAGATAACTCATTCGTAGTGAAACGGTAAGTATATAGATAGAATAGATAGTTATATTAACTAAAATCATCCATTTGGGGTGATTTTTGAAGGTCTTATAGGGAGGTTCCACTGTAGTAAGAAACTATAACAAATTCTGAATTTTGTATAAAACGCCTAGTTATAATCAGTGCATCTTATAGTCCGTAAAATACGGTAGTATATCGCATGTGGGTTTTTTTCCTAATATTTTAACTTGAATGACTTCTTTAGAACAGGCCACAGCAGTGCCAGCCTAACCGAGCGATGTTCAAGCTCAGTGGTGTGTTCCAGGCCAGAGGCAGAGCCACGAGGACAGCTGCCTGTTCGCCCTGGTGCCCTGCCCCAACTCCTCGGTCTGTTAATAAATAGTCTGCAGTGCCAGTCCAACAGAGCAATGTTCAAGCTCAGTGGTGTGCTTTCAGGCCAGAGGCAGAGCCACGAGGACAGCTGCCTGTTCGCCCTGGTGCCCTGCCCCAACTCCTCGGTCTGTTAATAAATAGTCTGCAGTGCCAGTCCAACAGAGCAATGTTCAAGCTCAGTGGTGTGCTTTCAGGCCAGAGGCAGAGCCACGAGGACAGCTGCCTGTTCGCCCTGGTGCCCTGCCCCAACTCCTCGGTCTGTTAATAAATAGTCTGCAGTGCCAGTCCAACAGAGCAATGTTCATTCAAGCTCAGTGGTGTGTTCCAGGCCAGAGGCAGAGCCACGAGGACAGCTGCCTGTTCGCCCTGGTGCCCTGCCCCAACTCCTCGGTCTGTTAATAAATAGTCTGCAGTGCCAGTCCAACAGAGCAATGTTCATTCAAGCTCAGTGGTGTGTTCCAGGCCAGAGGCAGAGCCACGAGGACAGCTGCCTGTTCGCCCTGGTGCCCTGCCCCAACTCCTCGGTCTGTGGTCTGATGCGACGCAGTGCGCTGGAGGAGCATCGGGTGCAGTGCCGGCAAACCACGAGGCTCTCCACCTCGGCATACTGTGAGTCTTTCTTCTTCTTCTTCGATCGCTCAGACAGTTTCCTGTCAATCATGAGCGCAGATGCGTCATGCTGCCGTTATGCGCCTAACTAAGAAACAGTTAGGCCGAGCAAGTCCGACTTCAGCTGAGGGAAATGTTTTTGAAAGAGTTTCGTGAAAAAAGCCAGGAGAATGGACTGGTAAGGCAGAAAAATAGTAGATGACAGTATGCAAAGTAGGGAAAAGGCAGAGTCAAATAGAGTGACAGATTAGAGGAAGTTACAAGCACAGAACTTCCAGAAGGTGGGGGAACTATTTATGCAAAAGACCCCCCAGTATCCCCATGGGGGAATGTGAGTAAAATGTTGGATAATGTACAGAGTGTAGAGTGGCACAGTGGTAGTAGCGCGTTCGCTTCGTGTCAAGTAAACCCGAGTTCGAACCTGGGTACAGGGTATTTTTTTCTCTCACACTGCACTAGGCCATAATACTGTCTGAACGTGGAGTCTTTTGCATGTCACGATACACCGAGGTCCCGTGTGCCCATGCATTTAGCATGCGTTAAACCCAATGGCAACGAAAAGTTGTCATTTGGTCAAAATTTACCCCCCCCCCCCCCCCCCCCCCCCCATCAGTCACATACAAATCGCATGCAAGAAAATAATCAAAAGAATTGGGTGGCGCATCTCTGGCTGCGACGCGCTCTCCAGGTGGGTGGGAGCAACCCGAATTTCACAGAGACACCTTTGTGACTATGAAGTACATAATACCTAATACCTAATATATTTCGGACTATAAGGTGATACTTTTCTTTAGACCCCTTATAATATGATTAATAATATACAGACAAACCTCTATTTTAAGACTTCCAAAATGTTCGGAAAAATCGGTCGTAAATTGGAGGGGTCGTATGACGGAGGTTTTCACTGGCAGCCGTAGAAAGAAAAAGTTCAGCACAGTTCATACTCTCTTCTTCATGCACACATACAATGACATATTAAAACTGGATTTGGGTCTTTCCAACTCCATAGGATTGTGCAATCGATGTATTACAGTTTCACTTCGCCGACTTCTGTTAATCACCTCCACTCTCGTCCAAAGTCAGTGGTTTTCTTTTTCAAAGTCAGTGGTTTTCGTGCTTTTCCTACGCTTTCCGCCATCTTTTCTACAACAAGGGAAGCGACTCCGCTTTCAGGCCCTTGACCGTGGTTGTTTCCCTTTGCTCGAAGTCTATGCAGACGACAACAACGGTCGTAAAAACCAACAAAATGGCGGTCGTAAGTCGCGTTTTAGAGGAAGTCGTTTCAGAGAGGTCGTTTACATAGTAAAATGCATCCGTGCCAACAAATCCGGTCTCAAATGAGAGGTGGTCGCTTAACAGAGGGTCGTAAAATAGGGGTTTGTCTGTAGTAAGAAAATATTGAAAAAATCTGAGTTTTGTGTAAAGTTTGGGGTGTGCCCCTTATAATAAGGTGTGCCTTATAGTCCCAAAAATATGGTACTAAATAACGACAGAATGATGCCTTTAGAACAATGTAAAGCTTTTTTAAAATATGTTCCTAAGATTTTTTATTATTGTTTACAGAGGTTTGATATAAGATTCCATATTCTTACAAATTTGCTGTGTTCTGTTTGTTTATGCCTTTACAGTTGTGTATGTGCTTTTGTAGATTATTGAAGAACTGTTACATGTATTTGGTTTTGTATAATTTATTTTCTTTATGGATAGGCATTGTATTCTGCAGACATTACCTAGCTCAACATTGTACTTTAAAACAATGCAATGTTTACATATATCCCTTACATTTACAAATACTGCTTTCTCTCAATAATTTGAAAAGTGTTGCCAAACATCCCGGATTTTAATTTAAGCCTAGAGTACTAACAGGTCTGTGCGTTGGTTGGGTCCGTGCATACCCCCCCTTGAGATTGTAGAGATTGTAAAGAAATCACGTCATGCTTGCATCATTTTTTCAAATGCCTTAAGGGGTGCGCAACCCCCTTTGGTACTCTATGTGTTGGTAATAGAGAACCGTTCAGAGGCATTATGATCTTAAAGACCCACCAGATCAGGTGTCAAAATCACGGGTTTCACGTGTTTTCCCTCTTATGGCTGGTAAGAAATCTTGTTTTGACCAGGTTGGACTCCCATGCAAATGCCCCCAAATTGAAAGCGAAGCATGATTTTAAAGAGCAGCCTCAATTTCAAGTTGGGGGCATTTCTATATGGGTCACAGCTACCCAGAAAAAACCAAGGGACTTAATCGTGGTGGGTCAATGTATCTTTAAATGTGTGTGGTGTCGGGTATGATTGCAGGTACAGACCAGCTGAAGCAGAACTGTCAGTGTGAAAGCCACCATTCTGAAATGCTACTGCTAAAAAACAGGGTGAGTGAGCGGGGCAGTGAAACTTTTTGAGTCTTTGTGGAAGCCAGAGCCTGTATTGAGCGCATATTTATCGGAATATTATATAGACAATGAGGATCAGTGTTGATTCTAGAGCGCGTTCTTGCGGGATTCCCACATATTTCCCCATAGGACGCATAAAATCGCGAACAGTGCGGCCCAACTCACGCAAAAAAATGAAAACGAACGCGCTTTTACTTAACAGACGCGTAGTCGCGGCTGCTGTGTGTATATCCTTCTCAATACTGAGTGAAACCGAGCATCCTTTCTGTCAACGATTCTGATTGGCTGATGACTAGCTTTGTCCAATCACACTCAGGAGCAAACATTTTCAGTCGGCCATTTTCGTTTCCAACCGCACACTATCTTCAATGCCCACAGCCAGCGATTCTCGTTCTGTTGTTGTAGGGCTCCTAAGGCGTAGTTAGTGAGCAAAGAAAACAAAGCAAACTTGTTTTATTTCGTGGGTTTCGTGGCCTATCAACGAAGGATGTTTGCAAAGCTAAGAATACACGCAATGAGTCAAGAAGTGAAACGGAACTCGCAAAGCCGTCAGAAATCGTTGCGATGCGAATGATTTTTTTTGGGGATTTTTTTTTTTTTTTTTTTTTTTTTGCTGTCCTATCTTCTGGGCCGTACAGTGGCGTTGCTCCCACGCCGCTCGTTCCGAATCCCTCGATGCGAATGAGTTAATCTACCCTTGATGGCGATGGCAGGTGGAGACCCTGGAGAAGACCAACAGTTCTCTGCAGTCTCAGGTGGACAGGCTGTCGCTGCAGGTCGCCGCTCTGGAGCATTTCAAATCTGATGCTTCACCACGACTGGACAAATACTCAAGGTGAGTACCGTAATTTTCGGACTATAAGGTGATATTTTTTTAATCCAATTTCGACCTATGCGCCTAATAAACGAGGGCGCCCTATTAGTGAACAAATTCATGAGAAGAGAGGCAACGATTGACGTGCTCAGTGCAGTCTTCTATGAGTCACAACATCGAAAGTGGTCACAAGTCGCCGATACGTTAAAATGCTTCAAAATCCCTATTATCATCCGAGATACCGTCCAACAGATGCCATAATCCTTCATTGGATATAAAAAGCATCGCTGTAGAGCTTAAAATGCCATAATTTTTACTAGTTTTCATGAAGAAAAGTCCACACACAACAACCGGAAGTCGCAAAAACGGAAGTTCAATTATTTGAGAAGGGAGCCTTGTTTGGTCAGTACTCAACCATCTCCCCCCCCCCCACCAAGGGCATTCACTCTTGCAAAAGACAGCCATTAACAGACCTGTTTACTCTACTCTTTTCGAGTAGTATTCTACTCAATTTGGACTTCTACTACTCTTCAAAATTGAAAATAATGCTCTAATTACTCATTTTCAGTGAACATTGTTTGATGGTTTAATGAATAAAACTACACATTTTGAGCCCAAACTACTCATTTCAGCTATTTTCAGACTACTCAAGACTACTCAAGACAGGTCTGCATTAAGTGGCCTCAAAAATGGGTTATTGGTGAGAGTTATTCCCTTGCTTGGTCAGTACTCAACCATCTTCCCCCACCCACCAAGGGCATTCCCTCTTGCAAAGGGTGTTCTTTGCAGTGACCAATTGCAGTAGCACTTCAGCAGGGTGGTTTCACTGAAATCTGACCAAAACCAGTGGGGAAAAATGATCTTGATCTTGATTATTTGACTGGCAGAGTCCAGTAGGGCATTTGCCACGTGACCCTAACTAAATAAAACGTAATGTCCCATATGGCTACGGCCGGGAGGACGTAAAGCTAAGTTTCCGTTCGTTCGCCACGTGAGGGCGACCTTGAAATTCACTGAATTGAAATTAGAGGGTTGGATTAGAGAGGTCACCACAACCACGGGCAAAACATGCGGGCAATTTAGTAGTCTGACCTACTGTACGAACTCTGTGGCAAATGCCCTATTCAGGACATAAAACACCAGTGGGTGATGAACTTGGGGAGAGCAACTCTTGGTAAAAATTAAATAAAAAAGTAACAAAATATTTGTCTGTGTGAAAAGAAAGAACTTCAGACAAGAGCTTTATGGGTAGATGATGCATTTGTACCATAGTATTCGAGTGCTTTGGCTGTTGGGATGATCCCTGGAGTCTTTTAGCCAGGGTACGTCAATAACAACAATTTCCAAAATCAAGGACAAATTTTCTTTATGAAATTTGTGTATATGTGTGGCTACGTTATCCCCTTGAAAATATTTCTTTCAGAGTTTGGGTGTTGCCCTAGAAATACCCAAACTCTGAAAGAAATATTTTTGGGTGTTGCCCTAGAAATGGGGGGGGGATACCGGGGGGTCTTTTGTATAAATAGTTCCCCCACCTTCTGGAAGTTCTGTGCTTGTAACTTCCTCTAATCTGTCACTCTCTTTGACTCTGCCTTTTCCCTTTGCTTACTGTCATCTACCATCTTTCTGCCTTACCCGGTCCATTCTCCTGCCATTTTTCATGAAGCACTTTCAAAAAACATTTCCTCCAGCCGAAGTCGGACTTGCTGGGCCTAACTATTTCTTAGGCGAATAACGGCAGCATGATGTACCTGCGCTCATAATTGACAGGAAACTGTCTGAGCAATCGAAGAAGCCCTAGAAATATTCTATTTAGTATTGGAGTAAATGTGGATTGTTGTAGAACTTAACTAGAAGTTAAAAAAAAATCACATTTAAAAGTTAAAAGTTATTGTCAGTTTATTGTGATGAAAAATTATGAATAATGAGTACATAGTGTTAAAAATTATTGATCGAAGGTTTTATTTAATTGAGCTTTTGATTTATCATTCAGATACTTAAAACTTATTTTGAGGGGGGTGGAGGGAGGGAGATTAACCTATTCTTTTCACAACGAAGTACTAAATTTAAAAACTTGCGTGATTGTTGATTTGTATTTCTTCGTTTGAGTTCCTTTTTTATAATTTGCACATGTTATTCCATTGAAATGAAAGCTCTGTGTGTGTATATGTGTGTGCTTACATTTTGTTCACCTCCCACCAGCATAATAAGCAGCCTGCAGCAGACCTGTGATCGTTTGGCCTCCCAGCTGCAGCAGCTTTCAACCACAGGGCAGCTACCTCTCCGCAGATCGCAGTATAGTTCCTCTTCATCTCTAGCTGATATATCAGGCACGTACAATATTTTTGCGTAACATTTTCTATTCAAAATCAAAAATAATAAAAACACAATGCAACTGTACTTTTTCTATATAAAAGTAATCTCTCTGTCTGTTCCTCTCTCTCTCTCTCTCTCTCTCTCTCTCTCTCTCTCTCTCTCTCTCTCTCTCTCTCTCTCTCTCTCTCTCTCTCTCTCTCTCTCTCTCTCTCTCTCTCTCTCTCTCTCTCTCTCTCTCTCTGTCTCTCTCTCTCTCTCTCTCTCTCTCTGTCTCTCAATCAACCAACTGAGTGTGATCTCTCTCTCTCTCTCTCTCTCTCTCTCTCTCTCTCTCTCTCTCTCTCTCTCTCTCTCTCTCTCTCTCTCTCTCTCTCTCTCTCTCTCTCTCTCTCTCTCTCTCTCTCTCTCTCTCTCTCTCTCTCTCTCTCTCTCAAACTCATCATCTCTTGCTAACTCTCTCTCTCTTCTCTTATATATCTCTGGTTTGTATAAGGGTCCAAGGCCTATGTACAATCAACCAACTGAGTGTGATCTCTCTCTCTCTCTCTCTCTCTCTCTCTCTCTCTCTCTCTCTCTCTCTCTCTCTCTCTCTCTTTTGTACTCTCTGTCTATGTACCATATGTTATCATTTTCCATGTTTCCGTACCAGGGGCGCCAACACGAAGCAATCCGAATTACAACCTCTCTCCAACCAGTTCCGGCTCCATGGAGAAATGGGAGATGCCCTTCCAGTTCAAGTGCATCGGTACACTAAGGTCAGTGTCTGTTCAGGTGCATTAGTACTTTGTGTTCAAGTGCATCAGTACTCTAAGGTATGTGTCTGTTCAAGTGCAGTTGTACTTTGTGTTCAAGTGCATCAGTACTCTAGTGTATATGTTTGTTCAAGTGCATTAGTACTGTATGTTAAAGAGTATTGGTACTGTGTGTTCAAGTGCATTGGCATTATTTGTTCAAGTGCATTGGTACTTTGTGTTCAAGTGCATCAGTACTCTAAAGTACATGCCTTATCAAGTACATTGGTACTGTGAGTTCAAGACCATTGGTGCTAAGTGTTCAAGTGCATTGGTACTATGTGTTCAGGTGCATCAGTACTCTAAGGTACATGCCTTCTCAAGTGCATTGGTACTGTGAGTTCAAGGCCATTAGTACTGTGTTCAAGTGTGTCAGTACTAAGGTCACTGTCTGTTCAGGTGCATTGGTACTGTGTGTTCAAGTGTATTGATACTCTTAAGATATAAGATCTACATGTTTATTAGAGTTAAAATGCATTGGTGCTCTGTGAACTCTTCATTCCAATACGTAGGCCATCTAAGGTCAGAGTTCATTTAACCCTCTTGCATATGTTCCGCCCAAAACCGCCCATCCGGAAGCTGCCCCTGTGTATTCAAGCCGCCCCAAACCGCCCGTAGCTTGCCCCCACTCTGAGACCCCCTCTGATGGCATTTTCATCACGCACTAAATTCAGGCTTGTTATGCACACACTATGGAGAAGCTTCTCCCTTGCAGTGATGTGATAGTAACTGTATGGCGCTCTGTGTGCTTCAAAAGACAGATTTTCCCGAAAATGTGTGAAAGAATCTGAACACTAGAAGAAGTTTTTTCTGTAACAAATGCGAATGCAAGAGCGTTAAGCATATCTTTTTTAAAATCCAATCACATCAAGTCAGGCACTAAACCTTTAACTCAGCGCAGGCAACGACCAAGTCATCAAGGTGTGGAACATGGACCAACTGATTTTGATCATTATCGTTAATATCATCATCAATATCATTTTATTATCGTTACTATCATTACATCACAGGGGTCACCAGGACATAGTGTGGTGTCTGGCAGCATCGCGGGGTCGGCTGTACAGCGCAGGCAATGACCAGGTCATCAAGGTGTGGAACTTAGACCAACTGGCTAAGGGCTGCATCGACAACTTCCGCGGACACACTGACAGGGTGAGGGCGCACTGTTCAGCTTTGTTCTTCTTCTTCTTGTTCTTCTTTTTGTTCTTGTTCTTCTTCTTCTTTTTGTTCTTTTCTTCTTCTTCTTCTTCTTCTTCTTCTTCTTCTTCTTCTTCTTCTTCTTCTTCTTCTTCTTCTTCTTCTTCTTCTTCTTCTTTTTCTTCTTCTTCTTCTTCTTCTTCTTCTTCTTCTTCTTCTTTCTTCTTCTTCGTCTTTTTCTTCGTCTTTTTCTTCTTCTTCTTTTTCTTCTTCTTCTTTTTCTTCTTCTTCTTTTTCTTCTTCTTCTTCTTCTTCTTCTTCTTCTTCTTCTTCTTTTTCTTCTTCTTCTTTTTCTTCTTCTTCTTTTGGATGTTCCTTGCAGGATTTTTCAATTGCCTAGAGCCGGCTTCGTCGGATTATGAGAATTTGAGAAGCAACGATTTTCTTACACACACACACTTGTACAGTAAAAAGGGCCTATATAGATAAGCATGTGCTATATTCAAAGGAATGTAGCACTTGTACTAGTCTAGAGGGGTGAAAAAAGAGCAGTAAATGTGTGTGTGCGTGCGCTGCCCCTGCACTCCGCTGGGGCCGCCCCCCCTTGCAGGATTTTTGAAATTTCCCAGGAGCACCCATGTCTTCTTCTTCTTCTTCGATCCCTCTGACAGTTTGCTGTCATACGAGTGCAGATGCGTCATGCTGCCGTTACGCACCTAAGAAATAGGCCGAGCATGTCCGTCTTTGGCTAGAGGACATTTTTTTGAAAGTGTTTCGTGAAAAAACGGCTGGAGAATGGACCGATAAGGCAGAATTATAGCAGATGACAGTAAGCAAAGGGAAAAGGCAGAGTCAAAGCGAGTGACAGATTGCAGGAAGTTACAAACACAGAACTTCCAGAAGGTGGGGGAACTATTTATGCAAAAGACCCACCCACCCCGGTATCCCCCATGAGGGGAATGATGTGATTATTGTGGGGGGTGGGGGTATTTTTTGTTCAGATCCACGCGATGGTGATGCATGGGAAGAAGCTGTTCTCTGGGGGCGCTGACTCCTCCATTCGATGCTGGGACATCGACACAGGGACGCAGACGGGAATTGTGGAGGTGACTGAAAAATAGAGTCCTTAAACATCTGTTAATATGCTTCCATTTCCTTTTTTATGTAACACAGTTTTGAATATTTTTTTCGTACTTTATTAACCCTTTCACCACCAATGTTGCATTTAAGGGCTTCGCACACTAGCGTCAAGATCTCGAGATCGCAGTGATTTTTTGCTGCAAGGCGCAGTTTGATGCGCCGCTTGGGTGTGAGAAGGACCATAACTCAGATTGAAGGAAAAAAATACTGTTTTTTCTAGGAGGAAGTTTGACGCTAGAGTAATCTTTCCTTGCTTTCCAAATAAGGAAGTTCGCGCGACAAGAGGCGAAGCGACAATAGTCGTGTGTGAGAACACCACTGCCTCGCTACAATGTGTGCTGTGATGCAGGCGTCAACGCGTCAAGGCGTTGCTCTGAGAAACAATTGACGCCTGATGCTAGTGTGCGAAGGCCTTTATGCACCACAATGGTTTAACACCCATGTGACTAAAAGGCATAAAATCAGGCCCTGTTATCTGAAGACTCTATTTTCTGAAATTTGGGAGGTAAGGATAGGCCTAATTTTGTGCATGTCGCAGACGAATTCCCAATATTGCAGATAATTTTTTGTTTCTACCCAGTTAAGTTTCATGATATTTGGCTGAAAAATGGCTGGGTTAGCCTATTTTTAAAAGAATATAGAGGAGTTTTATGATATAAAACAAAGCACAACGCGATAAGCTTTTGGGGTTTAACCGGAAATGTTCGGCCTTTGTCTGCCAATGAACCAGTGTAGGTAAGAAGACAGAAAGTGGATGAAGAGATGCTATCGATGACGTTAAAGTTAAAGAAACACGTTTATGTAAATGAACAATGCTGTATGTAACGAGGAACCTTTTTAGAAATATAGAACGACAGAAGATTAAAATAAAGCGTCTTGTGGTTCGGCATGTGTACAGTGATCTTCTTCTTCTGCGTCCCCAGGCCATATGGCCATAATGGGTAAGGAACGTATGTGTCCGGTTTTCAGTTTTCACTGGTCTCCCCGCTAGCGTACAGCTGACACATTCCGATTTCGGAGGAGCTCAAAGGAGAAACATTATTTGGAAGATTTTTTTTTTTTTTTAAAGGCAGGAGAGTGGGCCAATCAGTCAGAAAGATAGTAGATTATAGAAAGCTGAGGGAAAAGGCAGAGTCAAAGAGAGTGGCAAAATAGAGGAAGTTACAAACACAGAACTTCTAGGAACTATTTTTACGAAATATCCCCCCGGTATCCCCCCGGGGAGGTACAGTGGTCAAATTGTCCTTTCTTTCTCAGTCGAGTGTTCACCCTGCCACTGAAGTTGTGCAGTCATGTATGTGCTGCCCTCCGTCTGCTGTTTGTCTTACCCTGGCTTAAAGACTCCAGGGATCATCCCAACAGCCGAAGCACTTGAACACTAATGGTACAAATGCACTACTCAGGGATGAGAACATTGTGTGTGTGACCGTTTTTTATTACCCCGCCACGTGGGCAGCCACACTCCGACTTCGGGGGAGCTGCCCTCCATCTCCATCAACCTTCTTACCGTCAACCTGTCCCCAACCGACTTGATTACTGCAGTGTCCATTTTAGTTCTGACTTAAACTTGGAATGAGTTAATGGTGGCTGTTTTTTGTTTGTGGCACAAGCCTATAACTCACTTTGTCGGTCTGTCTGTCTGTCGGTCTGTCGGTCGGTCCAAAATTGTTGCACATATTGCCAAAATTGTCGCACATATTATAAAAGAGAAAAAAATACTTGGGCATAAAGTAACATTTCAGTTGTCATAGGTATGGAAAGAATTGTATACTGAACAGAGCACATGAATCTTCGTTTTAAAGCGTACAAAATAATAAACATACGTAATACAGACACTGCAACAGACACGACGAGTATGCGGTGCTTCTTTCGATGAGTATAAGTAGGATAAATAGTTTTAAATGTTTTCCAAAAGATATAAAAAGTTACGAAATGGTGCAGAGATAACATTCTGGTTTACAGATTAAAATTATTGAAAAGCCAGGGGAGGCGACTCAGTGTATGTAATGATTGGAGTGGTAAAAATAGACCGCTGGGCTGCAGTCTTGTGGAGTGAAAGTGTTTGATCAAAAATTGTGTGTGTGAAGAGCATAATGTAAATGGGCAACATTTCTCTTTCAAATTATATTTAAGAATTCTGCCGCTCGGCGATGCCCTTGTTTGTAGTTGAAATAGTTGCGAGCCACAAACGATTGCGAATCCGTGCTTGTTTATTGTTTATGAGAGTAGACGTTGATATTAACAGTTTTGGTCTCTTACAGGCCTTTGTAACTTCCATCAGTATGCTCAAGAGAGCTGATGTTGACTTTAAAAGTTTGTTCTCATGAAAACGGTAGGTCTTTAATTTTTGTACCAGGTGTTTAATTTTTATACGGGTAGGTCTTTAATTTTTGTACTGGTAGGTAGGTTTTACCGGTTTTTGTACCGGTAGGTCTTTAATTTTTGTACCGGTAGGTCTTTAATTTTTGTACTGCTAGGTTTTATTTTTTGTACTGGTAGGTCTTTAATTTTTGTACTGGTAGGTCTTTAATTTTTGTACTGGTAGGTCTTTAATTTTTGTACTGGTAGGTCTTTAATTTTTGTACTGGTAGGTCTTTAATTTTTGTACTGGTAGTTCTTTAATTTTTGTACTGGTAGTTCTTTCATTTTCATCAATCTGTTGTTAAGAGCTGATAGTGAGATTAAAAACTTAGGTCTCTTGTCAATTTTTAACTTCTGTCAATGGACAGTCTCATGATGCCGCCACACGCCTACAATTACATCCTTTTGCTTTTGCCAAAGCTCCAGTGTTGATTCTAGAGCGCGTCCTGGCCGAAATCGCGTGAAATTTACGGTGATGACGCCTAAATAAAAAGCCAGTGCGTCCCCTGTGACGCTAGAAAAAAACTTCGGACGCGTTTTTAAACCACCAATGCGACATTACAAAATTGCACTGCTACTTTGCGTATAGCCAGTAAGTCGGAAATGAGTAATTCTCTTTTGCGCCATTGGACGTCAATGTCACGATAAATAAGTAGTCGTATGAACAGTTACTTATCTCACGTGATTACTACTAACCCTATCCCTAACCCTAACCCTATCCCTAACCACGGAAAGAACCAAGAAATAGAGCAGGAGGGTGTAAATCTACATATTTGCAGAGAAATCGATGTACAAAGCCATGCACTTAGTTTCGTAATGATTCACAATGGCTGACAAACAAACAATTCTGATTGGCTACGCGGCTAGGACTACTTATCTCATAGAGGTAGCATATTCTCTTCACACCAATGCTTTAGTTTAGCCAATCACGAGTTGAGTTGAGCGTAGCGCGTCCGAGTGTGAAGATGGAGTAGAGTGGCAATCATGAAGCGAACGTCAACACTGTTTGATTTTGCCTTCAAGTCGTCCAAAACACCTAAAGTGTCCGACTCGGAAGAATCTGGCCAAACATCTATTGTGAATGAAGATACGGCTGCAGTAACGGAAGATTCGGGACCAATATCCAATGCAATTCCAAATGACGACGAACTTGAGATTGCCGATGGCGATGTTTCTGTGACTGAGCTGCCAAGTGACGCAGGTGGCGATGATCATGAGGAGGTTCAAAAGAAAACCAGTGCCAGTGGTGATGCTCACATCAAAACAAGAACGTTTCAGAAAAGCTGGCTTACAAAATGGCCGTGGTTAGAAAATCGAGACAACGGCATGAGGTGCTTGATTTGTTTGTCATGTTTGTTGAGTCATATTAAATTATGCATGGGGAGATATCTCATAAAATCTGTTTGTCTTCTGGGACCCCATTTTTTTACCATGAAGAGTCCCTAGGACCCTCTTTTTTCATCTTTAGGGGTCCTTGGACCCCCTTTTCTAAAAGTCTAGAATCAACACTGAAGCTCAGTAACAAAGCACGGTTTCAAAGAAGAATAAGTCCGGGTTCACATTAGACACGTAATTCTGTACGGAAAACCTCTAAATAAGTGGACGAAAGAAGGATAAAAGTTTACGCATATAGGGGAAATTCGAACACGTGCGCAATTCTTTTCCCTTCTCTGTTTCACTTATTTATGGATTGCGCACGGGTTTCCGCATGGAATATCCGCTTATGTGTGTACACGGCCTATCTGTAGAGAAACTCAAGGAAAATGCCAAAGAAGAGAGCGAGTTAGACCTAATCTGTTGGTGAGAGGTGACAGTGATGTTCCGTGGTTGCAGGGGGCCCATGACAACATCGTCTGTGCCATGGTGGTTGCAGGGGAGTACCTCTTCACCTCCTCCTTCTCCCTCATCAAGGTAAACTCTCTCCAACTGTTCTGAACATGTCCGTGTGATTGTACAAAGAAATGACTAATCTGTGGACTATAAGGTGATATTTTGTCTCCAATTTTAACCTCTGCGCCCAGGTGTAGAGTGGCACAGGGGTTTTAGCAATTACATGGATGCTCCTGCTTTCAGGATATCCTGAAGTTCAGGATGTTTTGTCCAGGATGTCCTGAAGTTCAGGATTTTTTATTGGCTGGAGCCAGCGTTGCCAGATTATGAGAATTTGAGAAGATACATTTTGCTGGTTATAGAGGTCATGAAGTTTAACCAGAAGTGAAAGTGCAACGAGAGCCTGTCAGTTACATTGGAAACTGTTGTTTCCCTTCAGCTTCCAGAGGGCATTGCCTTGCAGGATTTTTGAAATTTCCCAGGAGCACCCATGCAATTAATATTATATGCATTAAAAGGAAGAGGGCTTTAAAGAGGCGACTCAGTAGGAAGTTAATTTCATACGTACGTGACAGGAAACAAAAGAAATATCTAAGAAGAGGAATGCATAAATTGCATTTTTTGAGCTTCACAACGAGGATTTGTAACCGTTTTTTCTTCCTTTTCTTTTTCAGGTGTGGGAAATGAAGTCGCTGTCTTACGTCACGTCGTTCAGCGGTCTTCACCACTGGGTGCGGGCCCTGGCTGTGAACCCAGCCAAGGTTTGTTGTTCGTCTTTTGTGCTGTTCAGTCTCCCGCAGCCTAACAGTGACTTTTCTTTGGGTTTGTCTGTAATTATAACATGTCTTAGTGTGTACTATGAGTGCATGTGTGTGTGTTTGTGTGATATGCCAAAAGGTTATTATTGTGTTTGATTAAGATCCTACGTAATTGCACAAATGTGTTATGGATTAAGATAGGGTGATTAAGGTGAGTGAAAGAGAGTTGGTTAGAAAGAGAGAGAGAGAGACAGAGAGAGAGAGAGAGAGAGAGACAGAGAGGCGTTTTGTTGTTTTTTCCCAATTTCAAGTTTTGTATAATTTCTTTATTATCTATTGAATTTCATCGTTTTTTGTTTTACCTTTTTTTTCTCTCTCAATGTTAGTACATCTTTTATAGTTAATCTGACAATAAATTGAGTCCAGTCCAGTCCAGTCCAGTGATATGCCAAAAATAATTTGTCAAAGTTTAGTTTTTTTTAATTATGGCAATCATTTGATTACAATGGATTTCTTTTCCTTTTTTTTTGTTTCTATGTTTTTTTGTTAGTCCTTGTCTTTTACTGATGCAGAACTAGTCCTCAAAACATGTTTAAACCTAGGGACTCTTGTATGACCACGGCAATTGCCGACATTGTAGAATAATAGGAAGGAACAAGTCGTCGTCCGTCTTTGCTGTTTCATTGCCACAAAACTCAAACAGGCGCTATGTGGGTTTGCTAAGATGAAAACTCAATCGCCTTTGCGAGTTGTTTTCAGTGCTCTCTACTTTGATTTCGATTTGTATGGATATCGATCAGATTTGATTGCCTGCTGATTTGCTTAGAAACTGATTTGATTTGAACGAAATTCGGTTTGATTTGGATGGGTTGTGATTTTCATTTGAATGAGATCTGATTCAGGTTGGATTGATTTGAATGGCACCTGAACGGAACTTGATTTGATTTGGATTCATACAGAATGGAAATTGATTTGATCGGAATGAGCGGCGTGGGAGCAACGCCATTGTACAGCCCAAAAAATGGGACAGCAAAAAAAAGAAAAAAAAAGAAATTGATTTGAATGAATTGATATTGATTTAATTTTTTTGGATCTGAATGCTACGTGTTTTTGTCTTTTCTTTGTTTTTGTTTGTTGCGTTCAGGGTGTGTGTGTGTGTGGGGGTGTTCTTGTTTTTGCTCTAAATAAATTGATTGATTTTATTGAATGAATAATGAATTGATTTGAAGTAGTATTGACTTGCTTTGATTTGCTCTGAATGGACATTGATTGTTGTGTTTTGTTGTTGTTTTTGGATATGAATTGATATTGATTCAATCTGAATGCAGTTTGATATGGCAGGAATTGGTATTGATTGTCTTCTTCTTCTTCTTCGATCGCTCAGACAGTTTCCTGTCAATGATGAGCACAGATGCGTCATGCTGCCGTATGAAACTTGAAAACTTTAATTTTATTTTTCAAGGATAAAGATTTTAGGCAACGCCTAGTCTTCCTCGCAGTAAGAAATAGTTAGGCCCAGTTTGATTCGAGGGGTTGTTGATTTGATTTGAGGGGTTATTGATTTGATTTGAGAGGTTCATTTGATTTGAGGGGTTGTTGATTTGATTTCTTGCAGGACAGGCTGTATAGCGGTTCGCACAACGCCATAGACGTGTGGGAGACGGCGGGCACCTTTCAGTCCCTGGGGAAAATCGACCACGAGTGTGGCTCAGTGTACTCCCTGGCTGTCACCAAGCAGTTTATCATCGCAGGTAATTCAGGTAATATTGGAGCACAGGTGTATGTATGTGTGTCGGTGTGTCAGTGTCACCAAGCAGTTTATCATCGCAGGTAATTCAGGTAATATTGGAGCACAGGTGTATGTATGTGTGTCGGTGTGTCAGTGTCACCAAGCAGTTTATCATCGCAGGTAATTCAGGTAATATTGGAGCACAGGTGTATGTGTGTGTGTCGGTGTGTGGTGTCGGTTGTCAGTGTCACCAAGCAGTTTATCATCGCAGGTAATAATGGAGTAGACGTGTGTGTTTGTGTGGCTCAGTGTACTTCCTGGCTGTCACCAAGCAGTTTATCATCGCAGGTAATTCAGGTAATATTGGAGCACAGGTGTGTGTGTCGGTGTGTCAGTGTCACCAAGCAGTTTATCATCGCAGGTAATTCAGGTAATATTGGAGCACAGGTGTATGTATGTGTGTCTCTGTGTGTGTCGGTGTGTCAGTGTCACCAAGCAGTTTATCGTCGCAGGTAATTCAGGTAATATTGGAGCCCAGGTGTATGTGTGTGTGTCTCTGTGTGTGTGGGTGTGTCAGTGTCACCAAGCAGTTTATCATCGCAGGTAATATTGGAGCAACGCCATAGACGTGTGGTGTCGGTGTGTCAGTGTCACCAAGCAGTTTATCATCGCAGGTAATAATGGAGTACAGGTGTGTGTTTGTGTGGCTCAGTGTACTCCCTGGCTGTCACCAAGCAGTTTATCATCGCAGGTAATTCAGGTAATATTGGAGCACAGGTGTATGTATGTGTGTCGTGTGTCAGTGTCACCAAGCAGTTTATCATCGCAGGTAATATTGGAGCACAGGTGTATGTGTGTGGTGTGTCAGTGTCACCAAGCAGTTTATCATCGCAGGTAATTCAGGTAATATTGGAGCACAGGTGTATGTGTGTGTGTGTCAGTGTCACCAAGCAGTTTATCATCGCAGGTAATTCAGGTAATATTGGAGCACAGGTGTATGTGTGTGTGTGTCAGTGTCACCAAGCAGTTTATCATCGCAGGTAATTCAGGTAATATTGGAGCACAGGTGTGTGTCGGTGTGTCAGTGTCACCAAGCAGTTTATCATCGCAGGTAATTCAGGTAATAATGGAGCACAGGTGTATGTGTGTGTTGGTGTGGGTGTAGGTTTGTGTTTGAGTGTGGCTCAGTGTACTTCCAGGCTGTCACCAGATTGTTGATCATCGCAGGTAATTCAGGTAATATTGGGGCAAGTGTGTGTGTGTGTTGGTGTGTGTGTGTGTGTTGGTGTGGGTGTAGGTTTGTGCTTGTGTGTGGCTCAGTGTACTCTCTGGCTGTCACCAAGCAGTTTATCATCGCAGGTAATTCAGGTAGTAATGGAGCACAGGTGTGTGTCTCTGTGTGTGTCAGTGTGTCAGTGTCACCAGACAGTTTATCATCGCAGGTAATTCAGGTAATAATGAGGCACAGGTGTGTGAGTGTTCTCTCTGGCTGTCACGAAACAGTTTATCACTGCAGGTAATTCAGGTAATAATGGGGCACAGGTGTATGCGTGTGTGTATCTCTGTGTGTTTGCGTGTGTGAGTGTTCTCTCTGGCTGTCACCAAACAGTTTATCATCGCAGGTAATTCAGGTAATAATGGGGCACATGTGTGTGGATGCTGGTGTTCAGCGCAATGACTCACAAATTTGTGACCAAGCTAAGTAGTCACCTGGAATACGATACAACACAACATAGTACGATACATTACACAGCTCACATTCTCAGCATCAGAAAGTTAGACCCAGATTTCACTGCCTAGGCCCTAAGCTTTCCCATTTTCCAGCAGCAGTGAGCCTGCCAAAAATAGACCTCCCTTTTTTTTTCTCCTGCTACCTTCAAGGCCTTTCTGACTTTTTAGTTACCTCTCCCTTACTGGCTGGATAGAGATAACAGTCTCTCTCTCTCTCTCTCTCTCCCTCTCTCCTCTCCTCTCTCCCTCTCTCTCTCTCTCTCTCTCTCTCTCTCTCTCTCTCTCTCTCTCTCTCTCTCTCTCTCTCTCTCTGGTGGCATAGGTAGCGAGTTTTAAATTAGAACAGCAGTGGTGCTGGCTCAGATGAGAAGCAGGCAGGAAAAAGGAAAGGTAAGTGGCTAGAGTGGGCCAAACTTTATGAAGCCAGTATGCGGCAGAAAAACATGCTGTGATTACAGAATCATGCCTGGGTTTTTTGCAGGTACAACGAACCGCAGCATCAAGGTGTTCAGCGCGACCACCCACAAGTTTGTCGCCAAGCTGAGCAGTCACCTGGAATACAATGCAACACAACACAACACAACGCAATACAGAATCAGCCTTTGTTGCAGGGACGTAGAACCCGTCCGGGCCTGTAGTCATGAGTGCGGCTAAGACAACTAATCCGGGATGGAAAATGCAAATTAGTCTAAACCACCAATCCGATCGGCAGTTTAGAACTCATCTGCATTTTCAATCTTGGATTAGTTGTCTTAGCTACACTCACGACTGCAGGCCCAGGTGTTCAGCGCGACAACATGAGTTTGTCACCAAGCTAAGCAGTCACTGGAATGCAATACAAAGCAATACAATACTTTTTTTTTGGGCAGGTTCTTATTAGCCACTACAACTTGGGTTTCTAACGCCCTTGACAGCGAGAGCTAAGCCCTTGCTGGTCCGTATCCAAAAGGGCATTCACTCTTGCAAAAGGCAGCCATTCAGTGGCCTCAAATACGGTTATTGGCGAGAGTTATGCTTTTGTTTGGTCAGTGCTCAAGCACCTACCAAGGGCATTCACTCGCAAAAGGTGGTCATTGCAGTGGCCAATAACCGTAACATCCAGGCGTTCAGCGCGGCGACTCACGAATTTGTGACCAAGCTAAGCAGTCGCCTGGAATTTAAAAAATTTTACAAGACAAAACAACACGACACGATACAATACAGAATCAAACCTGTCTTTTCTTGTCACAGGTACGTACAACCGCAACATCCAGGTGTTCAGCGCGACCACCCACGAGTTTGTCACCAAGCTGAGCAGTCACCTGGGCACCGTCACCGCTCTGGCCCCCTCCCTCTCCGGCCGCTTCCTCTTCTCTGCCTCCCAGGACTGCAACATCTTTGTGAGTGTGTTAGCCCTGCTGCGTGGATGGAAGCGTTTGGGGGTGCTTTATCGTATCACATTTTGCGGGTCGTATTGTTTTGTAATATGCACAGTGGAACCTCCCTTATAAGACCTCCCATTATAAGACTCCCTCCCACATAAGACCTACTTCTCTGAGACATTGCCTTTCTTTGTAAGTACAGTAGAACCTCCCTTATAAGACCTCCCATTATAAGACTCCCTCCCATATAAGACCTACTTCTCTGAGACATTGCCTTTCTTTTTTTTTTCTTTTTTTTTTTTGCCTGTCCCATCTTCCGGGCTGTATAGGACATTGCCCTTCTTTGTAAGTATTAAAATTACCTCCCTTATAAGACCCCTCCCTTATAAGACATCATTTTGGATGATTTTTGAAGGTCTTATAAGGGAGGTTCCCAACGCAACCCTACGTTGCAACGCCCGTCAAAACGGTGAATGCAAATTTGCTGTCACAAGCCACAGGACTACAGTGGAACCTCCCTTATAAGACCTCCCATTATAAGACTCCCTCCCACATAAGACCTACTTCTCTGAGACATTGCCCTTCTTTGTAAGTATTAAAATTACCTCCCATAAAGACCCCTCCCTTATAATCATGCAAATACTATGGCAGGACAGCATCAAGCAACCAAGAAGAACTCCTGGACAGAACCAGCATGACGAGCATCGAAGCGAAAATCGCCCCCCCTCCCCCAATCAGTGTGTTGTGTTCTGGGGAGCTGTCTGTGGACGGTCTTGGTGGCGCCCTCAGAGGAGGACCTCGCTCACGCTGGCTCCGCGACTAAGAGAATAGTGTCGTCAGTTAGGGGGGCTTAGTAGGTGATGTCCTGAACAGGCTCTGCTGAACTCCACTGAAGTGACTCAGCAGCAGTGCAGTGTCTCCTCGGATGGTTGCCTCCTGACGGCCTAACATAGATTCGCTCCCCTTGGACTGCTGGTCTCGGATTCTGTGACTTGAACAAGCCGGGGTGTGTAGCTGCGAATTGGGATTCGGAATGAGCGGCATGGGAGCAACGCCACTGCAATGACCCAGAAGATGGGACAGCCAAAAAAAAAAGAAGAAAAAAGATATCATGAGGATAAGTCTCATACTATCTCAAATGTGAATACAGGCCCTGGAATCCACGGGACATTGTCACGACCTCGATTGTTCTTGTGCTGTCGGCCCGCTACGCTTTGCACGCTAAGCGCGTCTCACATTTCCTAACTTCCGTTTCATCCCAGCTTCCCTGCCCCCACCCCCGCCCTCCCATCTTTGTTTCTGATTGGGCAGCTTTGTTATTATGCTGCTTGTGGTTTGACAGGCTTTGTTTGTTTGCTTTTGCTGTCCCATCCCACGCCACTCTTTCCGAATCCCAATTCGCATCCACACCCCGGCTTGTTCAAGTCGCAGAATCCTAGACCAGCAGTCCAAGGGGAGCGAATCTATGTTAGGCCGTCAGGAGGCAACCAACCGAGGAGACACTGCACTGATGCTGAGTCACTTCGGTGGAGCTCAGCTGGTTTGACAGGCTTTGTTGTTAATACCATGTGTGATTGGACAACTAAGCTGTTACGCTGTTTCTGAATGGCCAGGTGTGGAACCTGGAGAACTTCCTGCCGATCCAGAGTCTGTCGCGCCACTCAGCGGCGGTGCACGCTCTGGCTATCTGCGGCAACCTGGTGCTGTCTGGATCTGAGGACCACGAAATCAAGGTCAGGGTCATCCCTGCTGATATTGCGTTGTATTGTACTGTAATGTATTGTTCTGTGTTGTAATGTATTGTACTGTAATGTATTGTGTTGTACTGTAATGTATTGTGTTGTACTGTAATGTATTGTGTTGTACTGCAATGTATTGTACTGTAATGTATTGTATTGTACTGCATTGTACTGTAATATATTGTATTGTGTTGTACTGTAATGTATTATATTGTACTGGATAGTATTGTGTTGTACTGCAATGTATTGTACTGTATTATGCATGCTCTGGCCATCTGCAGCAATCTGGTGCTGTCTGGATCTGAGGACCACGAACTCAAGGTCATTCCTGCTAATATTGTGTTGTATTGTGTTGTACTGTATTATGTACTGCAATGTATTGTATTGTACTGTAATGTATTGTATTGTACTGTAATGTATTGTATTGTACTGTAGTGTGCATGCTCTGGCCATCTGCGGCAACCTCATGTTTTCTGGATCTGAGGATCACGAACTCAAGGTCAAGATCATCCCTGCTAATATTGCGTTCTGTATTGTATTGTACTGTATTGTGCATGCTCTGGCCATCTGCAGCAACCTGGCGCTGTCTGGATCTGAGGACCATGAAATGAAGGTCAGCGCTGTACCCGCTTATATGTGACCCAGCACCACAAAAGGGACATTAAGTCACTGGGCTAGTTTCACACTAGCCTTGGAAAGTCGAAAATCTCATTTTTTGTCAATTTTGAGTTATGGGTGTTTTCATTTTCTCTAACATCTTATCTTTAATATTTATAAAGGACAATCTTTAATATGGTCTCTAAATGGTCTTATAAGTGTTTTAAAACGGGTAGGTCAATCAATGCATTTTCTTCAGCTAGACTAGACTTTAGACTGTTTTTTTCTCAAAATGGCTGACGCTCACCTTACTAACTTGAAATGCTCATAACTTTGGAACGGAAAAAGATGCAAGAATGGTTGTTGTATCATTAGAATGAGAATTGTGTGAAGGTTTCAACTGTATAATTATCTCAGAATGGTCAGTTTAACACTTAATGTCCCTTTTGTGGTGCTGGGTCACATATACATAGGGTTAGGGTTAAGGTGACTGCAAAACTATTCAAGGGAAAGAGCCAGCAGCAGACCTGTTTACCCCAAATCTTCACTGTCAGTAATCCCAAGCTCTGAAAACAGTAATTTCAGGCATCTGTCCGTAATTTTGCTGTCCAAGAAATCCTTTCACCAGAATTTTTCGCTGCCATCAAACCTTTTGTTGAGCGGGGGGGGCATGCACGCATGCTGCAACTTCCCCTCCAAACCCAACTTCAACAACTGCCGAAATTTTGCACTTCGTACCTAGAAAAATGGCGGCATGGAGAAATAAACCGGAAGTATTCATTCAAGGGACATCACTTGATAGTAGTGAGTACGACTCAAACGCCATGCCTTCTTTTGATTTCTTCTTCTTCTTTTTTTTGCACTCGTTCAGCGGAAATGCAGATTTTTTTGGTTGCTGACCGTAATAGCGTATCGGAGGTCTCAAAATGTAATAATTACGGACAAACCCGTAGGAAAAACAGGTCTGCAGCAGGCATGACTGAATTTCTCCTGTATTTAATTGGGAGCAGAAGTCACATCTTCTTCTGTCTTCTACCGCATTCCCAGGCTGTATGGCCATAATGGGTTAACTATATTTGTGCGTGGGTAAAAGTAATATTCAGGCATCCTGAAATCAGGATTGAAAAAGCTGATAGAAAGAGTCTTCAGGATTGGCCGTCTTGACATCCGGAACCACTGCCTTATAAAGTCAAACATTTCTGTCAAATTTGATAGCAGATTAAAACAAGATGATAGATATGCAATTCTTACACCGTTCCCACCCATCCTGTGTACACAGAAGCACACACATTGGACATTATTTGTAATGAGGTCACGTCTTCAGGATTGGGAAAATAACAACATAAGACTCTAACAACTTTTTGTGTGGTTAGAATAGAGTGTAGCCAAAATGTTTGATGCAGAGTATCTATAAGTTGCATTGTGTTGGACATGTATTTTAGGTATTATGTACTGTATAGTCACAGAGGCGTCTGAAATTTGGGTTGCTCCCACCTGGAGAGCGTGTCGCAGCCAGAGGCACGCCACCAAATTTATTTGGGGGGGGGCATGCGATTTTTGTGTGACTGATGAGGAAGGAAAAGGGGAGGGGGCGGGGGGTACATTTTGACCAAATGACAACTTTTTCGTTGCCACTGGGTTTAACGTATGCTAAGTGCATGGGCACGCGGGACCTCGGTTTATCGTCTCATCCGAAAGACTCCATGTTCAGACCGTAAGGCCTAGTGCAAAGTGAGAGGACAAATCCCCTGTAGTACTCAGGTTCGAACTCGGGTTTACTTGACACGAGGCGAACGCATTACCACTGTAGCATTCTGTTAGTGTATGATGATCATGGGTGACTGGTGACGCTGTTTCAGGTTTTCCGCTACTTCAACCAGATGTGAGCACCACCAGTTTCTCTCTCCCCTGGTTGGTGCTTGGCGCACCCTTACAAGGACCGTAACCCTACATGCGTGCACAACGACAGACCGCAAATCCTTGGAGATGTTTGTATCATAGCCCGTAGCGATGGAACCTGCCATTCGGCCCAACAATTGCTAAAGGAAGTATTTCGCTCAAACAATGAACACTCCTGCTGACTTATGGTGCATAACTTGACTCGCTGCGTGTGTGCATGGATGCTCCTGCTTTCAGGATGTCCTGAAGTTCAGGATTTTTTTTATTGCCTGGAGCAGGCATCGCCAGGTTATGAGAATGTGAGAAGATGCATTTTGCTGGTTATAGAGATCATGAAGTTTAACCAGAAGTGAAAGTGCAACGAGAGCCTGTCAATGACATTGGAAACTGTTGTTTCCCTTCAGTTTCCAGGAGGCATTGCCCCCTGGAACCCCCAGGAAGGGTGCTGTTCCTGCACTCCGCCGGGGCCTGGGCGGCCCCTGGACCCCTGCCTTGCAGGATATTTGAAATTTCCCAGGAGCACCCATGTGTGTGTGGGGGGGGGGGGGGGGGGGGGTATGCCTGAAGCCTGAAATCAAGACATTTGATCCAGGTTCGGGCAATGGATTACCTGACGATTTGGCTCTTCGATACAGACTCGTGCTCTTGTGTCGAGGTGCTGCGACATGAAGTTCATGCAAAACGTTTGGTCACGGCGTGTGCGCCCACGTTCTTTATTCTTGCGGGACTGCAACTGTGCTTGGCTGGTCGTTCACAGCTGTAAGCTCGTTTACATATCGACTGTGCTCGACACGCTCCGCGTATGTGGAGGGTTCAAGATTGCTGACCTGCTGGCAGAGGGTTAAACATAAACATTGGCGGCAGTGCTTAGGATCCAGAATGGTCAACGTATTGACTGTGAAGAAGAAGAGGTGTTGCCTTTGGTTTGCCAAGCACAGTCTAATTCTCAAATGGCATTTTTTACATTTTGTATCCCCCAAATCATGCCTTGTTGTTTATTTTAAGAACCGATATTGATGTTACTCTCTACCCCATAGGGGCCCCGGGTGTCCCTTGTACCCTTTGCAGTATTGGACTTCCTTTCACCATCAATGTCGCACTATTGCACCTCAATGATTTAACACCCATGTCATTAAAACCCTTGAAACCAGGGTCTGTCATACAATGATATTGTGTTCCTATACTTGGTCAATGAGGATTGATGCTATTCATAAATGTGTCACAGAGAAATTGCACGACAATGCGGATGAAATCTTTTCTGTAGCTAAGTAAGTTTCATGGACATTTTTGGCTCAAAGATGTCTGGCGGTGAAAGGGTTAAGGATTGAACTTAAAATTTCAGGGCATTGGACTCTAGCCCACTTGCATTTGCATATGTTACAGAAAAAGCTATTCTAGAGTTCAGATACTTTCGCACACTTTTGGAGAAAATCTGTCTTTTGAAGCCACACAGAAGCGCCATTGAAGCACACAGAAGCGCCATTGAAGCCACACAGAAGCGCCATTGAAGCACACAGAAGCGCCATTGAAGCACACAGAAGCGCCATTGAAACACACAGAAGCGCCATTGAAACACACAGAAGCGCCATTGAAACACACAGAAGCGCCATTGAAGCCACACAGAAGCGCCATTGAAACACACAGAAGCGCCATTGAAACACACAGAAGCGCCATTGAAACACACAGAAGCGCCATTGAAGCCACACAGAAGCGCCATTGAAGCACACAGAAGCGCCATTGAAGCACACAGAAGCGCCATTGAAGCACACAGAAGCGTCACTGAAGCACACAGAAGCGCCATTGAAGCATACAGAAGCGCCATTGAAGCATACAGAAGCGTCACTGAAGCACACAGAAGCGCCATTGAAGCACACAGAAGCGCCATTGAAGCACACAGAAGCGCCATTGAAGCACACAGAAGCGTCATTGAAGCACACAGAAGCGCCATTGAAGCACACAGAAGCGTCATTGAAGCACACAGAAGCGCCATTGAAGCACACAGAAGCGCCATTGAAGCACACAGAAGCGCCATTGAAGCACACAGAAGCGCCATTGAAGCACACAGAAGCGCCATTGAAGCACACAGAAGCGCCATTGAAGCACACAGAAGCGCCATTGAAGCACACAGAAGCGCCATTGAAGCACACAGAAGCGCCATTGAAGCACACAGAAGCGCCATTGAAGCATACAGAAGCGCCATTGAAGCACACAGAAGCGCCATTGAAGCACACAGAAGCGCCATTGAAGCACACAGAAGCGTCATTGAAGCACACAGAAGCGCCATTGAAGCACACAGAAGCGCCATTGAAGCACACAGAAGCGCCATTGAAGCACACAGAAGCGTCATTGAAGCACACAGAAGCGCCATTGAAGCACACAGAAGCGCCATTGAAGCACACAGAAGCGCCATTGAAGCATACAGAAGCGCCATTGAAGCACACAGAAGCGCCATTGAAGCACACAGAAGCGCCATTGAAGCACACAGAAGCGCCATTGAAGCACACAGAAGCGCCATTGAAGCACACAGAAGCGCCATTGAAGCACACAGAAGCGCCATTGAAGCACACAGAAGCGCCATTGAAGCACACAGAAGCGCCATTGAAGCACACAGAAGCGCCATTGAAGCATTGAAGCACACAGAAGCGCCATTGAAGCATACAGAAGCGTCATTGAAGCACACAGAAGCGCCATTGAAGCACACAGAAGCGTCATTGAAGCACACAGAAGCGCCATTGAAGCACACAGAAGCGCCATTGAAGCATACAGAAGCGTCATTGAAGCACACAGAAGCGCCATTGAAGCACACAGAAGCGCCATTGAAGCACACAGAAGCGCCATTGAAGCACACAGAAGCGAAGCCATTGAAGCACACAGAAGCGCCATTGAAGCACACAGAAGCGCCATTGAAGCACACAGAAGCGCCATTGAAGCACACAGAAGCGCCATTGAAGCACACAGAAGCGTCATTGAAGCACACAGAAGCGTCATTGAAGCACACAGAAGCGCCATTGAAGCACACAGAAGCGCCATTGAAGCACACAGAAGCGCCATTGAAGCACACAGAAGCGCCATTGAAGCACACAGAAGCGCCATTGAAGCACACAGAAGCGCCATTGAAGCACACAGAAGCGCCATTGAAGCACACAGAAGCGCCATTGAAGCACACAGAAGCGCCATTGAAGCACACAGAAGCGTCATTGAAGCACACAGAAGCGTCATTGAAGCACACAGAAGCGCCATTGAAACACACAGAAGCGCCATTGAAGCACACAGAAGCGCCATTGAAGCACACAGAAGCGCCATTGAAGCGAAGCGCCATTGAAGCACACAGAAGCGCCATTGAAGCCACACAGAAGCGCCATTGAAGCACACAGAAGCGCCATTGAAGCACACAGAAGCGCCATTGAAGCACACAGAAGCGCATTGAAGCACACAGAAGCGCCATTGAAACACACAGAAGCGCCATTGAAGCACACAGAAGCGCCATTGAAGCACACAGAAGCGCCAGAAGCACACAGAAGCGCCATTGAAGCACACAGAAGCGCCATTGAAGCACACAGAAGCGCCATTGAAGCACACAGAAGCGCCATTGAAGCACACAGAAGCGCCATTGAAGCACACAGAAGCGCCATTGAAGCACACAGAAGCGCCATTGAAGCACACAGAAGCGCCATTGAAGCACACAGAAGCGCCATTGAAGCCACACAGAAGCGCCATTGAAGCCACACAGAAGCGCCATTGAAGCCACACAGAAGCGCCATTGAAACACACAGAAGCGTCATTGAAGCACACAGAAGCGCCATTGAAGCACACAGAAGCGCCATTGAAGCACACAGAAGAAGCGCCATTGAAGCACACAGAAGCGCCATTGAAGCACACAGAAGCGCCATTGAAGCACACAGAAGCGCCATTGAAACACACAGAAGCGCCATTGAAACACACAGAAGCGCCATTGAAGCACACAGAAGCGCCATTGAAGCACACAGAAGCGCCATTGAAGAAGCGCCATTGAAGCCACACAGAAGCGCCATTGAAACACACAGAAGCGCCATTGAAGCACACAGAAGCTCCATTGAAGCACACAGAAGCGCCATTGAAGCACCATTGAAGCACACATAGCACCATACAGTTACCATTGCATCACTGCAAGTGAGAAGCTTCCTCATAGTGCGTGTATAACAAGCCAGAACTTTGTGCGTGATAGATAGAAGCGCCTTCAGAGGGGATCTCCAGAGTGAGGGCAGGCTAGTATGGCCGGTTTGGGCCGGCTTGAATGCTCGGAGGCAAGTTCTGGCTGGGCGGTTTTGGACCAGAATGAATGCAACAGTTACAGAATTGAATTTGAAACCACAGAGTATTGGGTTTCAGACTTATCCTGGACGTTGAACTTCAGAGGTTTGGACTTTGAACTGTTTGGGGTGCCTAAGATAAATGGCACATCTATTGCTGGTGAAATCTACACTCGGACCCCGTCCTCCCCCCCCCCCCCCCCCCCCCCTCTGACACAGAAAAAGCTTCTGAACCCGAATCGCACCAATGGGGGGTGGGGGTGGGGGGGTACGCTTTTTGTTAGGGGTTGAACAAACAAAACTGTTGGTGTCTATGTTATCTGAAGGAGGGTAAATGTGTGTGGGAGAGCACGGTAATGTATGATGCGTGCAAGTTTCATTCATCTTTGATTCCCAGGTTTTAATGGTGCTGATGGAAGATAGTTTGTGTCAAGACAACCTAAATCAGTATACTTAGTCCTGGGTTTTTTTTGGGGGGGGTTTGTTGGGTTTTAAAAAAAAATCTAATATCGCCAAATTAAATCAGTCAATCAAATCCTGTTTTGTTTGTTGATTGTTGTTGTTTGCTTACCCTGGCTAAAAGACTCCAGGGATCATCCCAACAGCGGAAGCACTTGAACACTACGGTACAAATGCACCAGCTACAGATGAGAACGTTACGTGTGTGACCGGTTTTTTGATTACCCCGCCGCGTGGGCAGCCACACTCCGTCTTCGGGGGAGTTGGTTGATTGGGTTTTTGCTTCTTTTGTTTCTTTCTTTACCCCCACCTCTTCATCCCTCTGCACTGTTTTACCCTGTTCATTCCATCCAAATGTACCTCCCCCCTCCCCCCCCTTCCTTGTTGTCCCCAACTTTACAGATGTTAAAATCTTACGCTGTGCGCCGATTATTTTATTAAAAATAATAGCACTGGAAAGGAATTTCTATGGGTTTTGTCAGTTGGAAGTCACTATAAAATAAAAACATTTCACAGCTTTGAAGTATGTTTTTTAAACGTTTTGCATTGCTTTCATTGTTGCTCAATATTCCATATCTTTGTTGTATTGATTGGTAAAGCACAGTCACGTTAAGAGAAATCTGAATGTTATATAAACAGCTTGAGAGTCTTGTTTTGACGAATTATGTTATGGAGAACTCGAGTAAGTCGTGTTAAGAAATGTGTAGATTTTGACTGAACCAACAGTGTATGGCGAAAACTAAAACCCTGTTTTCTGATTATTTCTTCTTTGAAAACAGTTGTCATGCCTCATGGTGTTGGTTTTTTTTTATCAAACGACAACTTTTTCGTTGCCACTGGGTTTAGAGTGTGCTAAGTGCATTAACACACAGGACCTCGGTTTATCGTCTCATCCGAAAGAGTCCACATTCAGACCGTGAGGCCTAGTGCATTGTGAGAGGAAAAATCCCCTGTACCCAGGTTCGAACTCGGGTTAAGTTGACACAAGGCGGACGTATTACCTCTGCCACTCTACACCCTATAGTATAGTATAGTACTACTGACAGTATCTTCTGGCTTTCGCCTGATGAAAATGTGAGAGTGCATGAGAAAACCGTTCAGTGGAATTTTTGCATTGATATTTTTCCTTTCACAAGATGAAGATACCAAAGAAACGCGCAGGAAACACAAAACTCTAAAATCTTGACTGGTTTCTACCCAGTCTGTTTATATTGACTAAATTAGACAGGTGAGAGAGGGCCTTTATTTGCTTAGAAGAAGAAGAAGAAGGAAAATGAGTTTAACATCCTCCGAACTGGTACAGTACATATAGGACAATTCTATATGTCTATGTTACGCCCAATCCGTGAAATTGCCTATTTCATGAAATGGGCAAAATGCTTTGCCCAATTTATGAAATGGACAATGTAGATCACATTTTTGAATCCCCATTCACACAGGTATTGATTCAATGGTACAGACAAACCTCTATTTTAAGACTTCCAAAATGTCCTGAAAAATTGGTCGTAAATTGGAGGGGTCGTATGACGGAGGTTTTCACTGGCAGCCGTAGAAAGAAAAAGTTCAGCACAGTTCATACTCTCTTCTTCATGCACACATACAATGACATATTAAAACTGGATTTGGGTCTTTCCAACTCCATAGGATTGCAATCGATGTATTACAGTTTCTTCTCATCCGAAAGACTGATATAGACACTGTGTTTCATCCTTTCCTTGTGTTATGTACTTCTTCTTCAATCGCTCAGACAATTTCCTGTCAATTATGAGCGCAGATGCCCCATGCTGCCGTTATGCACCCAACTTAGAAAATAGGCCCAGCGAGTCCGATTTCGGCTGGGGGGAAATCTTTTTGAAAGGTTTTTTTCTTGAAAAAAGGGGCAGGAGAACGGACCGGTAAGGCAGAAAGATAGTAAGATGACAGTAAGCAAAGGGAAAAGGCAGAGTCAAAGAGAGTGGCAGGTTAGAGGAAGTTACAAGCACAGAACTTCCAGAAGACGGGGGGGGGGGGGGGGGGGGGGGGGGGGGGGGGTCTAAAAAAAATGTGGGGATACCGGGGGGTGTTATGTACAGAAGCATGTTTGTGCTACTTTCACAAATGGCGCTCAAATTATGGATGTCAAATTTCCATAAAATTCTGTACAGTTTGTCAGTGTATCATGGCTAGTTGACTGCTCTCTGTGTATTTGCTATAAGCTGTTCATATTTCGTTTATGATGTGTAATGTTTCTCAGTACAGCGGAACCTCTCTTATAAGACCTCCCATTATAAGACTCCCTCCCATGTAAGACCTACTTTTCTGAGACATGGCCCTTCTTTGTAAGTATTAAAATTACCTCCCTTATAAGACCCCTCCCTTATAGGACCTCGTTTTGGAGGATTTTTGAAGGTCGTATAAAGGAGGTTCCATTGTAGCAACATTCCATGCTCACTTGATTACTGGTCAGATCATTGTCGGTTGTTTATTTGTTTTTTTATAATGGCGTCAGCTGATTGACAAATGAATCATAGTAAATAGCGATAATTTACTTTTTGTTATTGTGCAGCAATTTCCAAGTGTAAAAAAATGTCCCCCCTTTTTTTTCTGTCTTTTTTTATGTAACAAGAATGAAAGATGTCAACATGCCATAAACAAGAAATCCATCGACTGTCTTGATGTCTATGTCCCTGTGTGTGTGTATCATTTGTACTTGTGTTTTTAGTATGTGTGTGTGTGTGTGCATATGATTGTGTGTGTGCATTTCCATTTGTAAATAAATAAATGAGATGTCCGCAGTGAACATCCGTGATGTTTCTTGTCCCGAGTGTGAAAGAAAGAAACGGAAAAAAGGCAAAGCCTTCAAGGCTCACTCGCTTTGCACTACAAAAGAACAACAACAAATAAACGGGGGGGAAATGTGCCCTTGCTGGGAAACGAACCCGCAACACTCGCGTGAGAGGTGAACGTCTGACCAACTGCGCTATTGTGGCTCTTACTGTCGCTGGCCACTTGCATTATTATATGCTAAAGCAATGACTTCCCTCCCTCCGTTCACATGAGATTCGTGCATTGTGGTCTCTATGAATACAGTGGAACCTCCCTTATAAGACCTCCCATTATAAGACTCCCTCCCACATAAGACCTACTTCTCTGAGACATTGCCCTTCTTTGTAAGTATTAAAATTGCCTCCCTTATAAGACCTCATTTTGCATGATTTTTGATTCAACATCATATATATATACATCTGTATTGTTACAAATTCGGGACTTTTCTGGAGTTGCACTGCCTCCGGGACATAACTATAAACTTTTAAAGAAAACTACTAACACTAAATTGGCACAAACTTTCTTTGCTAACATGGTAATTAATGCATGGAATCAGAATGATCTAACTAACGAGGCAGTAAATGCAAAATCATTAAATGCTTTTAAAAATTCAATAGATAAGCAGTTTCAAAATATTATGTACCGGTATGCAATTAATCTTACAAAATTAGATCAGCAATATAACCCAACTGATAAGTAGCCATCGTTTTTTGCGCTGATTATCAAAAGCAAAATGAAGTCAATACATTATGTATTGTGTTCTTGGGTGGGGTGAGTGGTGGTGATGGTAATGGTGTGTGTGTGCGCGCGTGTATGTATGTGTGAGTGTGTGTATGCCTATTTGCATGTATGTAAGCGATTTTTTGTTTTTGTTGTTGAATTTCTTGCTTTTAATTTTTTTTTTGGGGGGTTAAGCGCATAAAGCCAAAGACTGTACAGGGGAAGATAAACATCCGGTCTCTTTTTCCTATATGAGTAGTGAGGACAGAAACACTGGTTATGTCCCTTTGAAACGTGACACATTTTACACATCGATAGGCCAGTTGAATTCTCCGTTCAAGTTCCAGTCCTAGTTTTTGGATAGCCTCCACTGTGAATAGTGTACACGTCCGCACTACCGATAACCCTATCAGCCCGGTTCGCCGAGCTTTTAAGTAATCCATCTTACCCTTTTAGAATATCTTTGATAGAGCTCCACATTTGGTGGAGGAGTGCGCTATATAATTAATTCACTATTATTATTATTAATATAAGCCTATAGAGCCTTATTTGATATCATATCATTCGATATCATTTCATATATCAACTGATGGCGCCTATGAGACGTGATTCTCACGAAATACTTCCGTCTACAAATAAATCCACAATTTTCGTTCACTATGCTCATGTAGACCCCAATACACGAATCTCAAGAAATATCCTATCCAAAAATACAGACCTTTCACCAGATTTGTCTACGTTGGACTGCAGATGTAGCGAACAAAACGTAGGATTTCACCAGATTCATTTCAGACAGTTTTTTACCGTATTTTACGGACTATAATGCGATACTTTTTTTTCCTCCAGACTGAGACCCTTGCGCCTTATAATGTGATTGGAAATATAGGTGAAGACGGGGTAAAAAGCCCATGGGCGGGTAAGAAGCCCATGCCAATTATCTCATGAAATAAAGCAAAGTTCAGTCACATTTTGCCCATGAGACGAGTGTTAATGTTTAGCATTCGTCTCATGGGCAAATTTGAATTTAAATTTTTTTATTTCATGAGATAATTGGCATGGGCTTCTTACCCGCCAATGGGCTTTTTACCCCGTCTTCACCTAGTACGAAAAAATTGGACAGTTGTAGGGGAAGACGGGGTAAAAAGCGCATGGGCGGGTAAGAAGCCCACCCCAATTATCTCATGAAATAAAGAAAATTTCAGTCAAATTTGCCAATGAGACGAATGCTAGACATTAACGCTCGTCTCATGGGCAAAATGAGACTGAAATTTGCTTCATTTCATGAGATAATTGGGGTGGGCTTCTTACCCGCCCATGCGCTTTTTACCCCGTCTTCCCCTATCATATTTTATGGACTATAATTCCATACTTTTTTTTTCCAGCCTTATAATGTGACTGGAAATACAGTACGGAAAATAGAGTATCAAAATCTTGTATTTCACGAGAATCATGCCTCACGCATGTCACAGTTTCGATCGCAGTCACCCCCCGTGGGGATACGGGGGGGGGGGGGGGGGGGGGGGGTCTTTTGTACAAATAGTTCCCCCACCTTCTGGAAGTTCTGTGCTTGTAACATCCTCTAATTCTGTCATTCTCTTTGACTCTGCCTTTTTCCCTTTGCTTACTGTCCATCTTCTATCTTTCTATCTCACTGGTCCATTCTCCTGCCTTTTTTTTTAATGAATTCTTACAGAGATTTCTTCAGCCGAAGTCGGACATGCTGGGCCTAACTATTTCTTAGTTAGGTGCATAACGGCAGCATGACGCGTCTACCGCTCATATGACAGGAAACTGAGCGAACGGAGAAGAAGAAGATCGCAGTCAGATTGGAATTGCATGTGCGAATCCGCCCCTTTAGAGCTGTCAATTCCTCTTCTTCTCAATTGTTCTAGCATTTTCCCCCCCTTAAGAATGCAACAACAAAAAATGCATTTTCTGTCAAATTTTCTGAGCATTCTATACATTTCCTTTATCTCCTTCTTCTTCTTCGATTGCTCAGACAGTTTCCTGTCAATTATGAGCGCAGATGCGTCATGCTGCCGTAGGCCCAGCAAGTCCGACTTCGGCTGGAGGAAATCTTTTTGAAAGTGTTTCGTGAAAAAAGGCAGGAGAATGGACCGGTTAGGCAGAAAGATAGTAGATGACAGCAAGCAAAGGGAAATGGCAGAGTCAAAGAGAGTGACAGATTAGAGGAAGTTAGAAGCAGTTACAAGCACAGAACTCCCAGAAGGTGGGGGAACTATTTATACAAAAGACCCCCCGGTATCCCCATGGGGGGATCCTTTATCTAATACAACCGACAATGCTGACAATCAGAACGTCGAGTTTTGTGGTGATATTTAAACCAATGGCAGTATTGCTATATTTAGCTGGTTGGGGATATGACAACCAGTAAAAACTATTTGGTTCGAATTGTTTTGCTCTGTGAATAGCAACATGCTTTCCAATAACGAAACGCATACTTTGTTTAGAAGACACTTTATTTCAAGTTTCATTCATTTCCAAACACTGAATTCGATTTGAATTATTTCATGTAACAATTTCATTTATTTCTACAATCATCAATCACATTTTCTATTCAACTGTCCAAACAGCTCATATTGTTGACACTGGACGCCTCAAGAGCAGAAGAATCAGTAAGGTGTATGCGTTAAAAAGTATGAGTTTATTTTTTTTATTTTTTTTGATAAACAGTATACATGAATCTTCTTTCTAAGAAAAGAATGACGACTTGAAAAGGTACTATGCTACTCAAAGAAATTCAAGGGCCACTTGTTTGCAAGCGCATAAAACAAGAATGGATCACCCAAATCACTTCAAGTTTTTAACTATTTGTATACTAGAATCTGACATTTGTATGGCATTCGTGTGATTATTTTTGATATAATAGCCCAACAAACAACGCCACACCCAAATTTGAACATCACAAAAGCGTGGCTACTCAAAAAGTGTCAAAATTGGGTATGTCCATTGTTGGCAAAGCAGACTTCTGAAGCGGTGTCTCATTAACCCCCTTATTTTATAAAGCGCATTGAGCTTTAAGGTAATGCGCTATATAAGTTTCCTAAATAAATAAATATTTTTTTCAAAGAAACCTAGAGGAACTGATGCTCACGCGGTTAAAATCGCTGCTGCTTGATTGGACCAGAAATACCATTCCTGATTGGACACACCCAATTTTGACACGTTTCGAGTAGCATGCACGGTTGTTGTTTTTTTGCATTTAACCCAAAACGTTTGCTTTAATTTTGGGGTCACGTTAGTTGTTGAGCTTTTGCTTCCAAACTAATGATATGAAAGCAATGAAAAGTTAGGTTTAGGTGTAAAAATAACTGATTTAAACACGCGTAAAGTTTGAATTGATGTGGTGCAATCATTTCCGTTTTGCGCACTTGTGAAGAAGTGATGCTTAAATTTTGTTGATTTATGTACGCGCAAAATCATTCAGGTCAGGTAGTTAGGACATTAGGCCTCGCGGCCTCTTCACTGTCCTGTCATTTTTGTTTGAACTTTTGCACAGCTGAGAGGTTTTTGTATTTTGTTTTCGGCAAATCTGCCTTTTAGTCATGCTCGTATTGTAGTTTTGATATGTTGGTGTATCCACCAAGGAAGTTTTTGAATTGTGTTAGATTCTGTGCTTGTTTAATATGTGCAGGAAGAGCATTCCAAAACTTTGTTACTCTGTTAGAAAATAAATTTGTTCTAATATTAGTTCGGCTACACTGGGTTAGTATTTTTAAATCACAAGCACGCACACAAGCACAGATTATCGTCTTCTTCAATCATTCAGACAGTTTCCTGTCAATTATGGGCGCAGATGCGTCATGCTGCCATTATGCGCCTAAGTAAGAAATAATTAGGCCCAGCATGTCCGACTTCGGCTGTATGTAGGAAATCTTTTTGAAAGTGTTTCGTGAAGAAGAAAAAAAGGCAGGAGATTGGACCGGAAAGGCAGAAAGATAGTAGATGACAGCAAGCAAAGGGAAAAGGCAGAGTCACAGAAGAGTAACAGATTAGAGGAAGTTGGAAGCACAGAACTTCCAGAAGGTGGGGGAACTATTTATGCAAGACGCTCTAGTATCCCCACGGGGGGGGGGGGGGGCTCAGATTATGACTAGATGCGTATTCTTGCACTTGCACTTGTCTCTGTCCTTTTGTTCATATCCTAACTCAACCCAAGGCTTGCGTACCGAGCAAATAAAACATACGGCTGCTTTGTGTTTCTTTGGTGGGTTAGTGTAGCATATTTGGACAAGAAACATCTGCATATTATTATTATTATTATTATTATTATTCAGAAAACTTATTTAGCGCATTACCTTAAAGCTCAAAAAGGAAATAATGGTTAACGCCCTCTTTGGCCTTTCGGCCATGTGGGGCAAATTCCTTAAAGCTCAATGTAATATGCTTGAATACTTGTCTTACAAGTCCATGTAAAAGTTGGTAAGAAAGGATTGCATTTGTAAACACCAATTTGAATTTTAAAAAGCATGGCCAAACATGAAAACGGCCCTTAAATTCTTTTGAGTAGTGTATTAGTACTGGTTGGACCATGGCAGTAATATGTACAGTTTGAATGAAACTACAAAGAAGATAGGAAAACGATTAAACAAAAACTAAAATCAAACGTTCTGTAAACTAGTGTAATAAACACCCTGGAAGAATAGCTGCTGGTAAAATATAAAAAAAAAGAAACAGAATGGAATAAACACAAGAAGTTAAATAAACAATAAAAGCAAAAAATTATTGTCAAATGTTCATGAAAGTTCTTCTTCTTCTTCTTCTTCGTTCGCTCAGACAGTTTCCTGTCATATGAGCGTAGATGCGTCATGCTGCCGTTATGCGCCTAACTAAGAAATAGTTAGGCCCAGCATGTCCGACTTCGGCTGAAGAAATCTTTATAAGAATGTATAGGAAAAAAGGCAGGAGAATGGACCAGTGAGATAGAAAGATAGCGGATGACAGTAAGCAAAGGGAAAAGGCAGAGTCAAAGAGAATGACAGAATTAGAGGAAGTTACAAGCACAGAACTTCCAGAAGGTGAAGGTACTATTTGTACAAAAGATCCCCCGGTATCCCCAATGGGGAGATCATGGAACAAAATTCGATGGCTTGGAGTCAAAACGGACTATCTTTAGATGGACCATTGACATATTATTGAACTTATTACGAAAACTAATAACTTCTATAAGAAAAAACCTGCAGAAATACAAAACGCATAACCCCCTTTTTATATTTCTGCAGTCATTGTTTGATACAAGTTATTAGTTTTTGTAATAAGTCCAATAATACGTCAATGGTCTATCTAAAGATAGTCCGTTTTGACTCCAAGCCATCGAAATAGGAAACATTCAAATCTTGAATGGAATTGATTAAAAACATCACTTTTGAGATCAACTTATAACTGTAGAGTGACACTTTTGCTCTGATGTTCAAGTCTGTATGAAATGTATTGATAACAATCAATCAATATTTGTATTGTCTATTTTACAGGAAATTCCTGTAGAGTGACACTTTTGCTCTGATGTTCAAGTCTGTATGAAATGTATTGATAACAATCAATCAATATTTGTATTGTCTATTTTACAGGAAATTCCTGTAGAGTGACACTTTTGCTCTGATGTTCAAGTCTGTATGAAATGTATTGATAACAATCAATCAATATTTGTATTGTCTATTTTACAGGAAATTCCTTTTGCAGCGATAAAACAATCAACAAAGCAACACAATAAAGACAGAGACATAGTATGTAGAAAATAAAAAAATTAAATATGCGACTATTTTAAACATTGTGCGCACATACAATTCTTGGTCACACACACCACAACCACACACACTCACACATACAGGTGAAGACGGGATAAAAAAAAGCCCATGGGCGGGTAAGAAGCCCATGCCAATTATCTCATGAAAAAAAGCAAATTTCGGTCACATTTTGCCCATGAGACGACTGTTAATGTTTAGCATTCGTCTCATGGGCCAATTTGACTGAAATTTGCTTTATTTCATGAGATAATTGGCATGGGCTTCTTACCCGTCCATGGGCTTTTTACCCCGTCTTACCCTACACACACACACACATACACACACGCACACACATATACACACACACAACACACACATCATGCGCACACATGCAACCATTTATCTACCCATCCATCTAACTTACACATACGTTTACACAAACATACAACTTGCATTCACAAATTATATATCATACAAATGGTCCAAGCAAAATCATCCTCAAAACTGATAGCCCCCCCCCCCCCCCCCCCCCCCCCCCCTCCTTTTTTTCTGAAGCATGCTTCCAAAGCCTATTAGGCGCATTATAGTGTTCTTTGTCAATAACATCCATCGGAAACTTTAACCCTTTCACCGCCAATGTCGCATTTTAGCACCACAGTGATTAAACACATATATCACTAAAAGGCATCACATTGGGGTCTATTACCCAAAGACCATATTGTCTTAGTTTTGGGAAGTAAGGTTAGACCTTATTTTTAAAATGTCACAGACGAATCCCCAATACTGCAGATGGATTTTGTTCTCTACCCAGGTAAATTTAATGAACATTTTTGGTTGAAATATGGTTGGCGGTGAAAGGGTTAAAAGTCAATGATATTTTTAAAGTTTTTTCTTTCTTTCATATATTTAGTTTGCGCACATTATAATGCACTCTCAAGAAATATGTACACAGAATCTATAACATATATCAAAAACTCTGAAATTATGCATGCATTGTTTTCAGTATGTTTTTTAGCATTCACACATAATTATGCGCTCTCGAGAAATTTAGGTATACGCATAATTTGAATGTAGCCTTTAATAATGAAATACAGTTATTTATGAATATTGTAGTTTTGGAATAGCCAATGTAATCTTCATACAACGCGCGCACGCTTTGTCATAGAACATGTCTCGCGCATCTAAAATCGTTAATTAATTAATGTAATTGTTGATTTTTTTTCCCTCCAGGAACATTACTAGCGTATTACATGTAAGGGCAGAAAGGAAGAATAGGCTTTGCCCAAATTCTCATCCTTGTGAAATTTCTGAAGTCTTACGTCTAGGTAGTATGCCTGTTATTGTCATTGACCTCTGGCACTTGTTTAGCGCACTTTTCGTGGCGTAGCAACACTTCTTCTTCTTCTTCTTCTTCTTCTTCTTCTGCGTTCCCAGGCCATATGGACATAATGGGTAAGGTACATATGTGTCCGGTTTTCAGTTTTCACTGGTCTCCCCGCTGCGTACAGCTGACACATTCTGATTCCGGAGAAGCTAAAAGGAGAAGAAGACATTTGGAAGATTGTTTTGAAAAAAAGGCGGGAGAATGGGCCAATAAGTCAAAAAGATAGTAGATGATAGAAAGCAAATGGAAAAGGCAGAGTCAAAGAGAGTGGCATATTAGAGGAAGTTACAAGCACAGAACTTCCAGGAGGTGGGGGAACTATTTTTACGAAAGACCCCCCCGGTATCCCCACGGGGAGCGTAGCAACACAAAACGTAAATCAATGAGGGATTCATTTCCCACTCAGCTGACGCTCGTCGTTTTCTTGGGGTTCTCTCAGAGAGGTCAGAGGTTGATGCGAAGCGTGTTTCCAAGAGCTCTCCTCTCCTGACGCTGAACTGGAGGAGCTGAACCCGGTAGAGGAGGGCAACATTTCAGAAATGCTTTCCACGGGACAACGTCCATTGACCTTCAAATCAGGGTTGGTTTGGACATTGGTCGTCAGGGCAGCACCGCCCGCTACAGCCAGTGATCCTCCATTTCTATGAGACATGCAGGCACCATTGATTGATGAAGCGTTAATACTAGTCACTACCGCCCCAGGGATACCGAATTTCAAGCACTCGATTTGTGTGTTCTGAGGAACGGCGTTTTGGCCAGGAATGTAGTAAGCTTTTTGGACCGTGTCGTGTAAACCCAGGAAACTGATGTCCGTCTCGGAGAAGCTGTGCCGTGCTACGGACATGCCCACACACTGAGCCGACTCGGGTTGAGTCACCAGATTAGGAGTTAACTGGACACCGTTACCGTCGTACGACGATCTCCTTCGCCTCTGTTTCTGCTCAGTGCATGTTGTGGGAGGCGTGAACAAGGACTGAGAACGTCGCAGCAGTTGAACGAAGCCCGGGTTGTCTGTCGCGGTCGGCTGAAGTTCATCGTAGTTTCCATGCAGCTGTTGCTGATGCAGACCGTGGTTGTAGACCATGTGCAGATACTGTTGGTGAAATGCCGATGGCTGCTGTTGATGTTGGAAACCTTGGCTCTGGGCCATGTGCAGTTGTTGGTAGTGAAGTGCAGGTGGACCATAAAACACTGTGTTGGTTGGAACCCCGACCAGCTCTGGCAAAGCGTACCTGGATCTGCCAGCCATTCCCGAAGCTTGATACATCTGCTGTGCTGCCATCATGTTACCCTGACGTTGGCCTGCTTCTTCGCGCGTGTTAGAGACGTTGAAAAGCGGTTGAACGTTCTGCCCAGCTTCAAACGGAACTCGAGTCATCACCGGGTCAGCAATACCTGTAGTTAGAGGGTCGCTTTCTTTTCTAAAGACGCGACCCATTCCCACGACATTAGAGGGAGGAGTGTTCTGTAATGTCCGTGTGAATGTCTCAGGATCGCTGAATTTCCTGTCCGAAAAGACCTGCCCAGGCTGGTGACACGTCTGACAGTGCTGATGCTGATGCTGATGCTGCTGAGTGCAGCCATAGGGATGATGGTGAACACAGCACGTGGCGACAGGGGATCCTGGAGATTGCACATTGGGGTAGTAATGCATAAGGTGCTGAACCACAGGACTCGCTCCTGCTTCGGTTAAAGGATTCTGCTCGGGGTATTGAAACTGCAGGCTTCTTTGGTCCCAGCCTTTAGCCCCTCTGGAACCATGCCGACTCATTTCCGGAACGGAGGTTGCTACGCTATTGTAAGTCGTCGTGGACCAGTCCGACGTCTTTCTGTTCAAAGAGTTTCTAGCAGAACCGGAACTGGAGGAATCGTTTTCTATGGGACACACTTTGACCTCAAACAGCTGCTTGCAACCCAAATCTCCGTCTTCTATCTTCAAGACGAAAGACAGAACGTCCAAATTCAGCTCACAACCGTGACGAATCTCTATCTCATCTCCGAACCGGACGTTGGTTTTCGCGCCGTTGACGAAGAAAACAGACACCACCTTCTTGTCGCTGACGTTCCTCAGGAACCATCTGGGCTCCGAGCTGGGCTCAGCCCTGCACAGCACGTGCACAAAGTGTCGGGGAACGTGCTCCTCGTTCAGCATCACGT
>CM065695.1:7657920-7677920 GCA_017654935.2 Phymorhynchus buccinoides | reverse complement strand
GCTTCTTACCCGCCCATGGGCTTTTTACCCCGTCTTACCCCTAGTGATGTTATTCATCAAATAGCATTCCTAAAGGTCTCTATACACGTGAACATTTTCACACTTTCCCTAGGGCAATACAGTGATACGCTAGTCTTCATACCTCGTATGACTATAACCTATCACTGTGTGGCCGTGGGGAGAGAGTGAAAAATGTTGACGTGTACAGAGACCTTAAGGCTATATAGCCGCTGTAATATTTCTTCGAACTGAGCACACCATACAGTATTTATATATTTATTTAACCCTTTCGCCGCCAAAGTTGCATTTTAGCACCACAGTGATTTAACACCTATGCCACTATAAGAGGCATCACATTGGGGTCTATTATCCAAAGACCCTATTGTCTTAGTTTTGGGAAGTAAGGATAGACCTTATTTTAGATATGTCACAGAAGAATCCCCAATACTGCAGACGGAATTTGTTCCCTACCCAGGTAAATTTCATGAACATTTTTGGCTGAAATATGGCTGGCGGTGAAATGGTTAAGATCTGCTTGTTACTGCTTCATGATCAGTTTCGTTACTTTGTATTGTAGGATCTTTTGTTTTCGGACAATTTTTTTTAACCAGTGACAGATTAGAGGAAGTTATAAGGAAGGGACCTTCCAGAAGGTGGGGGAACTATTCATGCAAAGACCCCCCGGTATCCCAACGGGGGAACTAGCTGTTTCAAATGAAAAAGCCCTCAAAGTTGGCTAGGCATATCAAAGGACTCAACATGCGACCAACGATTACTCAACTTTATATTTAACACGCATCTGTATTATTAAAAAATCGGGACTTCCCTGGTGTTGCACTGCCTCCGGGCATTGCCCCCAGGATCGTTCCCACCATCTTTATAAATTATGTCCCATATGTGTCTGTTCCAGACCGGAGGACGTTAAACAGATTTTCAATTCCAACGATTACTCAAGATATAGATACATCTGTATTGTTAATAATTCCAGACTTTACTGGTGTTGCACTGACTCCGGGCATTGCCTCCAGGATCGTTCCCACCCTCTTTATATCTACTAAATGTCCCATATGTGTCTGTTCCAGACCGGAGAACGTTAAGCTGAATTTCATCACCAACGATTACTTAACATATACATCTGTATTGTTACTAATTCGGGATTTTCCTGGTGTTGCACTGCCTCCGGGGGCATTGCCTCCAGGATCGTTCCCACCATCTTTATATCTAGATATGTTCCGGAGAACGTTAAACAGATTTTCAATTCCAACGACCGCGTCAAGAACTCCTGTCCCATCACCATCAACTCCATCATCATCATCACCACCTCACCGAGAAGACTTCGTCTTCAGGAATATTGTCTATAAGAGGCTACGCCTAATTAGACGCCAAACCAACCACTGAGAGAGAGAGAGAGAGAGAGAGAGAGAGAGAGAGAGAGAGAGAGAGAGAGAGAGAGAGAGAGAGAGAGAGAGAGAGAGAGAGAGAGAGAGAGAGAGAGAGAGAGAGAAGAGAGAGAGAGAGAGAGAGAGAGAGAGAGAGAGAGAGAGAGAGAGAGAGAGAGAGAGACAGACAGACAGACAGACAGACAGACAGACAGAGAGAGACAGACAGAGAGAGAGAGAGACACCAACGATTACTCCACGACGTCGCTCTGTCCGTCCTTCAACCGGAAAACTCCATCTTCAAGGTTCACGTCACACATCCTAGCCTTTACCCATTTCGCCTTATGATTATTTCGCCCTATCTCAATTCGCCTTCACGTTGATGTTTTTTTATCCAGGGCCGGACCTACGGGCGGGGGGTTATGGTTTCCGACACCCACCCACCCACCCACCCACACACACACACACACACCTACCCCAAGTATGTCTCTAATCTTTCATTCCTTTCTAAGCTTACGGAAAAGGTGGTTCTTAAACAGCTGTCTGACCATCTTCAGGTAAATGATCTCTACTATCCAAACCAGTCTGCTTATCGAGCAGGTCACAGTACTGAGACAGCCCTCTTAAAGATAACGAACGACCTGCTCACTGCCTTGGATGAAAACAAGGTTTCTCTTCTCTCTCTCCTTGATCTTTCTGCAGCGTTTGACACTATTGACCACTCCATCCTCATTTCTAGACTTCACACCTCCTTTGGTCTATCTGGGGCTGTTCTTTCCTGGTTTTCTTCCTACCTCTCTGATCGCACACAGAAAGTTGTTGTCAATGGTTCTCCATCTCTTCCAAAAGGTCTTCAGTTCGGTGTGCCCCAAGGTTCAGTCTTAGGCCCTATCCTTTTTGTTCTTTATACCCAACCTCTCTCCGCCATCATCAACCAGCATTCTATTCTACATCATAGCTTTTCTGATGACAATCAACTGTACATTTCTGCCCACCTGAGTCAATTAGATCAAATGATTTCTTCTTCTAAGTTGTGCATCACTGCTGTTAAAACATGGATGTTTTACAACAAACTGCAACTGAATGCTGATAAGACAGAGATGATTCTTGTAGCCTCTAACCACACAATTAAAACTCAGGTTCTCCCAGGTTCTGTAGACATTGATGGCACTGAGATCAAGCTATCGGCATCCGTCCGCAATCTAGGTGTTACTTTGGACCAAACCCTTTCTTTCAAACAGCATGTTTCCAATGTTTGCAAGGCTTGCTATCTAGAACTTCGAAGAATTAGTTCCATCCGTCGTTTCCTCTCTCAGGATGCCCTGAAGACTCTAGTATGTGCTTTTGTCCTGTCTCGCCTTGACTACTGTAACTCACTTCTTGCTGGCTGTCCATCAATTCTCATCTCTAAGCTCCAACGGGTCCAGCATAATGCTGCTCGTCTCATTTCTCGCTCCCCTAGGTACGATCACATCACTCCGGTTCTTCGTTCCCTACATTGGCTCCCAGTTCAATCACGTATTGACTACAAAATTCTCCTCCTTGCCTTCAAGTCACTGAATGATCAAGCTCCCCAGTATCTCTCTGATCTTCTTCATCTCTATGTCCCAGCTCGCCAACTACGTTCGTCTTCTGATTCTCGTCTCCTTTCCATTCCCTCCATCCGTCTCAAATCTGCTGGCCAACGTTCTTTTTCTTGTCAAGCACCATCTCTGTGGAATTCTCTGCCTTCTCCTCTCCGACACTCCAACTCAGTCTCCTCATTCAAAACCTCTCTTAAAACCCATCTTTTTCCTGCTGCGCCCTAAATATTTGATCAGTTGTCTATCGTTGTGTGCACGTGAGGGAAGATTGATTTAAGAGGTTTGTGCTGTGTTTTGTGGTGCGCGTGTGTGTGTGTGTGTGTGTGTGTGTGTGTGTGTGTGTGTGTGTGTGTGTGTGTGTGTGTGTGTGAGTGTGTGTGTTGTGTGTGTGTGTGTGTGTGAGCATGAATGTGTGCTTGTGTGTATTTTGGTTTTTGTGGGTTGTGTGTGCACGCATGTGTGTGTGTTTGTGTGCGTGTCTGTGTGTCTGTCTGCGTGCGTACGTTGTGTGTGAGGGTGTTTGTGTCTGCGTGTTGGTGTATGTGGTCAGTCCATGCGGCTCAGTTGCTGTGACTTACCGAATGGGGTATGAACGAGTTGGCGTCAATAATTGTGTGTTTATGTGTGTGTGTGCGTGTGTGTGTGTGTGTGTGTGTGTGTGTGTGTGTGTTGTGTGTGCGTGTGTGTGTGTGTGTGTGTGTGTGTGTGTGTGCGTGCGTGTGTGCGTGTGTGCGTGTGTGTGTGTGTGTGTGTGTGCGTGTGTGTTAGAGAGAGAGAGAGAGTTGCTTTGCATATGCACTGTTGGTGGTTGGTGTCACTCTTGAATGTTGTTTTTTGTTATCTGTTGATGAATAATTGATTGTAAAGCGCTTTGGGCTCATCTGAGGTAAAGCGCTATATAAATGTACTGTTATTATTATTATTATTATTATTATACAAAGGTAAAACGTAATAAAATGACGAATTTTGCCTTAATAATCACTAAATTGCACACCCAACACCCCTTACGAATCACTTGGTCCGACCCTCTTATCGCGTGACATTAGTACTGTTTTGACTTCTTCAAATTGTGAGTGTAGTATAGGCTCTTTTCCTCTTTCTGTCACACACACACTCTCTCTCTCTCTCTCTCTCTCTCTCTCTCTCTCTCTCTCTCTCTCTCTCTCTCTCTCTCTCTCTCTCTCTCTCTCTCTCTCTCTCTCTCTCTCTCTCTCTCTCTCTCTCAAAGCTAGTGATCTCAGGAAAAAAGAAAATGATTCAATAACGGTTTAGTCAACTAATTAAGTAAGAGGTATTTGGCTTTGATTTCTACTTTGGCATATTTAGTTTCTGATAGTCAAAGAAATATGTATACACTAATTGTGTGTGCTGGTGTGTGAGTGAGTTGTGTATGAATACATGTGTGAGTGGATGCCATAATTATTATTATAACTGATTTAAACATTTTGTATCCCCCTTGCCAAGAGGGCTATTGCTAATGGCAATAAAACATTGTTCATGTGTTCATTGTTCTCTCTCTCTCTCTCTCTCTCTCTCTCTCTCTCTCTCTCTCTCTCTCTCTCTCTCTCTCTCTCTCTCTCTCTCTCTCTCTCTCTTTCTCTAGTGTAATCTTTCTATGCATGTAAGATGTTTTATTTTATGTTTCTTAAAAAAACCAAAAAACTTTTGAACTGATTTAGTCGCCAGTTAGGCTTATATTATTCTTTAGTTCATGGTTTGTGCTTCCTTGGCATCGGAGCATTGTTTGCTAATGTCAATAAAATTCATTTTTCAATCTCTCTCTCTCTCTCTCTCTCTCTCTCTCTCTCTCTCTCTCTCTCTCTCTCTCTCTCTCTCTCTGGGTACAGCCGCGCGAGGAGGGTGGGGGTGGGTGGGTTGATGGGGGGTCTGTGTATTAGTGTGTGAGTGAAAGGAATCTCTACGGAGAGCCAAACAACAGCAGAGGGTCTTCGAAGAAGCCCCCCACACCCACCCTTCAATCAAGCGTTTGCTCAGTCAAGCGTTTAAGTGTGTGTGTGTGTGTGTGTGTGTGTGTGTGTGTGCGTGCGTGTGCGTGTGTGCGTGTGCGTGCGTGTGCGTGTGCGTGCGCGTGCGTGTGTGTGTGTGTGTGTGTGTGTGTGTGTGTGTGTGTGTGTGTGTGTGTGTGTGTGTGTATGTGTGCGTGTGTGTGTGTGTGTGTGTACACATATTTGTCAGGTTTATTAATGACAACATTGCAGTGTTATTAGTTATTAGTTCATATTCTTTGTTGTTGATAAATGTGTTTATTGTTGTTTTTCTTGTGTGCACCTGGCTGCAATTACTCTGTTATGAGATAATAAAGATGATTTGGATTTGGATTGGATTTCCGACCACAAGGCGAAATGGGAAAAGGTGAGTTGGTGTACCTCATCTTCTCTTTAAGTAAGTACACCGCTTGATGCACCGGAAACAAGCAAGGAAGCGACAGCTTAACAAATCAACTGTCTACAGACTGTAGACTAATAATATACGCTATTACTCTCGAGAGTGATCACCCTGTAAACATTCCGGCATCGTTCTTACATTGGCAACGTGATGGCAAATGATGGCAAGTGCTGGCCAGCATCAGTCCTTCAATCGGTCCTATTCTGGCATGCCGGCATCGATCCTCTATGTACTTTGCCATTGCTGGCTGAACGCTGGCAAATGCAGTGTGTGCCAGTGTTGGATTTGCCAGCATTGGGTCGATTCTGGGGATATGCTGGCAAAACTCATTGTCCTCTGATACGATGTAGGCCGAGAGGAGGACTATGTGTGTCCCTGTCTACATAATTAATCAGGTCAGGTCAGGTCAGGTCAGGCCAGGTAGTTAGTTAGGACATTAGGCCTCGCGGCCTCTTCACTATTTTGTCCCTTCTCGATCAGTATGCGTCCCCAATTTCGACTACGCATCCCCGTCTCTATGTGTCACACACATTGCAAATGTCACCATCTCTATGTGTCGGGGGGGGGGGGGGGGGGGGGGGGGGGGGGGGAGGGGGGGGGGGGGGGGGGGGGGGGGGGGGAGGGGGGAGCGGGTGAAGGGAGGGGGTTAATCTCTGTATCTCTGTTTTAGGAAAGTGAGAACCTTAATTACAGATCAAATAACGATCGGCATAATTTGACAATGTTGATGAAAAAACCCAAAGTTTAGCTAGCTCGGCGCTAGCGGAAGCAAAGACACAATAATTTAAATATAATAAGAACATACATTTTTTTTTTGGGTAGCTAATAAATGACGTAAGCACATAACTTACTTCCATCCAATCAAATCGATCCACCTAGACATTTTAGCCAGCCATTTGTAAACAGCAGACGTTGAAGGAGGTGAAAGAGGTTTATTTTTGTCTCTTCCTTCCTGTAAGTGACCAGTCAAACTTAACTATTCTCTTACTTAGGCCTACTTTAGTAGTGGTTTCAAGTTAGTCAGTACCAGTTTTTAACCTTTATCTGGGGAAAAAAAAGTTGATTTGACGTGTTAGAATAGAATAGATCTAGACTTCACTTGGTTTTCTAAGCTGGGGCCGTTGCCGGCGTGTGAACTGTAAGTTTAGTAACCGGTCAAGGTGGTAGAGTACTAAGTAGCTAAGTGAGCGTGATATGATATATTTTTGGTCAGGGCTCCAATTCTACAGGACCCTCTAAAAGAATGTTCAGGGGGTCCCATTAGAGGATCCGGGATAGCGTCATAATGTCACGTGATTTTGTTGGTAACGAAAGTCGGACGCCATTTTGGCTGGAGCGCCTTTTTGGTTCAGATTACAGAGGTGAGCGTTGTCGCGTGCACGCTACAAGCGTCAGTGAGTTTCGACAAATCGTCACAATGGTAATAAACTGTGCAGTAGTTAAATGTTCAGGACTAAAACTGCAAACATCAGAATTCAATGCGTTCCACCGCCAAGTATCTTAGCAACCCGAATAATCCAGCCATCATGGCCGACAGAGGTGACATTCTCATTTGCATACATCACCCGGATCCCTCTATTCCACTGCCACTGGGAGTGGGACCCTCTATGATCTATCCCGCCGTAAGTGAAGGAGTCCCTTGGGACCCCTTGTTTTGCGGGACGATTGGGAGCCCTGTTCAGTGTTCGTGTTATATCTTCTTTCTTTTCCCAACCACCATCATCAAGTTGATGGTTCTTCTTCCAGTTGCCAGTTGGGGATGTTTATCCTGTCCTGCGCTCACCGGTCTTCATTCAGACACGCACAGGATGCGTGCTATGTGAATTCGTGTCATCCATCCCACCGGCACACACGGCTTACTCGTACCGAATAGTGGAATGGGCTTTAACGTGCGCGCAAGATCTTGTGCGTGCGTTCGCACACGGGACCTCGGTTTTAGGTCTCATCTGAAGGACCAGGAAATAGGAGTAAAGTATCTTTCCCAAGGATACAACACCGTCACCAGCCGGGTTCGAACCCACCGCACCCTCTCTCCCCCCTTTCTCTCCCTCACTCATACACACACATACATTTTTGCTTTGTATTTCTATTTGAATTAATAATAATATTGTTGCAAAGCTTCAGATTGTCAGTGCGCCCATGTCATTGACTCATTCTTTTTAATAATGACGCATGTAATCACATTTCCATGATTGATAATTCATGACACAATGAAAGAAAAGTTTTAAACTTCAAAAGCTGTCTGTTCTGCCTTTTTTTTCCAAGTATATCTTTATAGCCACTAGTAGTTTTGCTAAATAAACTACCGGTAAGTGTTTTTATTTTCTATACAGACACACGTGTGCACCCACAAAAATAATTGTGCCACATAAGTGGCCCATCATTTTGAAAAATGACCCCTCAATTTGTGCAGCCATGGGTCATATGACCCATGAAGTCTGAAAACAATGTGAAGCTCTGTGGATGTTTTCAGATTAGATTAACTAAGCATTAGCACCCTGTTGTTGTTTTTATTATGATATTGATGCATTCGGATTCAGTAACATTAACAACTCCAATTGTATCAAATCTAAGGCCTTTGTCATGTTTCAGTGCCTAATGTTTCATACTTTCCCCATATTGATACTCTTTGTTCCATGTTCTTCTTCTGCGTTCCCAGGCCATATGGCCGTAATGGGTGATGTACGTATATATGTCCGGTTTTCAGTTTTCAGTGGTCTCCTCGCTGTATTATGTGTATACAGCCAACATGTTATGATTTCAGACGAGCTCCCTAAAAAAAATTGGGGGAAGGATTTTGTTAAAACAAAAGTCAGGAGAATGGGCCAATATGTCAGAAAGATAGTTGATGATAGAAAGCAAAGGGAAAAGGCAGAGTCAAAGAGAGTGGTAGATTAGAAAGCAAAGGGAAAAGGCAGAGTCAAAGAGAGTGGTAGATTAGAGAAGTTACAAGCACAGAACTTCCAGAAGGTAGGGGAACTATTTGTAGAAAAGGCCCCCCCCCTCCCCGGTATTCCCACGGGGGGTTGTTCCATATAAATATTAAGTTTCTTGAAGGCATGTGTGTTTTTCTTAGTTCCTTTACTATTTAATTCCTTTCACATTATGAAAATGTTTTGTTACATGTATTTGTTTTTCTTTTCTAGTTTTCCCTTTGGAGTTGGAGTACGCAAGTGCAGTAGGCCCCAGAATCCAAGACTACTTGCTGAATCATCTCTTCCTGCGGCATAAAGTATATGACTGACTTCTGTCGTTTCTGGTAAGCCAGATCTACTGAAGATATATATACCTTTTCTTTAATAAAACCCATTACAAATGTGTACAGCTGTGAAGCTGTACTGCCCAAAGTAGAATATACAGTTATACAGTCGAACCCGCTTACAAGAAAACCCGCTTATAAGGCCTTTGTCATGTTTCAGTGCCTAATGTTTTATACTTTCCCCATATTGTTACTTTTTGTTCCATGTTCTTCTTCTGCGTTCCCAGGCCATATGGCCATAATAGGTGATGTACGTATATATCCGGTTTTCAGTTTTCACTGGTCTCCTCGCTGCATACAGCTAACACGTTATGATTTCAGACGAGCTGAAAAGAAAAAACATATTTGGAAGATTTTGTTTTTTAAAAAAAGTCAGGAGAATGGGCCAATATGTCAGAAAGATAGTTGATGATAGAAAGCAAAGGGAAAAGGCAGAGTCAAAGAGAGTGGCACATTAGAGAAGTTACAAGCACAGAACTTCCAGAAGGTGGGGGGACTATTTGTGCAAAAGCCCTCCTCCCGGCTATCCCTAGTTGTTCCCTGTAAATATTAAGTTTCTTGAAGGCATGTGTGTTTTTCTTAGTTCCTTTAATATTTAATTCCTCTCACATTATGAAAATGTTCTTTTTTTTCTAGTTTTCTCTTTGGAGTTGGAGTACGCAAATGCAGTAGGCCCCAGAATCCAAGACTACTTGCTGAATCATCCCTTCCTGAGGCAATTTCTGGTAAGCCAGATCTACTGAAGATATATATACCTTTTCTTTAATAAAAAAACCCAAAACACATTACAAATTTGTACAGCTGTGAAGCTATACTGCCCAAAGTAGAATATACAGTTACTCATAATTTTAAATTGATTCTCAATATGAATTTCTCATTATTTCCAATTTATTACCAGCCCCACGTCTTTTTCAATTTAACCTACCACCACCATCTCTTTTCTCTTCTCTGTAGTGTTTTTGTTCAGTAACGGGTTGGTTTTTGTGTGTGGTATAAAAGGTGTGAACATCCTGGTGTGTGGAAACCCCTACATGAACAAGTCCATTTCCTGAAGTACCTGGAGAAGATGGTGCCCCGGGTGGTGTTTCCCCATGGGCCAGGCGACATCAAGAGGAACCTCGTGTGTGGATGATGGATGGCAGGTGCTCTGCAGCTGGCTGACAAAGGGGTGTGTCTCATTGGTGAGCTTGACATGGTAAGGGACACTCGGAGAGAGAAATTCAAAATGCGTGTGTGTGAATCAGAAGTTATCGCTGTTCAATACTTTTTTTCAAACCTTAAAAATGTGATATTGAAAGTGCATTCTGGTTTTTGTTTGTGGCACAAGCCACAAACCTATAACTCACTTTGTCTGTCTGTCGGTCTGTCCAAAATTGTCACACATATTGTAAAAGAGAAAGAAAAGTACAGACAGAAAAAAAATACTTGGGCATAAAGTAACAGAGTTGCATCTAGGGCGCGTGATTGCACGATTCACGCAATTTTTGAAAAATCGAAAGTCCCGCAAATGTGAAAAAGCCATGCGGGACCGCACACGCAAAAAAGAGTCCATGCCCGCCTTTCAAACATGCGATATGCGCGATTGTTTTTTCCGCGAAGAAAGTCATTCCGAGCAGGGCTTCAACTTCTCCAAACAGCAAATAAAAAGCAATTTCATTGGTCAGTACTGAATTGTAAACGTGATCGGCCAATGAATGCGCGTTTAACTTTGTGGGCTTCCAAGTAAAATGGCGACCAAACGGAAGAGTGCGACGCTGTTCTATTTTTCTTTTAAAAAAACACGTACTTCCACTCCCACTTCGACAGCCAAAACCTGTGCTACAGAAGAAGAAAGTCCAGCACTAGCAGCTTTGTGTTCAGCAAAAACTAGTGAAGCAGTGAATGTGATTGCTGCCGAAACTGGCGCCGATGGTGCAAGTGGTGTTGATACTGACAGTGACAAAGAAATTTTACTGGACACAGAAGGTGAGGCCGTTAGGCCTACTGCCAAAAGTGGGAAACCGAGTAGATAAGAATGGGTCAAAAAATGGCCTTGGGGGCAAAATGCAGAAGATGGCTTGCGCTGTCAATTGTGTTTGAAACACTAAAAGAACAATGCATTCACAGAGTGGAGTTGGCTGATTGACCTGAAGAAGAAGAAAGCTGTGCAGAAATGTGAAATTGATGAACATGGTGTGTGTGTGTGTGTGTACACATACCGGTAGCTAAGTTTTTCATTTTTATTGTACTTTTTGTTTTGCTGCCCCCCCCCCCCCCCCCCCCCGAATGGTCAGAGATAACATTCTGGTTTACAGATTAAAATTATTGAAAAGCCAGGGGAGGTGACTCAGTGTATGTAACGATTGGAGTGGTAAAAATAGACCGCTTGTTGAGTGAAAGTGTTTGATCAAAAATTGTGTGTGTGAAGAGCATAATGTAAATGCGCTCGGCGATGCCCTTGTTTGTAGTTCAAATAGTCGCGTGCCACAAACGATTGCGAATCCGCGCTTGTTTTTTTAAAATATAGCTTATTAAAAAGCATTACAAAAGTTACACGTTTATGTGCTCTTTGTTGTTATGGAAGCATTGTTGCAGCCAAAAAAGTCACTCAGTCAAATAAATCGCCCGGCTACTATGAGAGTATGTATTTGCGACATTGAGCATGAACCACAAATTTCACTTTTTTCTAGGGTTAGGGCTAGGTAAATGGTTCAAGTACAGAAAAAGTGAAATTTCTGGTTGTCGCAAATACACACTCATAGTAGCGGGCGATTTATTTGACTGAGCGACTTTTTTGACTGCGACAAGCATTACTACTGTCGATGTAAGGATGTGAACTGTATTTAGATTGTCATTACAATATACCAACTTCGTACAGTAATATTATGTTTTCAGATACATTGATGCTTCTCTTTGGTTTATGTGCCTGGATTATGCTTTTTTACAAGACCTCTGCCTGCATGCTTTTTTTTTAAATTTAAGGAGCAACTTCCGTTTTATGTCTTCCCTGTATTTTGTTCTTACCACCACTTATCACAGCCCAGGTAGTGGCTTAACTTGTGTAATGTTACATTGCCCCCTTATATCCCCAAAGGGATGCTGTTCCTGCACTGTACCAGGAATTAGGCTATTCCTGTATCCCAGGTTTTCAGGTTATAGCAGGGTTTTCTAGAAGCACCCATGCAGAGGAGTACATTTTTTTGTGTCCATTCCTTGGATATATTGGCCAACATTATGTTGATCAATTGTATCTTTGAATTCAGTAGATCAACTTTTTTTGTGTTTATGCAGAAAAGGAGATCTGATACGAAGACTGGGAAGAGAAGACTCCACAGCAGCACAGACAGCCCATGACTTGCCTCCTGTCCTTCATCCTCTCCATCCATCGTTTGCTCCCTGGCCAACATGTTAGGCCTACTTTAAGAATTTTTTTTTTAATGTTGTATATTGTTTGATTTGAGTGCCTTTCTTCTTCTTCTTCTGCGTTCCCAGGCCATATGGCCATAATGCGTAAGGTATGTATATGTCCGGTTTTCACTGGTCTCCCTGCTGCGCACAGCCGACACATTCTGATTTTGGAGGAGCTCAAAGGAGAAAAAGTATTTGGAAGACTTTTTTTTTTAAAGGCAGGAGAATGGGCCAATAAGCCAAAAAGATAGCAGATGACAGAAAGCAAAGGGAAAAGGCAGTCTAAGAGAGTGGCAGATTAAAGGACGTTTCAAGCACAGAACTTCCAGAAAGTGGGGGAACTATTTGTATGGAAGACCCCCCCCCCCCCCCCCCCGGTATCCCCACGGGGGTTTGCCTTTCAAAACACTAAAAAGTTTTACACATAAAAGAGACTCTCTCTCTCTCTCTCTAAACGTTATTGAAAAAGTACTTATATGCTTTAAAATATTCTTAGAAACACTTGGAGATCACCAGGAAAACACCCTTTAGTTTTGCAGAGATCGCAACACTCACTTTGCTCTGGTTTCCTAGAACAATCAAATTGTCAAATAGGTGATTCCTTCTTGGCAGAGGTGCTGAAGTCAAATCCTTTCAGTGAAAGAGAAGGCATGTGCCTTCCCTTTTCTAATGGCTGCATTAGTTTAGACAAATCGTTTATACAAAAATTTTGCAGTACAAGCCTTTTTTTCTTTAATTTTATGGAGTTTACCTAAAGGAGTTTCGCTCACAACAAAGGAAATCGCTTCATTTTTTGTTACTGCATTACAAAGAAAATGATTCAACCACAATGAGTGGCCTCCACCCACCCCATCCAAAATGACTTCTATCTCCGCCAAGGAGGAATCGACGTTTTAATGGTTTGATTTATAGGAAACCAGAGCAAAGTGAGCGTTCCGATTCTTGAAAAGGCTTTCAACCCTAGTTTCTGAATGATTATCAAGTTATGGTGAGTTAGGTTTTTCTTGCAAAAACTCATCCGTCAGGGTCCACCTTTCAACTCTAATCTAAGAACTCTAAATGTTGTGACCACGTCTTATCAAGTTATGGTGAGTTAGGTCGATTTCCGTTGTTTATAAATTTATCTCTGTCTCTGTTTATTTGAGACCTGTGTATTCGTGTTCTACTGTATTTTTCTGACTATAAGGCGCACTTGTGTATTCGTGTTCTAATTATTTTTGATTATGGATTCAAATATAATTATTGTCAATGTATATTTTGACTTGCCCATGGGGATGCCGGGAGATCTTTCATACAAATAGTTCCTCCACCTTCTGGAAGTTCTGTGCTTGTAACTTCCTCTAATTTGTCATTCTCTTTGACTCTGCCTTTTCCCTTTACATTACCGTACTGTATCTGCTATCTTTCTATCTCACTGGTCCATTCTCCTGCCTTTTTCTATAAATTCTTACAAAGATTTCTTCAGCCGAAGTCAGACATGCTGGGCCTATTTCTTAGTTAGGCGCATAACGGCAGCATGACGCATCTACACTCATATGACAGAAAACTGAGCGAACGAGGAAAAAAATGTCTTATTATCTATGTCATACGCCACGACACACAATCTGAAGCAATAATTCATTGACATTGACCTTGATTGCTTTACCATCATCAAATTTGCCATACATCAATGCATTTATTATGCCACATTTGAAGTCCAACGGTGTAGAAGTTATGGCCTTTTACAGATTTTACGTTTTCAAGGTCATACATCAATGTGACGATTGCAATTATTTATGGACCGATGTCTTCCTCTCTTAGTGACACATCACCACACAAAATTTGAAGCGATTCTGTCAAGCGGTTTGGGAGAAAATTCGTCCGGACGCACGCATGAACGGACGGACAGATGAAACAAAAACAATTCTTCCGGAAGCTTCAGGAACTAAAAAGGGTAACAAACGTTAAACACATACTAGTAAGAAAAAAGACATAAAAAATGCCGTAGCAAAATAGATCAGAGAGAAAAAGGAACATTCAAAAATAGATTTGTAAGGAAAGATAAAAGAACAGATTAAAGATCCGTGGAGACAAAAATCAGATGAACTGGAAAACTGCAGATTTTGTTGGGAGACTTTATGGGGGGAAAAAATATAGTAAAAGACATGGTAGGCAGAAAAATAGAAAAGGTAATAAAAATTTAAAAAAAGGGGTGGGCACAACTTGGTCGAGAACACCACCGCCACATGAAGTACAAAGACCTAAAATACCTGTTATAGACATATATATTTTATGTTAGTGAAGCTGCAGTCTCCAGCCATGCCTTAGTATGCAGGCATAAGCCTACTACTGGGTACTGTTCATACTGATCTTATCTCTGACCCTGGGCATGTGAAAAAGTTGTTTTTGCCACATGTTGTTACCCGGCCAGAGGCCGAGGTATTGCGATCGGTCTGTGTGTCTGTGTGTGTCGATTATCTTAAAAACTACTGTTTAGATCTTGATTAAAATTGGCAGAGGGGTAGACAGCTTGAAAAGGAAGCTTCCTTTCATTAATCAACACCGTGCTGACCTTGACCTTGAAGTTTGACCTTGAAAACCGAAAATCTTTAAGGGGCCATAACTCCACACCGTTGGTGTTAGAGTCTTCAAATTTGGCATGTAGGTACTTTGGCTTATGCCCGTTCTGATGGTGGCATACCGGTCAAGGTCACGGTCCGGGAGATCGGTAGGCCTTGAAAGTTGTAGGGCTCTACAAATTGGGTTTTAAGCCATATTTTCCACATTTGTACTTAACAGAAGTGCTTCAGACTAGTGACTGTCTACACACCTGCTTGCTCCCTACGTTCTTCCTCGAGCTCTGACTGCTGCACACTCAAGGTTCTTCGGGTCCACACGAAATCTTTTTGTGAACGATCCTTCCACTATTTAGCACCTCACTTATGGAATTCCCTCCCACAACATGTCCGCTCATCTGACTATCTCCGCCTTTCGCTCTGCCCTTAAAACTCACTTGTTTCGGACATATTTTGATTAATGTTTGTGGGGGGTCCGTTTCATTGCAGGAATCTTGTAGATTTTTTTAAATTTACAATTATTTTATAATTCGTAGGTTATGTTGAACTTTAAATGCTTGTAAATGAGGTAGAATGGTATTTTTGTTCTTGCAAAATTTGTCTATTATACTTAGTTATGTAACTGGTATGTCGATGACAGTATGATTTTATTTCAAGTTGTAGTATTGTATCCAAAGTTGATTGTGAATGTGGTCTATGTTCCTTCTTGATTGAGAATGTGAATGTGGTCTATGTTTCTAAGAATGTTTATATTGTAACTATTTTACTCATATAATTGTGTGTGTGTGCGTGCGTGCGTTCATGTGTGTTTGTGTATATATGTGTATGTGCCTGCGTCCATGCAGGTGTGTGTGAGAGAGAGAGAGAGAGAGAGAATGTTGCGTGCAATCATCGTGTTTATTTTACTTTCTAATGATTGCCAACCGTGATCGTAGAGAGCAGATTGGTATTGTTTTCACTCGTGTCTGAGGCGGACTATGTATGTATGTATGTATGTTTGTATGTATTCTCTCTAGCGTTTGAACGGATAGACTTAGGATGCTCAAATTTTGCATGCGGGTAGGTAGTAGGAAGATCTAGGCCAAGTTCGATAATGAAGGTTATGGGTCAAGGTCACGAGTCGAATAACACTGCCGCGTGGTTGGTAATTTAGCGTCTTAACGCTCTAGTTCATTATTTGTTTGCCTTTAATGTTCTTGTTATCAATGTAAAGTGCACTGAGTTCATCTGAGAAAGTCCCCCTGGCGGGCTTCCACCTTTCATGGTGGGGGGGGGGCTTACGGAGAGTAGCCCAACAGCCTCCTAAAGTCCAACCACACGTCATCGTCGTAGGAGGCGGGCAACGGCTTAGGCTGGCGTATGTGGTCATGGCCCTCCCGTGGGGATACCGGGGGGTCTTTCAGCAGAAATAGTTCCCCCTTCTTCTGGAAGTTCTATGCTAGTAACTTCCCCTACTCTGTCACTCTCTTTGACTCTGCCTTTTCTCTTCTTTTTGCTTTCTGGCGTCTACTTTTTTCTGCCTTGTTGGTCCATTCACCTGCATTTTTTCTATAAAACCCTTCCACGTTTTTCCTTTTTACAATTTATGACATGCCAGGTTTTTTTTTTATTGTACACTGTCTGGCATCCATACGTGATAATTACGCACTTGAGTGGGCACCTGTTGTCCATTCTGCAGTGCATATTAGCTTATATAGCATTTTTTATGTATTTTAGCTTTCTAGTATGTGTTTGTTATCCTTTTTTACTGTTTTTTTTAACCTGGATCCGATAAATGAGAGTATGGTAGCTCCATGTTTCCAGCACTGTGTGGACTTATGAGCTATAGGGTATAATGATGGAAGTGTCATGTTATGAATTGTACTACATTTTTTGTTTTCAGTTTTTGTACGTTAAGATTCATGGATTTGTGTTTTGCTATACATGGTGGATTTTTATGCGGTGACAGTCCTGAGATAACCATAGCTGTTGACGGGACTATAACAGACTAACTAACTAACTAATCTGAGAAAGAGCGCTTTATAAATTCCCATTATTATTTTTGTTTTTATTATTATTGAACTTGTCCCAGAGTTTAATGCAAGTTATGATGTTCACGCTCCCACAGTACAACAATGTCAATCATTTTCATGTTTCTTGTTTCCATGCGTGGTCGACTGGTCACAAACGAAAAAACCACGTGATTTGAGTAACTAGGCCTAGGCTTTTCAGGCCAGTGTCATGAGAAATAAGTGGCTCCCATAAAATATCTACCTTTCGCGTGCGAACTATAACCATCCTTACCTTAACCCTATCCCTAACCGCGGAAAGTACCAAGAAATAGAGCAGGAGGGTGTAAATCTACATATTTGCCGAGAAATCGATGTACAAAGCCATGTCTTCACACCGGTGTGAAGAGAATATTCTACCTCATGAAATAAGTAGGCATTCCTCATTTGAAGTGTTTGCTTGTCCGCCATTGTGATTTTTACAAAACTAAGTGGCATGGCTTTGTACATCGATTTCTCAGCAAATATGTAGATTTACACCCTCCTGCTCTATTTCTTGGTTCTTTCCGTGGTTAGGGATAGGGTTAGGATGGTTATAGTTCGCATGCGAAGGGTAGATATTTCATGGGAGCTACTTATTTCTCATGACACCGGGACTCCTTTCATTCATTATTGTCATCATCAGCACCATTCCTGCACGAAATACAAGCACACGTTCTCTCTCCCTTGTGAAACTCAGTCTCTTTTTCGTTGTTTTAGTTTTCGCACAACGGCAAAATGGCCCATTTTTCTTTTAATTTAAAGTATTGTTTTGAATGAAATTTGAGATGAAACCGTTATCTAAAAAAATATAAAAACAAAGTCGAATTTGAAACGTTTTTTGTTTGTTTTGTTTTTAAAATTTTCTTCTCCTTCTACCAGTCATGCCCACCTGCCGTCACCGGCAATTACTGGCATAATACATGTACTGGGGTTAAAAGAATTCTGCAGCGCGCGGAAAGAAAAAAAACCACAGTGGCCACGGGTACGGCGTTGTTGCAACACTTCTTCCTAGTCAAAAGTTTCGTAAAGTTTTCTTATTTTGTACGCTGGTTTAACGCATCTTGGTAAGGTATAGGATAGGGTTAGAATACGTCAGAGTTAATGTCAGTAGTTTTTAAGACATTTGCGCACAAATAAATTTATGCATCCTATGATCGAGCGCCGTACCCCGCAGTCTAGAGAATGTGAGATACGGGCCCGTACCCTGAGCCTCTGCCCAAAACAAAAACAAAACTAGATAAATAAGGGCCTCCTAGGGCGTGCCACGGCTGAGCACCACTAGCTATACGGAGGACTGAGACCCAGCCGTGCACACATCAATGGGGGTTCAAATTCGACTTTGTTTTTATTTTATGAATACTTATAACCCAGCAGTCGTCTGTGTGTGTAGTTTAATATAAACAGAAAAGTCTAGCATAACCGTGTGTAGGCCTATTTTGAATTATGTGGTAACATTTACGGTCCCCATGCGAAGATGCTAAGACTGATCATGTAACATTTTGTTGTTGCTGATGTTAATTTGCTTTTGTTCACTAACTTCAGATGTTTTGTGTATGATCTTGATTTCATTTTAAAATGCTGCTGTTTTAAAAATATAAATTTGGAAGCATCAAATGTATTGGTACTCATGGTTTCCACCCCACCCCACCCTCTCTCTCTCTCTCCCTCTCTCTCTCCCCATCTGTCGATGTGTGTATGTATATCAATGTCTTTCTTTTCTCTTTTCCTCTTATCTCTTTCCCTCTCTCTTTCTCTGCCTCTTTCTATACTCTTTCGATAGTCTTTCTTCTTTCCCCTCTCTCTATGTATCTTGGTCTTATTCTTTGTGTTGTCATCTGACCGTACTCTATGCTCTATGCTAACATTTATACAAAACACCCTCTATAGCACTGTCTCATAATTCGGTCTTTTGGAGTTATCTTTCTCTACTGTCTCGTTTTGAAGTCGGTTTGGGGTAGTTCAGGTTCCAAAATAGAATTTTTTTAAACGGAAGTTACCTACCTTAAACAACTATATGTTGTTCTTGTCTTCAAGTCTTAGGGTATTAATGTGGTCGTATCAAGTAAACAAATAAGAACATAACTGTTTATAGTCAACGAATGTAAACGAAAAAAACGTGAACCAGGACTTAATATTATTACATATCCAAAATGATAACTGAGCCATTAAACACCCCTCCATTATGATTACGGAGCAGCCATGTCGTGTTTACAGCATTTTCTAACTGGAACTAAGTGTCCTAACTGGCACAGAACTCGTCTGTTACTTCCGTTTTCATTTCGCAACAGTGCTATAGTCTATGCTCCCGTAAAGCCTGTACTTTCCATGCTCCAGTAATACCCGTGCCCCAAACCCTATGTTCCAGACCCTTCATGTTAAATTCTAGCTATATAGCCGTACTCAAAACCCTATATGCTCCAGTAATACCTGTATCCAAACCATCTGTGCTCCAGTAATACCCGTATTCAGAACCCTCCATGCCCCTGTATCCAGATCTGTGTCCCAGGTATACCCATATTCGGAACTCTCATAATCCCTGACTACCTGTATCCACCCACCCACCCATAAATACCCATTCAGAACCCTCTATGCCCTATAAATACCCGTATTCAGAACCCTCTTTGACACAGGGTAACACCTGTATTCAGAATCCTCTATGTTCCAATAATACCCGTTTTCAGAATCCTCTTCCCATTGAATACCCATATTCAGAATTCTCTATGTTCCAATAATACTGTTTTCAGAATCATCCATCTCACAATAATACCGGTACCCAGAACTGTCTGCCCCAGTGATACCCGTACCCAGAACCCTGTATGTCTCCACGGTACCCAGACCCCTCTAACCCAGTAATACCCATGCCCAGACCCCCTCCCCCTTCCTAAGCTCCTTGATATTACCCATAACGTACCCAGAACCAAACTGATTCTGGCACAAATCTGGCAACAAGCAGATTTGCCGTTATGGCATTGCCAGATCTGGGCCAGAATCATGCCATCACTACCACATCAACACGCACAACTGCCACAATCAAAGCGACACGTCTGCCATCATTCATCCAGAATGGAACAAGAATCAAAACGATGTACTGCCCAGTATCGTGCCAATACACTGCCAGCATAGCAACGATGTGACCACTACGACGCTGGCCCAAAAGGTAAGTTGCCAGCATCGTCCCATAACTGGCTCCCCATCATGAGCCATCATTTGCCAATGCTGGCCCGACACGAAAAGGGGTGTGCATAGGAAATCGTGGCAAAGCAGGTACGATTACATGCCAGCATCGTCTCAAATGATGGCATGATGGCAAAAACGACATGAAGCCAGCATCAGAACGATGCCGGAATGCTTACAGGGCAGCGTTGAATAATGCCTTTCGCGATCGTAACATAGGTGTGTAT
>CM065695.1:7507920-7655420 GCA_017654935.2 Phymorhynchus buccinoides | reverse complement strand
TACAGTTCATAAGTATGCAAGTGGTGCTCACAAGCGATGCAGAAGCGTGCGTGTGCATATGGATGCGCAGTAGTATGTGCGTGTTAGAGGGTGTGTGTAGTGTATATATGAGAGAGAGAGAGAGAGAGAGAGAGAGAGAGAGAGAGAGAGAGAGAGAGAGAGAGAGAGAGAGAGAGAGAGAGTGTGTATCGTTTTGCATGTATAAGCTTAACTCATAATTTTATATCTGTGATATATGTTACTTCTCGTGTGCATTGTATGTTTTATTGTGACAGCAAACAACATTTCCTTGTTCATTTTAATGGGAATAATAAATATTGATTGATTGATTGATTGATTGACTTTTCCGCTGGGATCCAAGTGCAGGAATGTGGCCCTCAGCTATCCTGTATATAAATAACTTTTACTTGAACTACTACATTGCCCGGAGACAGAGGAGAGCTGACCGCCGAAGCGAGAGGGTGCATTCTTCTGGACTGCTTGCCAGCGAAATCTTGATCCGAATTTTCTACCTGACTACAGTACGGCGGCTGCTTGACGGAGGAGCGATCTTCATCACCATTCTTGGGTCCTCTTCTGCCAGCACCGCCGCACGACATCCATGAGGTCCCATGCCATGTGATCTGTCCAACGTTGGACGCCCTTGGGCTACCTCCAGCTGAGCCGATCGTCTTTCTTCCCCTTCGTGGAGGCTCCGGAACTTCGCGTATCCACGTCTGTCTTCTGTCTCCACCAACGTACGACTTCTTCTCTTCTCGTCGTTGGAATAATCTAGGTGAGCATAAATAGGGCGCTAGGGTTTTGTTTTTTTCATTTGTTTTAACAGTTTGATGTTTTATTCAACTGTTTAGCCAGGTTTGTAGGACATATCACAAAAGTGGTATCCCTGGGAGGACTGCGTTGGCCACCCGAGCCTTTGCACAGTGGGACTCCCAGGGCGTAGGGCCTAGGACCTGCAGATAGCTTTCTCTCCTGATTTACATTTTTTCACTTTCCTCCACTATCTTTTTTTTCGACCTTGAGTCGCTCTCGTCGGTCTATCTAATCCCCCCACTCGTAGGCTCTTGCCGGTGGGTACGGACTTTCATTATGTAGGTTCTTGTTTAGGTCATCTCCATTCATTCTCGTTAGGGTTCTCGCCAGCCTCCTAAGTTGTTGGAGGAGCTTGTGTGCGAGCAAATAAATAGTTCAGAATAAGTCTCAAATAAACGTTAGGATTCTTCTATCTTTAAAACCTTTTACCTTTCCTCCTCAAAAGTATGACTTAACAAAGTATTGATAGGTTAAAGATTTAAATTATATGTAGAACATATTGAATAAATTATAAAAGTTTAAAGTTTTTAGGATAAAAAGATAAAGACATAGTTTGATCATAAAGCATAGACGATTTATAATCCACTCAATCTCCTAAGGTTTTTTTGTAAGTTTGAGCCTCGTTGTGCTCTGCTCGGTTCATTAACGACAGGGTTATTAACTTAAACTATTATTTTCATTTCATACTCGGCCTCATTAGCACAATGTAGGTTCTTGTCGTGGTCAGGTTCGTCCTAGGGAGTTGGTCCAGTAGGACTCCTTAACCAGTTAAACTTGGGTCGCGTTAATCTAGGGTGGGAAATTTCCTGGCTTCTCATTGGTCCTTGCCATAAACGAAAGTTCTACGCTTAGTGTTAGGTGTAAATGTTATTCGTTTCTGATTGGTTCTCGAAAAAACCAATCCTTTCGGCTCACGTACCCCATCGAATCGACCTACCATGAGTGATATAGGTAGAGAGGAGGTGGTGGAGGAGGAGGGGGCCAGTGTTTTCAACCGTAGTTTGGGTGAGAGCATTGAGACCCTCTCTGATTCCGGCAGCTCTTCCCCCCCCCACATTTATTGAAAATGCTCTCTTCAAAACTCCATTGGAGACTTCATCTGGGCCATCAGCCCCTTTGCTACAGAGCACCCCAGTTCCACTGACACCAAGTAGGAAGAGGTCACGTTCTTCTAGAACATCCCCTGCTTCTCCTAACCCGTCACCAGGAAATAAAAAATCCAAAGAAAATAGGTCCCCTGTTAGGCAAGGGAACCAGACCCCTTCTGACGGTCAAACGTTGATCACAGACAAGAGAGTCAATCACTCCCCCCCAAGGGAGGTCAACGAAAACATGGACATTCAAACTTCTAACAGCCAAAGTGGCACATCACTAGTCAGCCCCCTCACAGAAGGGAGGCATTCAGAGAACCCTCAAGATAGGGAAGATCTGACCGTGTTTCCATATGGGGCGCTCCCCCAGTCATGGTAGAACAAACACAAACATCAAGACCACTCAAACCAAAACCAAAACCTAGACAGACACGTCTGCGCGCGCCCGATTCTTCCAAAATGCCGCCCCCAACTTTCCTCAAATACCCCGTGATTGTGGAGGATCTTGGCTCAGGCCCGGCTACGATCAAGGGTCTGGGCCCAATCACGGGGATGAAGCTCTGGCAAAATGCCATAGGAGATATATCCAGTCAAAGATCGCTTGCTGGAAACAAGATTTTGATAGGATGCAAATCGGCAGAACAACAGGCCAAACTTGCTGGTCTGACAGTCATTTCCAAAATTGCAATCAGATGTTTTATTCCGACCGCCTCCACTGAGGGAGTCATACGACCGATTCCTCTAGATGAGGACATACAAAACCTACTTCCGCTGATTGAGGACGCACGCAGCGTCCTCAGACTTAACAACAAAGACGGATCGAAATCCAAGGCGATCAGAATAGTCTTTAATAAACCAATTTTGCCCTCTTTCATCAAAATTTGTGCACAAGAATTTTCAGTCCAGCCATTTGTGGCCCCAGTCAAAAGATGCAAGAGGTGTGCCCGATTCGGTCACACAAAAGATCAGTGCAGGTCCAAAAAAGAGACCTGCACAAAGTGTGCCGGGCTGGGTCACTCTTCAGCAACATGTCAGAAAACCCCAAAATGTGTTAACTGTGGGGGTTCCCACTCAGCTGCCTATGGCGGATGTCCGCTGTATAAACTTAGGCTTCAGGCAAACAGAATAAGGGCTGAAACATTCATCCCTTATTCAGAAGCTATTCGCCGGGCCAAATTGGCCCAGGAGTCAGAACTAGAGTCCAGACAACAAGCCCCACCTTCTCCCTCCCCACAGGTAGATTCCTCTTGGCGGCCGGAAGATAGATCAGTCCCGTCATATGCGAACGCAGTAAAAAACGGCCAAAACCTACCAAAAAAGATCACACATGAAGCCCCTGCCCAGAAAACAGAACTACAAGATCAAGTAAACACCAAAAAAACCAACAGCCAACTCGAAAATAAATTTGTACTTTCACCATCTAAATCTCGGAAAAGACTCCTCAGCAGTAAAGTCAGAGCTCTAAAAATTGAAGCAGCAAAAAACAAAATAATAAAACAAAACGCAGAAAGGAAAACAGAACAGCTAGTTCTTCAACAACTACAAAAACATACTACAACTCTGATGACGGAATTGACCACACATATGAATAAACTGATAATTAACTTCACAGATAAAATGACCACCACTCAAATCAACACAAAACCAGATAAACAATCTTCTTCTTCAATTGAAAACATAACTCTGAATATAAAACAAAACAAAAATCAAACAGTGGCAGAAAATTTCATCACACAAGTGCTCACTCACGTAGCAAAAGCGCGTACTACCCAAAAACCCACTCTATTGCTGGAGGGGCTAGTCTCTCTGTTCCCCTCATCCAGTAGTCAGACACCGATAGGCCCCCAGAGTCATCTCATGAGGCTTGCAGAGTTGGCCTGCGGCCCTTCTGTTGCAGGGGAGGGTTCTAGGGCAAAGCATAGAGCTGGGTCCAATTCTACCAAGAAAGGCATCCCTTAGCCTTAACATTACACTTTTTCTTATATTTAGTAATAAATATAAGTAACACTAGCCTGACTAACTCTTTTTTGTTTTCACTAGCGCACTGTACGTTCTTCAATGGAACTGCCGTTCCATAGGAAAAACCGGTGATCACCTTATCCACTTTCTGTCAACTTCATCTATCAAATATCACTTTTTATGCCTTCAGTCTCTTAATACAACTTTCTCTAAATTACCATACATTCAAGGTTACCATTATCCCCCTTCAGCAAGTGATAATGAGCACAAAGTTTTTACAGCTACTTACGTGCACCGATCTATACACCATAACCAAGTACCAAGCCCAGAACCTAACATCACGGGTATACGTTATTCCAATACAGTCCAGACAAAGATCAATGGAAAACTCACAAATATAATGAACATTTACTATCCAAAAGGTTACAATACTTTCGATTGGCTTTCTTCCCTGCCCGACTCATCATCTTGGGTCGTGGTGGGGGATTTCAACGCGCACCACCCCTCCTGGGAGCTGTTTGGTTCAGCTCCCAGTGGGGGGGGTGCGAAGTTGCTACAAGAAATAAACAACTCTCATTTAATCCTTCTGAACGATGGTTCTTCCACGAGGTACCCAGACTCAGCTCATCATAAACCCACAGCAATTGACCTCACCCTAGTAAGCCCAGACCTAGTGCCAAATCACGAATGGTACCCCATATCAGACCCGTTATTGTCCGACCACAAGCCAATTTCGATAACTCTTCGGGCTCAAATTCCCACTCCCACTACCCCCCAACAACAACAATTTAATTTTGAGAAAGCTAACTGGACTCTATTTCAATCCATTTTAAGTAAATATTCGAACGAAGATATACTACACCCTGACCCAGAGATCCACTATGATAAATTAAGACAAGCAATTTTGCAGGCTTGTCAGTTATCTATCCCACTAAAAACACCAATAATTCCTAATCGTCCTTCCCCCAAGCCTTGGTGGAACGAACAAGTTAAACAAATTATAAAGAAAAAGAAACAGGTCTGTAACTATTTTGACTGTCACCCAATCCCATCTAATCACACCCTTAAACGAAAGGCAGAGATGGATTGTGAGGATGCGGTTAACCTGGCCAAGAGGGAGTTCTTTGCTGTGGACGAGATAGTCAATTATAAGGACCTGGGCACAGCTTGGAAAAAAGTAAATAAAATAAACAATAAAGGCCAATCATGGAGGCCTAGAGTGCTAAAAGACGATAAGTTAACTTCTACTGACTCAGAAACAGCTGAGGTTTTTGCTGAAACGTTTGCCCAGGCAAGTCAGACTAAACACCTACCAACAGAAGAACAAAATAGACGCAGCTCAGTTCCCCATATTCCGAAAAATAACAACAATTCTCTGTATATTAATTCACCTCTCAATATGACCGAGCTTGCTGGTGCCCTTAATCAGATTAGGAAAGTGAATAAAGCAACAGGAGATGATCCCATCTCCTACAAAATATTGAAAAAATTACCCCCATCTTTTCTTAAAATTTTATTACATTATTATTCCAGATGTTGGGAGGAGGGGATCGTGCCTCAAGCATGGAAGGAGGCACAGGTGGTAGGGATCCTTAAGCCAGGAAAACCGGCTAGGGACCCAAAGAGTTACCGCCCTATCTCCCTCACCCCTCATACTGGTAAACTTTACGAAAGAATCGTAAAAAACAGGTTAGAATATTTTTTGGAAAAAAATAATATTATTCCCACTTTCCAGGCAGGTTTTTAGAAGGAATAGGTCCTGCATGGAACAAGTAGTAAGGCTTACCTCCCATGTCAGAAAAGCACTTGCCAGGCGCAGGAAAGTCTTCGCCACCTTTTTTGACATTAAAGGGGCGTACGACTCCGTCTGGCATGGGAGGCTCCTAGAAAAACTCAGCAGGCTCGGTATTGAGGGCAATACATACAATTTCATTTACTCTTTTCTTCAGAACAGAAGCTTTAGGGTTAGGGTGGGCCACTCCCTTTCGACCAGACACTACATGGACATGGGAGTGCCCCAGGGCAGCATCATTGCCCCAATCCTTTTTAATATCATGCTTCATGACATCTCCAAACTTAAATTTGAAGGCTGCCGCATCTCTATGTTTGCGGATGACATAGCAATATGGTCTCTCCCAACAGCTAGAGGGATTAAAGTAACGCTTGCACCTGAACTTGGTGCACACCAGCATAACACCAATTTAGTTATTCATTATTTAACCAGTAATGGTTTCACCCTATCGTCACAGAAATGCGATTTCATGGTCTTCTCCAATAGACAGGATAAAAACGAGGACTATAGGATCAACATTCTTGGGGAATTAAAAAGACCTCCCCCTCAAGTTAAATTCTTGGGAGTCATTTTGACACGGAATTTGTCTTGGACAGAACATGTAAACCATCTAATAAAGAAAGCCACCAAGGCCTTAAACTTTATTAAAGTCATTTCCTACCAGAAATGGGCTCGGGACCCCAAGTTTTTAGTTTCTCTGGTTCGGGCTCTAGTCCGCAGCCGATTAACTTATGGTATGGAAACCTTCTACAACCTAACCAAAGCTAACTTAAACCAACTCGCTACTTTGGAACTGAAAGCCTTAAAAACTGCCTTGGGCCTACCCTCCTATGCAGTCAATCTCTTAATTTACAGAGATATAGGCTGGCTCCCTCTTGAACATCTCATAAAGTTAAATTGCGCCACCTTTTTGACCAGAATCTATAGCTCACGAAATTTCACTATAGATGACTTTTTCACCCAATTTTCTGACCCATATTTTATTAACTCCAAAAAATCACTCAGCAAATATATTAACATCTTTGACTTCTCCAAGGAGTTGTTCGAGAAATCAGATCTGACGATTAATAATATAGCGTTTTACACAAAATACATAGTACCGCAGTGGGATTGGGACCCTCCAGTATATGACACCTCCCTCCACCTCCAATATAACAAAGAGGTAGATATCATCTATCTCACTATTGCAGCCAAAGAAAAAAATTTCAACCTTAGGCATGCCTTGAGCATTTTTACAGACGGCTCTAAATTAAGCGACAACCAAATTGGATGCGCATTTACAATTCCCAAATTAAAAATCTTTAAGGCTTTTCAATTAAATAAACACGTTTCCATCTTTTCAGCCGAACTTTGGGCTATTCTAGAGGCCCTTTCCTATATAAATTATCTTCCGAATGCCCCGCTAAAGATGGTCATCTATTCTGACTCTCTTTCTTCCATTAAAGCACTTCAGGGACAAAATAAGAATCGCTTAGCAATTAAAAACGAAATTAAAAATCTAATCCACCAATTACATCGCAAGGGTACTGATGTCACTCTGGCATGGATACCATCCCACTGCGGTCTTATTGGCAATGACCTGGCCGACCACGAAGCCAAATTGGCAGCCTCCCACAGGGCCGGCACTTTACAGGACATAGGCCTCTCTACGGGCGAAGCCAAATCACGAGCATCTTTCCAGGAGTGGGCCAAGGAACTGGAAACTTTTGCCAAAGCCCACTCCTGGGACCCAAACCTAGTACAGGGGGGATTGTTTTTTACAGTCCCACGTCAAATACAACGACTTATTTTCCGTATAAGAACTAAAGCATTTTATAGTAAATTCAAGAACATCACCTGTGAGTGTACTAAAAATCTAAATTTCGATCACCTTTTTCAACCCTGCACTTTTATTCTAAAAGAATTCCAGGAATTACACTTAAAATTCAAATCCGTTAACATTCCCTTCACCAAAAAAGCCATACTATCTAAGGGTGATAGGGAATGGTCTCCTTTGGTGTGGCTCGCAGAAGCCATACATAATGCCTCATTTAAATCACACTTCTAACTAACCACACTCATACTCAGTCATCAACGGTTAGGGTGGAGTCCCTCCGGTCCGCGGGCTGGACACCTGCCCACACTCCTGCTCCCTTCCCCCCCCCCCTTTTCCTTTTTATCTAAACATGCGCGTGTGTCGCCGAAGTGGCTCCCTTTTGAGCCCATCATTTTTTAATTCCCTTCCCCACAGTGGACGGGTGTCCGGCGCGAACACCTGAGGCTTCTTTCATAGTCGTAAGGCTTTTTTGCTGGTGCTCCCTCCCTTAGGGACCACTTAAGCGGCGGCTATCCCCTGCTCGTGTCGGAGAGGAGGGGCCCCTCTCCCTCCCTCCCTCCGCCTCGATCAAGATAGAATTGTTAACCACCTTATCCCCACTGATAGTTCAATCATAGTGCTCCACTGTTTAAACAGGGGCGGGGGAGATTTTGTGGCTACCCCCCCTTGGTTGGTCAGTGGACAAACTCAAATAACTCTTAAGAATATTTTCTAACCAACGTAATCATAAATATCATTAACGTCAGTCTCCTGACTGCTAGTCGGCCGGTTGACCTCCTTCGCGATCGTTTGTAGGGGTCGGGCGCGCGCACACACTCTACTCCATACACAACACAACAACAAAACTTTACAAATTCACTACAATTTATTACCTACTAAAAAGCACCCTGGAACTATCTCCCAATCTTATATCGAAATATTAAAATAAAACTATACCCGGACCTTACATTTACCACGACTAAACTATTATCATGTATTTTTAATCTTTCACAATTAACCAGTTATACCCAAATCGCAACATGAGTATTCCACTTATCAAGAGAGGACGATCTCTCGATTGACGTCATTAACACTACCTAAAATCAAGGCACCCTCTATCAGAATTCGGTTTAAGGTCAAGACCTATATGGCCTTGCTCTGTCCGCCCAAGGTCAATTTTTAATCAATCTTTTAATACACATACTCCGTTCACTTAAAATAAATATCTTACTAAATCTTTTAATAACTCAGAATTTTAAACAAAAATAAAACATTTTTAAACCTAAGATTAAAATTTAAAAGTCCGAGATGTACATTTTTCCCCTGTATAGGGAAGTCCCGGGGGCAGAGCTATCTTCCCCTGGTAGGACACATTAAACAAATTTGTTTAGCCCGCAATGTACATTTTCCCCTAAGCTATAGGGATGTCCTGGGGGCAGAGACTTTCTTCCCCCGGTAGGGCCTGTAAAAATTTTAAAATTCAGTTTTAACTTTTGTAAAATATTGAACATATATTTGTAAATACATTCTTTCTTTTAAAAATAAATAAGGGCCATTAATGGGTTTTTTTATTATTAAACTGAAGCTAAGTCTTCTTTTAACATTGTAGCCCTGAAATTTTAATTCCGGGGGAGTTAGGGTTTTGGCTGGGTCACAAAAATAACAAAAGAAATTTTTATCTATTAAAAATTTAAAAAAAATAAAATATATCTCAAATTTTATCAAAGTATTACCAGACTCCTTTAAATAGCCTAAAATAAAACTCGCCAGACTAATATTCCAAAATCGGCTTGCGCCTCTAAAAAATATTTCCCCCTTCACTATTTTTGTTTATGTCCCTGTCCCCGTAACGTTTTTATATTTTGTCCTGTCCCTCAATCTAAAAAACCAAGTAAAAATGTCTCATATGTGCCCCTAGGGGTCGAGAGGACGTAAAACACTAGTTACCACCACCACTACATTGCCCTGTGTCTAACTGTCTAACTGTGCATTATGATCATTGTATTCTCAAATGGTTCATATGGGAATGTTTTGTGCGCTAAAGTTAACTGGCCCTAGTCTTCTTTTCACAAACTGTCCTCTGTAGTGCGTACTTAGTGACAGCACTGTCCTTGACTTTTCCAACGTTATGTTGAAAATGTGCCCTCCTGACATTAATCATAATGAGAAATGAACTACCTATTGAAATATTAATGTTAAAATGTCTGCAAAGTTAATTCTCAGAGAAAGAGAAAATGCATTTATGTTAGAAGAAGTGCAGTTTCGATTCAATCATTGGGTAAGTACTAAGTTCTTTTCATCCATCATTATCATGTCTTCATGATCATCTAATGATTGAATTAGAATATATTTATACGATTCATTTCACTCATCCCCGTCCTGTTCATGGCCCATCCAGTGAACCATTATGACCCTTTTGATGGTTCTGTGATTACTGATTGAAAAAGAAAACCGAAACTGCAGAATTAGCTCAATCGGTAAGTCAGTAAGATAATTTTGAGTGCACAGTGTTTGTTTTGGAAGATGGATGTGAAAATAGGAAGACAATTGGTGGTCATAATGCATGTCACAGTCAAAATAGTCGCTCATTCAAATAAATCGCCCACTAGTATGATAGTGTGTATTTACAACAACCACAAATTTCACTCTTTCTTTACTTGAACTATTTACCTAACCCTAACCCTAACCCTATCCTTAACCCTAGAAAAAAGTGAAATTTGTGGTTCATGCTCAATGTCACAAAATGTCGCAAATACACACTCTCATAGTAGCCGGGCGATTTATTTGAACGAGCGACTATTTTGGCTGCGACAATGCATCCTCTGAGTATTGCAAGACTGTTTGCAGACGACACTGCGGCATACATCAACATGATTATAAATCTCCTGCATTCAAGATCAGGACCACAGCAAGAAGACCTCCATCACCATTGAGATAACAGCTGGAACATGGAGTTTCATCCTGCCAGGCCATGGATGCAAGTCACCAGGGGTAGGAGCCCCTACAGATCCCGTACGTCCTGCATGAACTCTATTGAGGACATCAGGGAGACCAAATATAGGTAAAGGTAAAGATGTGCCAGCCCCCCTGCATTTCTCGGTTAATTGTATTTTTCCGTTTTTGCCTTTCTTACCATACATAAAGCTGTATTTTAGGAACATTTTTAGCTAATGACCTTTTTGGAATACTAACCCTAGCCCTAAACCTAACCTTACCCCCCACTATGTACTGTAGTACACTGTAGTACTTTTTTTTAACGAGCTACCTTTTTTCATGTGACAGGGTGTAGGGTTAGGGCTAGGGTTAGTATTCCAAAAAGGTTATTAGCTAAAAATGTTCCTAAAATACAGCTTTATGTATGGTAACAAAGGCAAAAAGGGAAAAAATACAATTAACCGAGAAATGTAGGGGGGGGTGGCACATCTTGACCTTTACCCAAATATATATCAGCATTACCATCAACAGCACCAGTTGTGTTCTCGGACTAGTCGGGGGTGCCCAACGGCCGTACATGCTCTCTTATCTGTCTAGTTGTTTTGGGTTTTTTCCCTGCACAGCGATTTCTCTCCGAACCCCAATATATGTCAGTTATTGCCAGTTACGGCAGGTGGACATCATTGGCAGAAGAAGAAGAAGAGGATCACCTGGGACAGCCATATGAACAAGATCTGTGTCAAGGTAAAAAAGACTGGAGTTTCTTCAGAAGTAATTTGAAGATCACCAACACCAGTATCAAAGAATGAACCAACATTACAAAGCCTTTGTACCACCCTTGCTCGATTCCGTCTGGGATTCAGATGAGAATATTGGCAAGCTGGTATAAATTGTTATTTAAAAACAAATCTGTCATTTGTTAAATTAAAACTAATCTCTGTCGGCACTTTTTTCACTCACAGGATTATCAATACTTGGAATTCTTTACCCAGCAGCATAGTAACATCAGTAACACTCAACAGCTTCAAAAATAATTTAGACAAATACTGGGAAGATTATTGCTTCCGAACAAATATCTATGCAAATTAGGAGGCTATGCGGTATGCCTTATCATCAAATGCAGCACCTAAAATACAAAGAGCCATGAATGAAAATAAAAGGAGAAACTACATAGCGGGCAAAAGGCTGTGGAGCCTATAGTGCCAATGCTATGCTATGCTAAGCTGGAAGCAGTTCAGCGCAGAGCAGTGTGCTTTGTAATCAACCAGTTCCAGTGTGAACACCATGCTGGAAAACCTGGGCTGGGACTTAGTGGTGAGAGCAGACCTATGGCAGAGGACCTGAGGCTCTCCATGCTGCACAAGATCAGCACCGGCGCTGTGCACTGCCCCGGCCTCCAAGCCAAGCTATCCAGTGCCACTTCCTCCTTGGCAATGACATGGTTGCAGCCTCACCTTTGGCTTTGCATCATCACTGCTGTTGACCCCACTCTCTGATCTCTCTCTCTCTCTCTCTCTCTCTCTCTCTCTCTGGTTTATTTATATCTTGTTACTGGAAAACCAGAAACAAAATAGACAAACTAATGAACACTTTGGTACAAATGCATCAGCTAGGGATGAGAACATTACGTGTGTGGCCATTTATGATTACCCTTCCATGTGGTAGCCACACTGCGACTTCAGGGTATTTGGGAGACTGGCGATGTTATGATAGGCGCTTGTCATGGCTAAAGACAATCCCTGAAGAACTATGCATAGCATAACAACATATTGATGTAGCCTTGGTGTTCTAGCATATGTCAATTGGTCTAATACAGCCTTAGGCAAAGGCGAATGTGTTTTTCTTTTCGTTTAAAAAAAGTCTCTGATAATTTTGTTATTTGATCTTTCGCGCCATGTTTTGTTCAACTGCTTTGTTGTTTTGTTTTTCGTCTCTATTTTCTCCCCCAAACCTGCAACTAAACGGGTTTCAGAGTTTTCAGGGAACTGGCAACTGTTAGGTGTCCACCTGTTCAGTTCACTGACACGGATGAGTGACCACGGCGCTGTCACTGTGACTGGGCCACGAGTTGTGTGGTGCGGTCCACTTTCCATTCACTAGACAGCGTCTATTGTTCGTCAAGAGACAATTATCCTCTTGCTGGCCAGTTACAGCTAGGGGACTTCGCGCTATGCTTTCCATTACTCCTTCATGTCCAAAGGCCTAAATAGCCCCATGTCGCCTCAAAAGACCACATAAAAGGTAGAGAGGTCAGGGGTCTTTTGGGGCGTTTGGACCTTACAGTAACTTACACACAAAACGGCGAAAGTGAAGGTGGACACAAAAGGGATACTTGTCAAAAAACAATTGAATTGTGGGTTTGTGTGACATCATATATAATAGCAAAATCACTTGCCTTTTTTTCATTCTCTCATAATAAACAACAAATTTCAACAATAATGTTATATATTATGATTTTCATTCACTAAATGAATAATCATAAGTACACACACACACATGCACACACACATGCACGCACATACACATACTCTATCTCTCTCACACACACACACACACACACACACACACACACACACACACACACACACACACACACACACACTCTCTCTCTCTCTCTCTCTCTCTCTCTCTCTCTGACTCTCTGACTCTCTCTCTCTCTCTCTCTCTCTATCTCACCCCCCCCCCCCACACACACACACACACTTCGTCTAATATCACTTTTGGGTGAACAGACGTAAGCCTAACGAACACACACACACTGACTTTAGCCAAAAACAATAGGCCATGTCCAGCCACAGGACAAACGCTAAGTCAAGTGTATCACTATCAGGTTCTTAACCCATAGCCTTGAACTTGGGTCCTACTTTTTCTTAACCTTGACCACAACACCTCACTTAGTTAGTCTTGGCCTCTCTTGTCTTCTGCAGGTAAGCTAAGTCAAACTGAGCAGACTATGTTAGTTCACATTTTCCTCTCAGAAGTAGTAGATCGATGGTGACCTGTTTCATCCAGTGAAGACCGGTTCTGCATATTATCTTTGTAGCGCTATCGCATTGTGGGTTTGTTTTTTGTACTTTTCAACTTTCATTGCTTTTCTTTTCGGATACTGATCATATTGTTCGGCGTGTTTGCTTCTACAGAGGATATCTTGATTTGTGTGGAGTATTTTAGTTCTGATTTTTTTAAAGAGAGAAGTATGCGAACGTATGATTGATTGACACTGTGTCTGGTGAATGTGTGTGTGCGCATATACACATGTAGCATGCTTGTTTCTGTGTGTGTGTGTGAGCGCACGCGAGCGCGAGCATGGGTGAAGCATGCATGCTTCTGTTGTTTGTGCATGCTTGCATGTATGCATACATGTACGTGAGTGTGCGTGCATTTGTGTGTGTGTGTTTGTGCACATGTGTGTTTACATATGTGCACTTACCTTTAATTCATTCACTTCTTCTTCTTCGATCGCTCACACAGTTTCCTGTCAATTATGAGCGCAGATGCATCATGCTGCCGTTATGCGCCTAACTGAGAAATAATTAGGCCCAGCAAGTCCGACTTCGGCTGGAGGAAATGTTTTTGAAAGGTTTCATGAAAAAAGGCAGGAGAATGGACCGGTAAGGCAGAAAGATAGTAGATGACAGTAAGCAATGGGAAAAGGCAGAGTCAAAGAGAGTGACAGATTAGAGGAAGTTACAAGCACAGAACTTCCAGAAGGTGGGGGAGCTATTTATACAAAAGACCCCCTGGTATCCCCACGGGGAGGAATTCGTTCACTTACACGCAGACAATTTCGGAAATATGTGACCTGTTCACAGGTGATAAAATGAGATGTTATTTAAACTTAAAGATGAAAATCTGGTTCTGACCAGCTGTTCCAGATTGAGATAACAATTTGTAACCCGTTTTTCTTTTAAAGTTTTACTTGCGGCATGTTGATCCTTACTTGAATTGTATTTGTATTGTGTAACATTTCAGGTGAGCTCACTCTTGCTGCTTGAAACAGTTCTATAAAGGTATGTTGGTCTTGTTTTTCATTTTATCCTCTGTGACTGTCTCAGATTTGCTTTTTTGAGGTTATTTTGGGTAGTAATTGAACTAAAAACATCAAAACGCTACACTCACACATTTGGGGTAGTATTATTTTGGGTAGTATTCACATTTCTTTCCGTCAAGAACGATAATCTGTTGACTGAAAAAGCAATCACTCAGTTCACTGTGTTCTTTTCTGTTACAAATTATCGTTCTTGACGGGAAGGAATGTGAATATTACCCTATTTTGGAATTTGCTTTTTCTCTAATATCAGTATCATGTGTGTCTATATATGTGTATCAATGTTGCTTATGACTATCATTTATATAGCTGTGCTACATTGTAGTTGTATGTGTATCCCCTTATTAACGCAAGCGTGTCGTTTTATGTTTTCTTTTATTCCCTAATATTAGTAATAAACCTTGAAAGCCTAACGGCTATGTTTAGTCCCTATATCCTAACCTAACCTCCTAATCTGAACTGATATCAATTATAGAACAGGCTAGAGCTCAACACTTCAAAATCTACTTTCGTATCTTTGCTGGTTAGTTGCTTTGTAAGGAACGACTGAAAAGTCTGTTCTCAGCTTGCTATGCTTTAATCCGTGTGTTCTTCTTCTTCTTCTGCATTCCCAGGCCATATGGCCATAATGGGTAAGGTATGTATGTGTCCGGTTTTCAGTTTCCACTGGTCTCCCCGCTGCGTACAGCCGACACATTCCGATTTCGGAGGAGCTCAAAGGAGAAGCATTATTTGGAAGATTTGTTTTTTTGGGGAAAAGGCATAAGAATGGGCCAGTAAGTCAGAAAAATAGTAGACGGCAGAAAGCAAAGGAAAAAGGCAGTCAAAGAGAGTAGCAGATTAGAGGAATTTTCCAGCACAGAACTTCCAGAAGGTGGGGGGGTTATTTTTACGAAAGACCCTCCCTGGTATTCCCACAGGGAGAGACTCGTGGAGGGGGCGGGGTCATCCAGCTCCCCGTATGTTATATATGTGACTATTAGCATTATTCATGAGACAGGCAACCTTGACACACGTTTCAGTTGTTTAATTTACCGCACATTAGGCATGCAAAGAGTTTTCGTATCATCCATACCACCAATGACCAAATTGTTCAGCTGGTCGAAAACCAAGGGATAGTGAGAGGAGGGGTTTAATTCATGCGTCAGCAAAACTATGGGGTCAACAAACTTTTAAGTGAACAAACAAATGAACAGGCCTTTCTTTCTGCCTCTGTCATAGTAACAAGGTCAGCAAAACTATGGGGTCAACAAACTTGTAAGTGAACAAACAAATGAACAGGCCTTTCTTTCTGCCTCTGTCTTAGTAACAAGGTCAGCAAAACTATGGGGTCAACAAACTTTTAAGTGAACAAACAAATGAACAGGCCTTTCTTTCTGCCTCTGTCTTAGTAACAAGGTCAGCAAAACTATGGGGTCAACAAACTTTTAAGTGAACAAACAAATGAACAGGCCTTTCTTTCTGCCTCTGTCTTAGTAACAAGGTCAGCAAAACTATGGGGTCAACAAACTTTTAAGTGAACAAACAAATGAACAGGCCTTTCTTTCTGCCTCTGTCTTAGTAACAAGGTCAGCAAAACTATGGGGTCAACAAACTTGTAAGTGAACAAACAAATGAACAGGCCTTTCTTTCTGCCTCTGTCTTAGTAACAAGGTCAGCAAAACTATGGGGTCAACAAACTTGTAAGTGAACAAACAAATGAACAGGCCTTTCTTTCTGCCTCTGTCATAGTAACAAGGTCAGCAAAACTATGGGGTCAACAAACTTTTAAGTGAACAAACAAATGAACAGGCCTTTCTTTCTGCCTCTGTCTTAGTAACAAGGTCAGCAAAACTATGGGGTCAACAAACTTTTAAGTGAACAAACAAATGAACAGGCCTTTCTTTCTGCCTCTGTCTTAGTAACAAGGTCAGCAAAACTATGGGGTCAACAAACTTTTAAGTGAACAAACAAATGAACAGGCCTTTCTTTCTGCCTCTGTCTTAGTAACAAGGTCAGCAAAACTATGGGGTCAACAAACTTTTAAGTGAACAAACAAATGAACAGGCCTTTCTTTCTGCCTCTGTCTTAGTAACAAGGTCAGCAAAACTATGGGGTCAACAAACTTTTAAGTGAACAAACAAATGAACAGGCCTTTCTTTCTGCCTCTGTCTTAGTAACAAGGTCAGCAAAACTATGGGATCAACAAACTTTTAAGTGAACAAACAAATGAACAGGCCTTTCTTTCTGCCTCTGTCTTAGTAACAAGGTCAGCAAAACTATGGGGTCAACAAACTTTTAAGTGAACAAACAAATGAACAGGCCTTTCTTTCTGCCTCTGTCTTAGTAACAAGGTCAGCAAAACTATGGGGTCAACAAACTTGTAAGTGAACAAACAAATGAACAGGCCTTTCTTTCTGCCTCTGTCTTAGTAACAAGGTCAGCAAAACTATGGGGTCAACAAACTTTTAAGTGAACAAACAAATGAACAGGCCTTTCTTTCTGCCTCTGTCATAGTAACAAGGTCAGCAAAACTATGGGGTCAACAAACTTTTAAGTGAACAAACAAATGAACAGGCCTTTCTTTCTGCCTCTGTCTTAGTAACAAGGTCAGCAAAACTATGGGGTCAACAAACTTTTAAGTGAACAAACAAATGAACAGGCCTTTCTTTCTGCCTCTGTCATAGTAACAAGGGGGGGGGGGGGGGGGAGAAAGGCTTAGAGAAAATGTACCATATTTTACGGACTACAAGGCGCACCTGATTATAAGGTCCCCAAAAATGTTTTTTTACACAAAATTCAGATTTTGTTATTATAGTTTCTGACTATGTTATCAGTCACATTATAAGGCGCAGGGGTCTCAGTCTGGGGGGAAAGTCTCGCCTTATAGTCCGTAAAAAACGGCACTGCAGCTCAATGTGTCAGTAAAAAATAATAAAAAGGATTTATTGAATGAAACTTTTAAGGCATTTTGGTAAGGTGTGTTATACTTAACCGTGGTGAATTAATCACTTAAGGCTGTGTCAGACCAATTGACATAGGCTTGAACACCAAGGGCGGCTACATCAAAATGTTATGCTCTGCATATAGTTATGAGGGGATTGTCTTCAGCCATGACAAGCTCCTAGCATAACATCATCAGTCTCCTAAATCCTCCGAAGTTGGAGTGTGGCTGCCCACGTGGCGGGGTAATCAAAAACGGTGACACACGTAATGTTCACGACAACAGCAATAATCATTTTCTGACACTGCATGCACAAGCTTCTGACAGAAGTGAAGCAAGACATACTGTCTTGTATTTAACTCTTTTATGACGGAATACACTTTCATGTGTTGGTTTTTTTTGGAAGGATGGTTTAGAACTATATTTCTGGCAAATGGTCAGCTAGTAAAAGCACAACTTTGAAAGAACTGAACCATTTTCACATAGAAGTGTCTTTTTTTAACCATCTTACTTTCTTAGTTTAGATTCAAAGCCTTCCACACTTCTTGACCCTGGGAGCACCAACACTTTCCAACATACTGAAAGCTCAGGTGATAAAGGGTTAAACCATACTTTCTTGTATTTAAACAAAAAACAAAAAAGAAGCAAAATATATTTGGCTAGATTTTGCTGTGAATTTTATTTTTTCTGGACTGAAGTCTATGTTTCGCACAGTACTTAAGATTATTGTGTGTCAGTAAAAAAATCTTTGGGTTTTCATTTGCTCAGTAACCCCGATCTTATGTTAACTTTTATCAAACGAAAGAAGAAAAAGGTTCCTTCTTCTTCTTTCTCTCCTCAACCACCATCATCATAATTTGATGATTCTGTTGGTACAAAACATGGGGACTTTGGTCAGGCAGAAACTAGATTTTTAAAAACATAGCCATCCGGATGATCGGCGTTGATATAGGGAAGGGAATTTAGGGGACAGGCAAAGTAGCCTTTTTTACGTTGAATACCTTGCTGTTCTTTCTTTTTCGCTGTCACTTCAGGAGCATGCGAATCCAGTGAGAACCCAGAGAACTTCGAAGTGAAACCACGTAGGTAGGTAAGAACCCAGAAGTCATCATGAGTTGGCTACGCCTGGCCCCAACAACCTTCGCGTCCACAGCTTCCCTCTATTCCAAGCTCTCTACCTTCCCGTGTGCCTCCCGTCGAATCGTGCCATCAGCTCTCGGGGTTTCCACTTCTCAGAGACGTTGGCGAGAGGCCAGGTCTTTTTCCACCCAGGACACAGAGTCGTCGTCATCATCGCCGTCGTCATCGCAGAGTCTGAAAAGGCCCGCCCCTATCCTGCCGTCCGCTGCCCGGGTGGTGATAGGGGGAGGGGGGGTGGTGGGGCTGTCGGTGGCGTACCATCTGGCCGAGAGAGGGTGGACTGATGTCGTCGTTTTAGAACAAGGGAGGTAAGTAGCAGAGAGAGAGCGAGAGAGGGTGAGTACTGTATTCTGCGGACTACAAGGCGATACTCGCCTTGGCTTAAGGCTGTGTCAAACCAATTGACATAGACTAGAACACCAAGGCTACATCAAAATGTTGTTATGCTCTGCATAGTTATGCGGGGATTGTTTTCAGCCATGACAAGCTCCTAGCATAACATCATCAGTATCCAAAATCCTCCGAAGTCGGAGTGTGGCTGCCCACATGGCAGGTGCTTATAAGGCGCACACACACACACACCCAAATTTGACACAAAATTCAAATTTTGTTATTATAGTTTCTTACTATGATTATTATCGGTCACATTATAAGGCGCAGGGGTCTCAGTCTAGGAAAAAAGGATCGCCTTATAGTCCGTAAAATATGGTACTAGATTTCCGCTGTACTAGATATGTGTGCAGTCTCAAGGATGGGTAAAAACAAATCTGTGCGTGTGTTGTATCATTTGTTAATTCGTTTGGACACAGATTGTGCTTTAACCCTTTCGCAGGGCAGGGGGTGGATGCCTCATGCCTCCATACGGGGAGCTGGATGACCCCGCCCCCTCCACGAGTCTCTCCCCGTGGGGATACCGGGGGTTCTTTCAGTACAAGTAGTTCCCCCACCTTCTGGAAGTTCTGTGCTGGCAACTTCCTCTTATCTATCACTCTTTTTGACTCTGCCTTTTCCTTTGCTTTCTGTCATCTATTCTTCTGACTTTTAAAAAAAACAATCTCCTAAATAATGTTCTGCTTTGAACTCCTCCGAAATCAGAATGTGTCAGCTGCATGCAGTGGGGAGACCGGTGAAAACTGAAAAACGGACACATACGTACCTTACCCATTATGGCCATATGGCCTGGGAACGCAGAAGAAGAAGAAGAAGAAACCCTTTCACTGCCAGTCTTTTTTTTTAGCCAAAACATTCCATGGGTAGAGAAAAAATTGCATTGGAATTATGGAGATTCCCCTGTGGCAGGTTTTAAATAAGGCTTAGATCTTTCTTTATCTCTCAAAATGAAGACAACAAGGTAACGAGGCTTTATACTGAAAATTCTCTGCCCCTGTCTTGTGCACTGAGACGCGTGTGCACATCCACATAAGATTATCGCCCTTGCCTGTCATGAAGTAGTAGTAGCACAGAGCCTCACAAAAATTCTCTGCCCCTGACTCGTCACTAGGTGGCATGGTCAATTCAGTCCTAATATTATCGCCCTTTCGTGTTGCTTTAGTAGTGTAAAGTAGTATAAAGCCCCGTTGGACAACAGACCCTGATTTGAAGTCTTTTAAATAACATGGGTGTTAAATCGTTGTGGTACAGCAATGCGACATCAGCGGCAGCAAAAGGCTTAAGGTGAGAACAGAACAGATGCCGCCTAGTCAGGTTGACTAGGTAGGTCAAAGGGCATAAGGAAGTACAAGGATTCGCATTGCCATACTCATTTTATGAGGATTTGTATGGCCAGTCAGAGATAAGGCCCCACTCTTACACAAGCTCACATGGTGACGGACATGCTACTTTAACCCTTCTGCCGTCAATGTCGCCTCTTGGCACCACAATGATTTAACACCCATGTCACTGAAAGGCATCAAATCAGGGTCTGGTATCCAATGACCTTATGTTCTTAATTTTGGGAGGTAAGGACAGGCCCTATTTTATGCATGTCACAGAGGAATCCCCAATATTGCGGACAAAATCTTTTCTCTACCCGTGTAAGTTTAATGGTAAATTTTGGCTGAGGAATGGGTGGCGTTGAAAGAGTTAACCCTTCCGCTGCCAGCCATTTATCAGCCCCCAAAATACCATTAAGCTAAGCTGGGTACAGAAAAAAAAGTACCTGCAACATTGGGAATTCTTCTGTGACATGTATAACATTAGGCGTATCCTTACCTCTCAAACTTAAAAATAATAGGGTCTTTGGATAACAGGCCCTAATTTGATGCCTTTTAGTGACATGGGTGTTAAGTCATTCCGGCCATAATGTCCGGAATTAATAGATAGCTGTCGATTTTATGCATTTGCTTCAAGGGGAAGTAAATCTCTGTGCACAACATACCTTGGTCATTTCTAAACTTGCTTCACTCAGATATCAATTTTCTATTTAGGGCACTTTTATATCTATTTTTATGTATTCTACCAGTATCCACAACGTGACAGACAATTTTGAATGATTTCTTTATTTATTTGATTGTTGTTTTTTAATCAAGTCAATAGAAAGAAAAAGGCAAAATTCTTCTATGTCCGATTTCTGCAAATGATCATATCTCGAATGCCAAACTTCAAATAATTATAAAATAAAAAGTGGATAAGATAACTCGATTCGGTTTTCTGTGCATTAACAAGGAATCTTTGCTCCATCATGAAAAATTAAAATCTCAATTTATGCCAATATTCCATTATGTCTGTTTTCCCATGCACTGTCACATTTTGTTGTCATGAAAGTTGCCGTAAAATGTTATTTTCAGCTTGACGTGTGGCACAACGTGGCACTCGGTGGGCCTGATAGGCCGCATGCGGGCGACACGCACGGATATAGAACTGCTGAACTACAGCGCTTCCCTCTACAAGAAATGGGAGGCAGAGGGGGACGGACTAGGTAAGAGCACCATGGGCGAGAAACTTCTGCGAAACAGTGCGAGAGTGTTGGAATTAGTTCAGGGCTTCTGAAAACGTAGAGATTGTGCGTATTTACGTATTAGAGCTCTCAAATCACTTCCTAAAATGTCAAACCATGCGATTTACCTTTTAATATCTCAAGTAGGGGGTGAGATGACGCGTTAAAATGATGATTTATGCTTTAACACAGCCGTTAATCTTCAGTAAGATGATGAGATTTGCTCATTTCAATAGTCTGCTTATCCAAACTAGGCTACTGCCACAACGAGGAGTCGCTAACCTTGATCTAAAATACTTAAAAGATCGTGCAGAAACTGCCAGAACGCAGTCAACATCGAAAACTCATTATTCATTGGCAGATTCTTTTCTCAAAATCCAATAAAATCGTTTCAAACACTTGATAGTATTTTTTAAGAATTGTCGTATTCAAGGAAGATAATATTTTAAATGTTTTCAATGTACTTCTTCACAATTGGTTTGCGAGACAAGCTGGTGCTATTTAAACAACTCTATTCAATCTGAACAATACGTAGGAGAAAGTTTAATGGTAATGTTGTTGTTCTTGTTGTACCCTGGCTTAAAGCCTCCAGGGAACATCCCAACAGCCAAAGCACTTGAACACTATGGTACAAATGCACCAGCTAGGGATGAGAACATTACGTGTGTGACCGTTTTTGATTACCCCACCATGTGGGCAGCACAATCCCTGCTTCACTATCCATAGCATAGCAACATTTTGATGTAGCCTTGGTGTTCTAGCTTATGTCAATTGGTCTGACACAGCCTTATGCCAAGGTGGTAATGGCAATCATATATCTCTATTGTTCATCTGTGTCAGTATTGTCTTTTCTTAGGTAGGAACGAATGCAGGAGTTAACCCCTTGACTGCCGTATAACGTATCAGTTACTGACATGATGACATCACAGATAACATCATCAGATGAAGAGGAATAACTCTGAAATGCTGGCTTTTGCTCTAACACAGTCAAGAGAGTTATATCCCCAGGCCATTTTGCCAGATTGGCTCTATCAGTTCTCTTTTTGATGGCATGATTTGTACGATTTTTTTCTTTAATTTTCTCTGGCAGTGAAGGGGTTAAAAACAATTGATTCTGTCTCAACAATAAGTAGGAGAAAGTTCTGTGGTAATCTTGTATAAAAATTTTTTTAGTGGTACAGTGGATTCTCCCTTATAAGACCTTCAAAAATCATCCAAAATGAGGTCTTATTAAGGGAGGGGTCTTATAATAAGGGAGGTAATTTTAATTCTTACAAAGAAGGGCAATGTCTCAGAGAAGTAGGTCTTATGTGGTAGGGAGTCTTATAATGGGGGGGGGTCTTATAAGGGAGGTTCCACTGTATTAGGTATTTTCTAGTCCAAGTGGAACAGCCTGAAATTAGTGTAGCTCCCACTTGGAGAGTGTGTCTCCACCAGCGCAGCACCACCCTTTGTTCTCCTCCATTCATTTATGTGGGTATTGTCTCACCCCTGTGTGGTGTACTTTCAGAGCGTGTCTCCACCAGCGCAGCACCACCCTTTGTTCTCCTCCATTCATTTATGTGGGTGTTGTCTCACCCCTGTGTGGTGTACTTTCAGAGCGTGTCTCCACCAGCGCAGCACCACCCTTTGTTTTCCTCCATTCATTTATGTGGGTGTTGTCTCACCCCTGTGTGGTGTACTTTCAGAGCGTGTCTCCACCAGCGCAGCACCACCCTTTGTTTTCCTCCATTCATTTATGTGGGCATTGTCTCACCCCTGTGTGGTGTACTTTCAGAGCGTGTCTCCACCAGCGCAGCACCACCCTTTGTTCTCCTCCATTCATTTATGTGGGTGTTGTCTCACCCCTGTGTGGTGTACTTTCAGAGCGTGTCTCCACCAGCGCAGCACCACCCTTTGTTCTCCTCCATTCATTTATGTGGGTATTGTCTCACCCCTGTGTGGTGTACTTTCAGAGCGTGTCTCCACCAGCGCAGCACCACCCTTTGTTCTCCTCCATTCATTTATGTGGGTATTGTCTCACCCCTGTGTGGTGTACTTTCAGGATGGAAAGAGTGTGGGAGTGTGAATGTGGCCCGCACCCTGGACCGTATGATATACCTGAAGAGACAGCACGCCTTGGCCAAGTAAGTATTACCCTATTTTTCGGATCATTAGGCGCTGCTGTGTATAAGGCGAATAGGGCAATTTTCAAGAAAAGGCGCCATCGTTTATAAGGCAAAAGAAAGTCGAAGTTTGAAGCCCATACGCGTCCTGTAAACACTTACCGACCGCCATTACTGCTGTCATAAACGAGAGTTGGCTCCCTTCTCAAATAATCGAACTTCCATTTTTGCGACTTCCGGTTGTTGTGTTTGGACTTTTCTTCGCGAAAACTGGTAGAATTATGACATTTTAAGCTCTACAACGATGCTTTTTGCATCCAATGAAGGGCTATGGCATCTGTTGGATGGTATCTCGGATGATAATAGGGATTTTTAAGCATTTTAACGTGAGTATTCGTCGAATAGGCGACTCGTTACCACTTTCGATGTTGTGACTCACAGTAGACTGTACTGAGCACGGCAATCGCCTCTCTTCTCATGATTTTGTTCACTAATAGGGCGCCCTCGTTTATTAGGCACATTGGTCGAAATTGGAGAAAAAATATCGCCTTATAAGTCGGAAAATTATGGTACTTTTTTTCCTCATCTGAGACCCCTGTGCCTTAAAATGTGTTGCCCCCCATGGGGATACCGGGGGGTCTTTTATATAAATAGTTCACCCACCTTCTGGAAGTTCTGTGCTTGTAACGTCCTCTAATCTGTCGCTCTCTTTGACTCTGCCTTTTCCCTTTGATTACTGTCATCTACTATCTTTCTGCCTTGCTGGAACATTCTCCTGCCTTTTTTTCAAGAAATACTTTCCAAAAAACATTTCCTTCAGCCGAAGTCGGACATGCTGGGCCTAACTATTTCTTACTTAGGCGCGTAACGGCAGCATGATGCATCTGCGCTCATAATTAACAGGAAACTGTCTGAGCGATCGAAAAAGAAGAAGCAGAAGATGGAGAAATTGCGTTGCGCCTAGTATATGACTAAAATCTGATCAAACAAAGTTGTGAATTCCATTCATAGCGTAAGTATTGAGATCAATTATCAGGCTGAAATCGTGAATGAAGCCACCGAAGCAGACAACAAATTCACACAGAGAAGGGGGGGGGAGGGGTAATCAGCAGCCTCGGTTTCGACAGCTAAAGACAATAACAATCATGGCAGACATAGGCTCAATGAACGAAACTCGTTGTAGAAATCTACTCTGTGTTTTTCAATTCCAACTTTTTTGGACTCTGACGCTGACGATGCGAAAAAGTGCTTCACCATATGGAAATCCGAATAGCGGCGTGAGTGTAATTTCTGTCGTTCTGAAGATTGTTTTGACAGAACTAGGCAAAATACTGACCTCCTTTGTTTGAGTCGACCTCGTGTTTTCGATCTTTTTTGTTCTTGCTTTTGTTCGATCATTTTGCATGCGTGTCCTTTTGCGTACAGAACCCTGGGTGTTGAGTGCCACGTGGTCACGCCGTCGGAGATTCAGGAGATATGCCCCACCATGCGAGTGGACGATCTACAGGTGAGGCCTCTCCTGATTTTGTGTTAGCTATATATTGTTTATCTCCTCTTACACGGATAAATGCGGACAATGCTGAAAAAGCTATTTGTGTTGTGTTGTGTTGTGTTACTGCCGTGTGTGTGTGTTTCGATTTTATGCCCTTCCACTAAAAGTGATTCAGATGAGTGTGTGTGATTATGTGTATTTGTGTGCAGGGCTCCAAATCATCCCGCAAAACAAGGGGTCCCAGGGACTACAGTATAGAGGGTCCTAGAGGAGGGATAGAGGGTCCCAATGACATTGTGAATGCTAAAAAGAATTTTTCTAGTGCATTCCTGGGACCCCCTGCACATTCTTTTAGAGGGTCCTTTAGAATTCTAGTGCTTCATAGATCCCCAAATTGGGGTCCCTGAGAGCCCTGGTGTGTGTGTGTTTGTCTATGTGTGTGTGTGTGTGTGTGTATGCATTTATCGATGTGTGTGTGTGTGTATGCATTTATCGATGTGTGTGTGTGTGTATGCATTTATCGATGTGTGTGTGTGTATGTATTTGTCAAAGTGTGTGTGTGAGTGTTTGTATTTGTCGATGTGCGTGCGTGTGTGTGTGTGTGTATGTATGTATTTGTCGATATGTGTGTGTGTCTGTGTATATATGTATTTGTGTGTGTGAGTGTGTGTGTGTATGTATTTGTTGATGTGTGTGGTGTGTGTGTGTGTGTGTGTGTGTGTGTGCATATGTGTTTGTCGATGTGCGTGTGTGTGTGGATATGTGTGAGTGTGTGTGTATGTATTTGTCGATGTGTGTGGTGTAAGTGTGTGTGTGTGTATATGTATTTGTCGATGTGTGTGTGTCTGTGTATATATATATGTATTTGTCAATGTGTGTGTGTCTGTGTATATATGTATGTGAATGTGTGTGTGTGTGTATATGTATTTGTCGATTTGTGTGTGGTGTGTGTGTGTGTGTGTGTGTGTGTGTGTGTGTGGTGTGTGTCGATATGTGTGTGTATATGTGTATTTGTCGATGTGTGTGTGTATATATATGTGTTTGTCGATATGTGTGTGTATATGTGTATTTGTCGATGTGTGTGTGTTGTGTGTGTGTCTGTGTATATATATATATGTGTGTGTGGTGTGTACAGGGAGGGTTGTGGGTACCAGGGGATGGCGCACTGACCGCCCCTGACCTCGCCATGGTCTTCTCCAGAAAGGCAAAGGCCAAAGGTGAACGATTCAATGTGATTATCGCTATCGTCATCACCATCACAATTGTCATTGCCGTCATCATTGTTGTTATCAACATCATCATCATCATATTTATCGTCATCATTATCATTGCCATTATTTCCATCATTAGTATCGTCATCATCATCATCATTTTCGTCGTCATTGATATCGTCGTTGTTATCATTGGTCATTATTGTCATCATTCCATCATCATCATCAACATCATCATCTTCTTTTAGTGTCAATCTTCATCAGTGCCTTCGAAAGAAGATCTATTCCTCGTTTTTGAGTTTTGCAGATATGTCCTTTATTTTTGTCATTCAAAATTCGCTGGCGGAAATAAGCTCCACAGATGTTCTGTAGAGCTTCTTTTTTAATTTTTTATTTAGCATTTTTTTTACATTTCACAGATTTTATGGAAACAAACAAAACAAAAACATATGCACACTGACATATAATAGAAATATTGGTGGAAATGAAATTTTAACAGCGAGGGCTGCTACAGTAATAACCGCAACACCAATAGCAATGGTAGCAATAATAACAACCACAATACTGGTATTAACCATCATCATTACAATCGTCACCACCATCATTACCCCCATCATTATCAATAGCAGAGAAAGTATATACAAATTCTTCTGGAATCAATAGTAGCTAAGCCAAGTGAATATGCAAAGTACATACATGGCAATCATGGGTAATGTACTTAAATATGGGAAGTGGTAAATTAGGGATTTGTTGGTTGGTTGGTTGGCTTACCCTGGCTAAAAGACTCCAGTGATCATCCCAACAGCGAGAAGCACTTGAACACTAAGGTACAAATGCATCAGCTAGGGATGAGAACATTACGTGTGTGACCGTTTTTGATTACCCCGCCATGTGGGCAGCCACACTTCGTCTTTGGGGGATTTTAGACTGATGATGATATGCTGGGAGCTTGTCATGGCTTAAGACAATCCCCGCACAACCATTCAGAGCATAACAACATTTTGATGTAGCCTTGGCGTTCTAGCTTATGTCAACTGGTCTGACACAGCCTCATGCCAAGGCATAATTAGGGATTAAGATACAAGAGCCATCAAGTTAGGATTTCCCCATACAAAGCAAGAAGAAAAAATGAAGAAAAATATACACAGTGTGGCAAACACAGACACTGACACATACATATTATACATATATACACACACACACACACACACACACACACATACACGCAAATGCACACAATCAGTGACAAGATACAAGCATATTCATGTTCTGTAGGGCTTCTTTGTTCCTATGAATCATAATCATTCCTTCGGATAGCAATGTGGATATCGCTCACAATGGCGTACGGTCCATGTCAAAGATCATGAATGAGAAAAGCACAAAGGTTGAATTTTTTTCATTTAAAATTTTTTTGGTGCATATGGTTTTGAAACAATTGTAAATTGTTTGCCACACTTTTGTCTAGGTGATCGGTTGATTCAGAGAAAGAAACTCTAAGGAGAGCTGGACAACTGAGGGTCTTCATTCAAATTTGGTGCATATGGTTTGGGGACAATTGTGGATTGTTTATTTTGTCAAGGGGATCCGTTGATTCAGAGAAAGAAACTCTAAGGAGAGCTGGACAACTGAGGGTCTTCATTCAAATTTGGTGCATATGGTTTGGGGACAATTGTGGATTGTTTATTTTGTCAAGGGGGATCCGTTGATTCAGAGAAAGAAACTCTAATGAGAGCTGGACAACTGAGGGTCTTCATTCAAATTTGGTGCATATGGTTTGGGGACAATTGTAAATTGTTTGCCACACGTTTGTCTCGGTGATCGGTTGATTCAGAGAAAGAAACTCTAAGGAGAGCTGGACAACTGAGGGTCTTCATTCAAATTTGGTGCATATGGTTTGGGGACAATTGTAAATTGTTTGCCACACTTTTGTCTCGGTGATCGGTTGATTCAGAGAAAGAAACTCTAAGGAGAGCTGGACAACTGAGGGTCTTCATTCAAATTTGGTGCATATGGTTTGGGGACAATTGTAAATTGTTTATTTTGTCAAGGGGATCCGTTGATTCAGGTTTTATAGTGTGATGTAGGCAGAAGTGTCCATTTAAAAACAAAACAAAAAACACACACTTGTCTTTTGAAGAATGGTAAATTATGTATGCAGTCCAGATGAGTACCATATGTTAGGGACTATAAAACAGTACCGTCATTTTCAGGTTATAAGGCAATATTTTTTTCTCCAATTTCGACCTATGCACCTAATAAACGAGGGCGCCCTATTTGTGAACAAAATCGTGAGAAGAGAGGCAACGATTGCCGTGCTCACTACAGTCTACTGTGAGTCACAACATCGAAAGTGGTAACGAGTCGCCAATTCGACGAATACTCGCATTAAAATGCTTCAAAATCCCTATTGTCGTCCGAGATACCGTCCAACAGATGCCATAACCCTTCATTGGATGTAAAAAGCATCGTTGTAGAGCTTAAAATGTCATAATTCTATCAGTTTTCGTGAAGAATTGTCCAAACACATCAACAGGAAGCAGCACAAATGGCAGTTCGATTATTTGAAAGGGGAGTCAACTCTCGTTTATGACAGCAGTAATGGCAGTCTGTAAGCGTTTACAGGACGCGTACAGGCTTCAAAGTTTGACTTTCTTTTGCGAGGTGCCTTATAAATGAGGGCGCCTTTTGCTTTAATTTTTTCAGATTTTTTTTAAAAATTGCCCTATTCACCTTATACACAGCAGCGCCTAATGATCCGAAAAATACAGTACTCTATTTCCCAGACTGAGACCCCTGTGCCTTTTAATGTGACCAAAAATATAGCAAGAAAGTATAGTAACAAAATCTGAATTTCATGTAAAATTTGGGGGGTGGGAAGTGGGGGGGGGGGGGGGGGGGGGGGGGGGGGGGGCGCATTATAAAATAAGGATTGCCCTTTAGTCAGAAAAAATATGGTACCGTATTTTATGGACTATGACTATAAGGCGATACTTTTCCCCCAGACTGAGACCCCTGCGCCTTGAACAAAATAGTAAGAAAATGTAATAACCAAATCTAAATTCTGCGTAAAATTTAAGAGTAATGACCGGGGTTTTTTTCAGACTATAAGGCGCACACACACACGCACCCCCCCCCCCCCAACTTTCACACAAAACTCAGATTTTGTTATTATATTTTCTTACCATGTTATCAATCATATTCTGAGGCGCAGGGGTCTCAAAGTGGTACACACACAAAAAATCGCCTTGTGTGACCCAGCACCTCGAAAGGGACATTAAGTGTCAAACTGACCATTCTGAAAAAAATATGCATTTGAAAACTTCAAACAATTCTCTTTCTAATGATAGAAGAACAATTCTTGTATCTTTTTCCGTTCCAAGGTTATGAGCATTTAAAGTTAGTAGGGTGAGCGTCAGCCATTTTGAGAAAACACTGTCTAAAGTCTAGCCTAGCTGAAGAAAATACATTGAACTACTCATTTTAAAACACTTATATGACCATTTAGAGACCATTAGTAAAGATTGTCCTTTATAAATATGAAGGATAAGATGTTAGAGAACACAAAAATACCCATAACTCAAAATTGACCAAAACATTAGATGTTTGATTTTGCAAGCCTGTTGTGAGAAACTAGCCCAGCGACTTAATGTCCCTTTCGTGAAGCTGGGTCACAAATACGGTAACTGATTTAGTTTTTTTCCGTTGTGTTTCAGGCGTGCAAGTGTTGGAGGGGGTAGGGGTGAAGAAGGTGCACACGGACAACGCTAAAGTCACGGAGGTGGAGACCACCATCGGCAACATCGACTGCGAATATTTCGTCAATGCCGCCGGCCTGGTGAGTGAGTGCTGTAACTTTATCCTTCCCCGTTCAGAGAGCTGTCTGTGGCTTGCACAGTAGAACCTCCCTTATAAGACTCCCTCCCACATGAGACCCACTTCTCTGAGACCTTGCCCTTCTTTGTAAGTATTAAAATTACCTCCCTTATGAGACCTCACTTTGGATGATTTTTGAAGGTCTTATAAGGGAGGTTCCACTGTACTTAGTTTGTGGTTGAATAAAATTAGCTCTTTTGGTGGCTGTACGGCAGACCTGTTTTCCTTACGGAATTGTCCGTAATCAGTACGTTTTGAGACCTCCGATTACCCTATTACGGTCAGCAACCAAGAAATTCAGCATTTCCACTGAACGAGTGCAATAAAAATTTTAAAAAAATCGAAAGAAGGCATAGCGTTTGAACCGTACTCACCACTGCCATCACCTGTCAAAGCTAGTGATGTCTCTTGAATCGTTCTGTACTTCCAGTAGGTCCGCTTCCGGTTTACAGGCCCATAGCGTTGTTTTCTAGGTGCGATTGTAGGCTTGCGGTTGGTGAGTGTTTGAAGGCAAGGCAGGCCGTGAAATGAGTATCTGCCCCCCCCCTTCCTCCTCCTCCCCTCCTCCTCCTCCCTCCTCCTCCTCCTCCCCCCCCCCCCCCCCCCCCCCCCCCCCCCCCCCCCCCCCCCCCCCCCTCAACAATTTTTGTTTGTGGCACAAGCCACAAACCTATAACTCACTTTGTCGGTCTGTCGGTCGGTCCGAAATTGTCGCACGCCACAAACGATTGCGAATCCGCGCTTGTTTTTACAGATGTTGAAGTTGAATTTGGACGGGAAGTTGCAGCGTGTGTGTAAGCTGCCGCACCCCCACCCCCCTCCCTCCACTGGTTGTCAAAAGTTTCGATGGTAGCGAAAAATCCGGGTGGAAGGATTTCTCGGCCGGCAAATCTCCTCTTTTTTTTTTTTTACATATTCATCGCAATCGGGAAATTACTGACAGATGCCTGTAACTACTGATTTGAGAGCTTGCGATTACTGACTGTGAAAATTTGGGGTAAGCAGGTCTGCTGTAACTCTCTCCTGGCTTGCTTTATTTCGATTACTGTAGAAAATCGTTCATTGTAATGCTCATACTTTCCCACGGGCCCCAACGACAAGCTAGTGTTTAGCAATTATAAAAGACATTTGAGTTAATTAAGGGCACAGGTCCGTAATATGAAAAGTCAAGGACAAGTTTAGTTTTTATGCGTTGGTTTTGTTTTTGTTGTAGTGATCTTGAGAAATTCAGAAAGGAAAGTAAAGCACTTTTTTTGGGGGGGGAGGGGGGGGGGATGTCGCCATCTTCTGGGCCGTACAAAAGGTGTTGCTTCCCCCCCCCCTCTCATTCCCAGGTTTCTTAGGTTGCAGGATCCGAAATCAGCAGTTAAAGTCAAAATGGGAGCGAATCTATGTTAGACCATCAGGAGCCAACCGTGAAACAATGTTAGGCCGGAGGCAAACATCCAAGGAGAAACTGCACTAATGCTTGTGATGAGTTTGCTTGAATGAAGTGGGCGTGGATTAGATGGGAGGAGGGGAACGGGGCATGTAGTAACTGAGTTTGTTTGTTTGTGTGTGCGCGTGCGCGCATGTGTGTGTGCGTCTGTGTGTGCGCGCACGCCTCATATGTGTGTGTTTGTGTGCGTTGATGTGTGTTTGTGTGTGGGGAGGGAAGGATGCGTTTGTGTATACCAATGTGTATATATGCGTGTGCATGTTTGTATCTATGAGTATGTGTTTTGCGTGGGGGTGACGGTGGGAATGCGAGCGCGTCTGAGTATGTTCGATATGTATGATGTAATCTTGCATGTGGAGTGAATTTTAGTTTTGTTAAGCGCCATGAGTAGTTCGTCTAGAATGTGCGCTCTATAAATGTCTTTATTTTCATTATTATTACTGCACTGCTGCTGAGTCACTTAACTGTGGAGCTTCTTTTTTCCTTTTTTTTTTTATAGAGCTAACATGCGCATGGTTTTGTTGCAGTGGTCCCGAGAGCTGGGCAAGCGGACGACGCCTTACCGAGTGAACGTGCCGTTGCACGCCTGCGAGCACTACTACCTGGTGACCAAGCCCATGGAGGGCACCAACCCCATGATGCCCGTCATCAGGGACTACGACGGCTACGTCTACTTCCGCGAGTGGAACGGGGGCATCCTGGGCGGGGGGTTCGAGCCCAACCCCAAGCCCATCTTCCACCAGGGCCCGCCGGACAAGTTCGAGTTCCAGCTGCTGCCCGAGGACTGGGACCACTTCCGTGAGCTGCCTTTTTCTTCCTTTGTCCGTCGCTCAGACAGTTTCCTGTCGTAGGAGCGCGCACAGATGTGTCATGCTGCCGTCGTGCGCCTATGAAGTTGGTTAGGCCCAGCATGTTCGGCTTCGGCTGGATAAAATCTTTGTTAGAGTTTCTAGAACAAAGGCAGGAGAATGGACCAGTGAGGCAGAAAGATAGTACCGTAATTCACGGACAACAAGCCGCTTCGTAATATAAGCCGCACCCCCCACTTTTAGCAAAAAATCTGAAAAAGTAACGCTTAAGCCGCGTCAAAGCATAAGCCGCGGAAACGTGGCGATGCATGATGTCCGCTTCCGGTTCAGTCGGGAGGGGGACAACAAATATAGTGAGCGAACTAGTAGGATTTCTTCAGATTCATTTAGGCAGTAGTATTTCATGAGAATCATGCTTCATACGATTGAAATCGCACGTGTAAGTAAGTCAACCCTTTAACTCTTCTACTACCAAGTATTACTTAGACTGTTTACTGTTGCGCACCAAGTAATTTTTGCCGCTGCACTGATTTTCGCACACACTCACTTTAAAAATTCATTAAAAAAAATACTCGCTCGAATCATCACTAAATTTACCTGTGTCGATCTGCTGCTGCAAACCCAAGATCGTTTCAACACTTTCGATGCTCTTTTTGATTCGCCTAAGTTCAGATTCTGCCACTTTTTCCACAGTAAATGCTTTGTCGGCACTATCGCCATCTTGTAGAGGTTCACGCCAAAAGTTGTCAGTTTCCATCGTCGAAAACGCGACGAAAATCGATTGAAAATTACAAAATGTAGCCTACAAATGAAGATGGCGGAAGATTGTGCTTTCCCTGAGCGAACTGCGCATGTCACGGAAGTAAAGGATGTGATGTCACTTGATATAAATAGCGCAAAGGGGGACACCGGGGTTTCCCTAGTATCTGGCGGTCAAACCCGCCCGTGGCTAGCAACGGTATACGGTAAACCGGCGGGTCAACCCGCCGACGGTAGTAGAAGAGTTAAACAAATTGGCTGCAGATGGAGTGGCCACAGGCGTGGTTGAAATGGACAAAAACAGTTGAAAATGACGTTGAATTAATTTGTTTAATCTGAATGGGCACCTGCTGTAAATCTGCGGCATGAGTAAAGAATATTGTGTTGCTTTTTATCATATGGATTTTCACAATTATGTTATATTCGAAGGGGGGGGTGGGGGGGAGGGGGTGGCGGCACGGTTTGTCTCCGCTGCATAAATTGTCTCCGAGACAATCCGTGCAGCAGAGACAATCCGTGCCGCCTAAGACGGCACGGATTGTCTCCGCTGCACGGATTGTCCACCTGTGTCGACCCTTACAGCACGGATTGTATCCAGTGCAAGCTTTCTTTCTCTTATTTTTCTGTCACTTTCTCTTTGTCACTGTCTCTCTCTGTCTTTTTCTGTCCCTCTGTTTCTGTTTCTCCATGCAAGCGTGCCTGCGTGAGTGTGCGTACACATGCATGTGTGTGTGTGTGTGTGAGTGTGTGTGTGTGTGTGTGTGTGTGTGTTTGTGTGAATGAGGATGCGTGTGTGCGTGTGTGTGTGTCCCTTTTATAATTATGAGCATCTCTCTCTCTCTCTCTCTCTCTCTCTCTCTCTCTCTCTCTCTCTCTCTCTCTCTCTCTCTCTCTCTCTCTCTCTCTCTCTCTCTCTCTCTCTCTTTCTTCTCTGATCGTGGTCAATATATTGATTGTAGATAAGTGGTGATGTAGGTGTTTGCTATAAGAAAAACAAGCATGGTGACATACCTTGTTTATATGTAATTGATTTGATTATTCCAGCAACGTTTCAGGCATTTCTTGTTACTTAAGGGACTTATGATGATTTTATAAAAATTATGATATTGATGTTGAGTGGTTTTATCTGTTTCGATGTGCTCATTTTTTAATGAAAATGTTTAAAAGAAATATAAGACTAGTTCAATTTCCACAAACTTCTGAACCGATTTTTTATGTTTGTATTAGAAAGAGAGTGTGTGTGTGTGTGTGTGTGTGTGTGTGTGTGTGGTGTGTGTGTGTGTGTATGTGTGTGCGCGCGTGCGTGCATACATGCATGCGTGTGTGTGTGTGTGTGCGTCTGAAGAGCGCATGTTTTTAGTACATAGAAGATCAAGATAACCAATTCTTGTAATTGGACTTGCTTCTAATAATATCACGAGTTGTGGATAGACGTTTAATTAAACACACACAAATGCGCGTGTACGCACACTCACGCAGGCACGCTTGCATGGAGAAACAGAAACAGCGGGACAGAGAAAGACAGAGAGAGACAGTGACAAAGAGAAAATGACAGAAAAATAAGAGAAAGAAAGCTTGCACTGGAGACAATCTGTGCTGTAAGGGTCGACACAGGTGGACAATCCATGCAGCGGAGACAATCCGTGCCGTCTTAGGCGGCACAGATTGTCTCTGCTGCACGGATTGTCTCTGCTGCACAGGTGGACAATCCGTGCAGCGGAGACAATCCGTGCCACCACAGGGGAGGTGAGGACCTGACATCTTTCCTCCATTTTTTTAACTTTATTTTTTCCATGATATATTTTGAATTTAATAAAGAATAACGTTTCACTTTGGATCATCATAAGTATTGTTTTTCAAAAATGTTGTTGAAAAGAAAGCGGCCTTGCAGATGGATAATGAATGCACGAGAGATAAGCGTGTGAGTCGGGTGGGTTTGTGTGTGTGTGTGTGTCAGAAATTCTGCTGAATGAGATCCTGCATCGTCTGCCCATGATGGAGACTGCCGAGGTGCGTCAGCTGACCAACGGCCCCGAGAGCTTCACGCCCGACTCCAACTGGCTGCTGGGAGAAACCGCAGAGGTAGGGTACTGTATTGTATCATATTGTGTTTGTTGTTGTTGTATCATATCATATATAATATGTATTGTGTTGTATTGCCGAGTTGTGTCAGTTGGTTTGTTGTATTGTGTTCTATTGTATCATATATAATATTGTATTGTGTTGTATTGCCGAGTTGTGTCAGTTGGTTTGTTGTATTGTGTTCTGTTGTATCATATATAATATTGTATTGTGTTGTATTGCCGAGTTGTGTCAGTTGGTTTGTTGTATTGTGTTCTATTGTATCATATATAATATTGTATTGTGTTGTATTGCCGAGTTGTGTCAGTTGGTTTGTTGTATTGTGTTCTGTTGTATCATATATAATATTGTATTGTGTTGTATTGCCGAGTTGTGTCAGTTGGTTTGTTGTATTGTGTTCTATTGTATCATATATAATATTGTATTGTGTTGTATTGCCGAGTTGTGTCAGTTGGTTTGTTGTATTGTGTTCTATTGTATCATATATAATATTGTATTGTGTTGTATTGCCGAGTTGTGTCAGTTGGTTTGTTGTATTGTGTTCTGTTGTATCATATATAATATTGTATTGTGTTGTATTGCCGAGTTGTGTCAGTTGGTTTGTTGTATTGTGTTCTGTTGTATCATATATAATATTGTATTGTGTTGTATTGCTGAGTTGTGTCAGTTGGTTTGTTGTATTGTGTTCTGTTGTATCATATATAATATTGTATTGTGTTGTATTGCCGAGTTGTGTCAGTTGGTTTGTTGTATTGTGTTCTATTGTATCATATATAATATTGTATTGTGTTGTATTGCCGAGTTGTGTCAGTTGGTTTGTTGTATTGTGTTCTGTTGTATCATATATAATATTGTATTGTGTTGTATTGCCGAGTTGTGTCAGTTGGTTTGTTGTATTGTGTTCTATTGTATCATATATAATATTGTATTGTGTTGTATTGCTGAGTTGTGTCAGTTGGTTTGTTGTATTGTGTTCTATTGTATCATATATAATATTGTATTGTGTTGTATTGCCGAGTTGTGTCAGTTGGTTTGTTGTATTGTGTTCTGTTGTATCATATATAATATTGTATTGTGTTGTATTGCCGAGTTGTGTCAGTTGGTTTGTTGTATTGTGTTCTGTTGTATCATATATAATATTGTATTGTGTTGTATTGCCGAGTTGTGTCAGTTGGTCAACGGCCCCGAGAGCTTCACGAAAAATTGCCCTATTCGCCTTATACACAGCAGCGCCTAATCCAAAAAATAAGGTACATCTTTCTTGACTTGTCTAAACCAAAGACCATCATTTCAGGACTATGACATCAAAAGTTATGACATCATCAGTGATGTCACACGTCCCATAGTAGACACAGGAGCAGGCAGGGAAGGGGTTAAGGTATGCGTGGCTTTAAAACTCACTGGTCTCCCCGCTGCATTCAGCTGACATTTTCGGTTTCGGAGGAGCTCAATAGAGAAAATTATTTTGAAGATTTTTTTTTTGGTGGAAAAAAAAAGGCAGGAGAATGGGCCAATAAGTCAGAAAAATAGTAGATGACGGTAAGAAAAGGAAAAGGCAGAGTCAAAGAGAGTGATAGATTAGAGGATGTTGCTAGCGCATAACTTCTAAAGTCGGGGGAACTATTTGTATTGAAATATTCCCCTGATGTCCCCACGGCGGGGGGGGGTTGAGCTTTGATTTGTTGTTGTTGTTGGCTTGCCCTGGCTAAAAGACTCCAGGGATCATCCCAGCAACACTGAACACTATGGTACAAGTGCATCAGCTACAGATGAGAGCATTACGTGTGTGACCGTTTTTGATTACCCCGCCACTTGGGCAGCCACACTCCGTCTTCGGGGGATTTCTGAGAGTGATGATGTTATGCTAGGAGCTTGTCATGGCTAAAGACAATCCCCGCATAACTATGCAGAGCATAACAACATTTTGATGTAGCCTTGGTGTTCTAGCTCATGTCAATTGGTCTGATACAGCCTTAAGCCAAGGCGAAGCTGCCGGGATGAATCCAAGGGAGGAAGTTGCTGGCACAAAATTTCCAGAAAGTCAGGGGGGACTATTTGTACTGAAAGATTGCCCCCTGTACCCCTAAGCTTTAATTTGTTCTTGTTGTACCCTGGCTAAAAGACTCCAGGGATCATCCCAACAGCCGAAGCACTTGAACACTATGGTACAAATGCACCAACTGTGGATGAGAGAACATTACGTGTGTGACCCTTTTTGACTGCTCCTCCACACGGGGCAACCACACTCCGACTTCGGGGGAGAGCTTTGATTTACCGTAATTTTTGGACTATAAGCGATATTTTTTTCTCCAATTTCGACCTCTGCGCCTAATAAACGAGGGCGCCCTATAAGTGAAAAAAATCGTGAGAAGAGAGGCAACGATTGTCGTACTCAGTACAGTCTACTGTGAGTCACAACATCGAAAGTGGTAACGAGTCGCTGATACAACGAACTACTCATATTAAAATGCTTCAAAATCCCTATTATCATCCGAGATACCATCCAACAGATGCCATAACCCTTCATTGGATGTAAAAAGCATCGTTGTAGAGCTTAAAATGCCATAATTCTACCAGTTTTCGCGAAGAAAAGTCCAAACACAACAACCGGAAGTCGCAAAAACGGAAGTTCGATTATTTGAGAAGGGAGCACACTCTCGTTTATGACAGCAGTAATGGCGGTCAGTAAGCGTTTACAGGACGCGTACAGGCTTCAGACTTCATCTTTTGTTTTGCGAAAGAATAAACAAGGGCGCTTTTTTCTTTACTTTTTTCAGATTTTTCTTTAAAATTTCCCTATTCGCCTTATGCACAGCAGCGACTTTCTTTCACGAGGTGTGTATCGCCTTATAAATGAGTGCGCCTTTTACTTTGCTTTTTATCAGATTTTTCTTGAAAATTGCCGTATTCGCCTTATGCACAGCAGCTCCTAATGATCCCAAAAATACAATAAAACTCGTCCCCATTTTTTTTTCCCCAGGTGGACAACTACTACGTCGCTGCGGGGATGAACTCTAAGGGCATAGCGGGTGCGGGCGGGGTGGGGCGCAGCATCGCGGAGTGGATGGTGGACGGGCGGCCCTCCCTGGACCTGTGGAGCCACGACATCCGCCGCTTCCTGGGACACCACAACAACAAGCGCTTCCTCCGCGACCGCATGCAGGAGGCCTTCCGTAAGGAGCGTGCTGTGTGGCGTGGCTGGTTCACTGTCTGTTTCATTGCCTGGTCGTTTTAGATTGCTCTAGAACGCTGTCCTTAAAGGTGGACCCTGACAGGTGGGTTTTTGCCAGAAACACGTCGAGATCACCAGAAAGACTGCCTTTTCAAGGATCGGAACACTCGCTCTGGTTTCCTAGAAATTAAACCATCAAAACGGCGATTCGTCTTTCGCGGAGATACCGGAGAGAGTAGCCATTTTGGATGGGGTGGGCGGAGGTCACTCATTGTGGTTGAAGCGTTTTCTTTTTTTGTAGTGCAGTAAAAATAATAAGGAGCTATTTCCTTTGTTGTGAGCAAAACTCCTTTAGATAAACTGTATAACATTTTTTTTAAATTAAAATAAAAAGGCTTGTGTCGCGAAAATTTGGTGCAAACAATTTGGCGCCCATTAGAAAAGAGACGGCACACGCCTTCTCTTTAGGTAAAATAATTTGACTTCCAGCACCTCTGCCAAGGAGGAATCGCCCATTTGTGTGGTTTGATTTATAGGAAACCAGAGCAAAGTGAGTGTTGCAATCTCTGTAAAGGGTGTTTTCCTGGTGGTCTCGACGTGCTTCTTACAAAAACTCATCCGTCAGGGTGCCCCTTTAAACCCTTTCAACGCCAGCCATTTGTCAGCCAAAACTTTCCATTAAGCTTACCTGGGTAGAGAAAAGATTTTGACTGCAATATTGGGGATTCCTCTGTGACATGCACACAATATGGCCTATCCTTACCTCCCATAATTAAGAACATAAGGACAGGTCATTGGATAACAGATCCTCATTTGATGCCTTTTAGTGACATGGGTGTTCAATCATTGTGGTGCCAAGAGGCGACAGTGGCGATGAAAGGGTTAAATTAAAGGGCAGTTAGATTTGATTCCTTCCATGAGCATTTGGACCACAGGCAGGAGTCTTTCCGCAAGGAACAGGCATCAGAATTATCAGACCTCCCTGTGGGGATACCGGGGGGTCTTTTGTATAAATAGTTCCCCCACCTTCTGGAAGTTCTGTGCTTGTAACTTCCTCTAATCTATCACTCTCTTTGACTCTGCCTTTTCCCTTTGCTTACTGTCATCTACTATTTTTCTGCCTAACCGGTCCATTCTCCTCTTGCCTTTTTTCAAGAAACTTTCAAAAAGATTTCCTCCAGCCAAAGTCGGACTTGCTGGGGCTAACTATTTCTTTAGTTTGGCACATAACGGCAGCATGACGCATCTGCGCTCATAATTGACAGAAAACTGTCTGAGCGTTCGAAAAAGAAGAAGAATTGTCAGACAATTTGCAAATTTCAGAGGATTAAGAATTTGTGACAGAGGATTTGTTTCTGGTGGCATAGGTTTTACCTTTGTTTTTGTCTTTTCTGTCAAATTACCAGTAGTAACATTTTAATCTTCTTGCACCAAGAACCATGGCTGGTTTTTTCAGCCGTACTGAGGTACCCTCGAGAGGACGGGTTGTAAGCTGCGCTACGCCCCCCTTCACTCACTGATGTACTATATTTTTCTGACTATAAGGCGATACCTTTTTTTCCCCAGACTGAGACCCCTTCGACTTATAAATATGTGATGCAGTACGCGAATACCCAGCTAAAGTTGGCCAGCCACAAGAGAGAGAAAGAGAGAGAGAAAGAGAGAGAGATTTGATTGATTGAAAAATTGTTCAAAATAAACTATTAGAGATAGATGAATTCTGTTTGTTGCCTGTTAATCTGTTGTCTCTGGCCTTTCTGAAAATATGAATAAGTCAAAAGTGATCATTTACGACATTAGCCTGGTTTTCCTGTGCTGCATCACATATAGTTAATAGAATAACAAAACCTGAATTTTGTGTTATGTTTTTTTGGGGCAATGCCTTATAATCAAGTGCGCCTTATAGTCCGAAAAATATGGTACACTAATAGGGTCATAACCTCCCACCCCCCCCACCCCCACCCCAATTCATACTCCTTCATATGACTTCTTCATTCGTCAATATTTTGTCCTTTGTCAAGCGTATGTGTGAGTACATGTGTGTGTGTGTGCATGTTTTGACGTGTGTTTGCATAGTATGATCCTTAATTCCTTGTCGACCAAAATTGTATCTGTTTATTGGCTCACTCGTGTCAACGACTCGAAAGTGAGTCTATGTTCTCATGCTTCTTCGGTTTTCCAGGTGTCTGTGTGTGTGTGTGTGTCCGTCCGTAGTAACTTTAACTTTTGCTTTTTCTCTGTATCTAAAAGGCGTTCATTGATCAAACTTTGCACACATACAGATGTCTATGCAAGCTTTCTAACATTAATGATTTTGATAATTAAATACTTAAAACAACACTGTAAACAGATAACAAACAGATAGCATTTTAGATTAGTGGGTTAGAGAGTATTCAATCGGCAACGTAAGTGCGCAAACACACACGCATGCTGCCTGTTTGAGTGAGCCTTGAAGGCTTTGCCTCTTGTTAAAACAACGCTGTAAACAGATAACAAACAGATAACATTTTAGATTAGTGGGTTAGAGAGTATTCAATCGACAGCATAAGTTAAGTGCGCAAACACACACGCATGCTGCCTGTTTGAGTGAGCCTTGAAGGCTTTGCCTCTTGTTTTGAGGTATTTTATTATGTTGTTGACTTGATTGATTGATCAGTCGATTGATTGATTGATTGATTGAAATGTTTCCAGCTGCAACACACATGCACACTGCCTGTTCGAGTGAGCCTTGAAGGCTTTGCCTCTTGTTTTACTGTATTTTATTATGCTGTTGACTTGATTGAGCAATCGATTGATTGATTGAAATGTTTCCAGCTGCAACACACACGCACGCTGCCTGTTCGAGTGAGCCTTGAAGGCTTTGCCTCTTGTTTTACTGTATTTTATTATGCTGTTGACTTGATTGAGCAATCGATTGATTGATTGATTGAATGTTTCCAGCTGCAACACACACACACGCTGCCTGTTCGAGTGAGCCTTGAAGGCTTTGCCTCTTGTTTTGAGGTATTTTATTATACTGTTGACTTGATTGATTGATCGATCGATTGATTGATTGATTGATTGATTGAAATGTTTCCAGCTGCAACACACACACACACTGCCTGTTCGAGTGAGCCTTGAAGGCTTTGCCTCTTGTTTTGAGGTATTTTATTATACTGTTGACTTGATTGATTTATCGATTGATTGATTGATTGATCGAAATGTTTGCAGCTGCGACAGCCATACTGAGGTACCCCCGGGAGGAGTACACGACGGGTCGTAAGCTGCGCTGCTCTCCCCTGCACACCCGGCAGGAGGTGGCAGGGGGCGTCTTCGGGGAGACCATGGCCTACGAACGGGCCATGTACTTCAGACTGGAAGATGAAGGTGCGCTGGGGGTAGTCCGTTGAAAGTGGTGTCGTCATTCTCATGCTTGTCATTGGATAGTAGCACTTTCGCATCGCAACAATTTTGAACAAATCACTCCAGACATACACACAAACAAAATATGCGTAAACAAAAGGAGAATTGAAAGAAGATTACAGGTTTTTGCTTCACGTTTAGACACAGGGAAGTGGTAGATCAGACTTTGTTATATATAGACTTTATATAGGAAAACTCTACACCGATTGGCTACCCCACAACAAACCACTCCAAAAGCAAAGTCAGAGAGGCAAAATTGTGGTCTAAGGGAGCGAAGCGTGTTTAGAAGTAACCAAGGTATGATGTGCACAGATTTACTTCCCTTGAAGCCAATGTCTCAAATTGACAACTATCTGTTAATTCCGGACAGATATGGCCGGAACGACTTGAATGAGTTAACACTTTCAACACAACCCTTTTGTGGTGTTGAAGGTGGTGTTGAAGGTGGTGTTAAGGTGGTGTTGAAGGTGGTGTTGAAGGTGGTGTTGTTGTTCTGATGCTTGTGGATATTAACCCTTTCAACACAACCCTTTTGTTAGTTGTTATTATTATTGAAAGATTCCCCAGGTATGCATTATTTAGTATACATTTCAGCGCCCTCCCAGGAGAAGAATGGCAACTGTACGTTCACCAAGCCCACGTGGTTCGAGGCTGCCCAGGACGAGTACTGGGCATGCAAGGAGCGGGTCTGCATCATGGACATGTCATCCTTTGCCAAGTTTGAACTACAGGTAAGGGTGGGGGTGTTTTTTTATAAAAATTTTTTTATTGAAGTTCAAATCAAAGTCAAAATCACTTTGTTATCCAGGGCTCCCAATCGTCCCACAAAACAAGGGGTCCCAGGGACTCCTTCACTTACAATATAGAGGGTCCCAGTGGCATAGCGAATGCTAAAAAGAATTTTTCTTGTGCATCCCTGGGACCCCCTGCACATTCTTTTGGAGGGTCCTGTAGAATTTTAGTGCTTCATATATCTCAACAAGAGAAATTGCATTGCGGTCTCGTTATACAACAAGGGGCAACGGATGGGTGTTAAATCAGTGTGGTGCTGAGGTGCGATATTGGCGTGAGTGGGTTAATTACTATTGAGTGTTTCTTGTTATCGAATCTGTGTTTTGCTTCCAATATGCTGCTTAAAATTGCATCACTTCACACAATTTGCAAGTTTTAATTTGCAAGCTTTGATAAGATCTTGCATAGTCTATAGTTATTCAGATCCTGTGTGAGGAGTGTATGTGTGTGTGTGTGTGTGTTCCTGCTTCTAGTTTTTCATATGTTTGGTCTTTAATTAACATTGTCATGATTGACATTATTCGTGTTGTTGTTAGTGTTGCCATTGTTGTTGTTTTGTAATGAAAAAAAAGGCCCCACACCCTCTCTTCATTGACTAATAATATTAATTATATAATACTGCTTTTAAATATATACTTCTCGCAATTAAGCTTGACCAACCAATTATGATATTATTATTACTATTATTTCTGTTTGTAACTCTAACCGAGCCCTGTCCTGATATTGATGAACCATTTATTTATTTATTTATCTTTATTTCACTTTATTTGCTCAAATTGTGTTACATGTATATATGTTGATTGGATGAAAGATTGAGTGAAAGCAGGAATTGTGGAATGTAAGAAGAGATGGAATAAAATAAAAAATTGAAAAAACCCCAAAAAAACCAACAAGGGGCAACGGAAAACAAAATGTCCATGCGTTGGAAAGAAACAAAAAGGAACAAGATGAAACAAAAATCAAGGTACACAAGGAAATAATAAAAGCAAGGTTCGTCTCTCCATTAAACAAAGCCATTCTTCATACTCAACAAACGGAACAGTTACAAAACACAGGCTACGTCTTGTGATCAAATAATTCCTTTGAGACAATTTAATAGAAAGAGAGAGAGATTGAATGGTTATTAAATGTTTCTATGATTAAAAATAATAAATTCAAACATGTTTTATGTGTATGTTTGCATGTAGGTCGTGACATGTGATGAGCCGTGGTACTTGAAGCTCGTTAGTTAGTTAGTCCCATCAACAGCTATGGTCATCTCAAGACTGTCACCACAGTTTCTAATTGCGGTTCTAATTGGGTTGTATGGACTTTCTAAACAGCATGTTCATTGTGCAATCCCTAACATTGTCCCAAGTATTTCAACGTGTAATGGGTGCCTTAACCCTCTTGCATTTATTCCACCCCAAACCGCCCAGCCGAAAGTTGCCTCTGTGTATTCAAGCCGCCCAGAACCGCCCGTAGCTTGCCCCCCCCACTCTGAGACCCCCTCTGATGGCATTTTCATCACGCACTAAGTTCTGGCTTGTTATGCACACACTATGAAGAAGCTTCTCACTGGCAGTGATGCGATAGTAACTGTATGGCGCTCTGTGTGCTTCAAAAGACAGAATTTCCGGAACATGTGTGAACAAATCTGAACACTTGAAGAAGGTTTTTCTGTAACAAATGCGAATGCAAGAGAGTTAACAAGAAATCACAATCCAATTTTTAAGTTATTGCCCTTTGCTGATCTACAATCGCAAAGGAGTCTAAATTTGTTATGGTTTGTCTGTTGTTGTTTTTGTTGTTGTTTTGGGGGGGGGTGTTTTTTGTCTGTCTGTCCCAAGGATATCTCCCAAACCGCTTGATGGAATCACTTCAAATTTTGTGTGGTGGTGTGTCTCCAAGAGATGAAGGCATCCGCACATAAATTATCGCAATCGTGACCTTGTTTTAGACTGCTTGCGTTTCGATTAAGTTCTTGCATGCTTGAAGCGAAATAATTGTGTCAAAGTATTTATTGTATCTTTTTTTTAATGCTGCTGCTTTATTTTTCATATGATTCTTGCAAGAAACCTTTCCTTTTCAATTAACAACATTTGAATCAATGAACCTTTTTGCAGGGGGTTGATGGATACTCTGTAAGTGCATATTTTCATCTGGTAAAACTTTTTCTTTTCTTATTTCATATTTTAATACTTTCTTGGACACAGCTTTTGCTTTTGCTTGAAGTATGATTTTGTTTCATTTGCACCGTGCATCTACGCACTTGTGTATATAAGCGACCTGGTATTGCAGTACCTCCAGGATCTGCTCTCAGCAGTGAATGATGGTTGGTTGATGGTTCATCCCATATGTGCTGTTTTGCAGCCGAGTGGATGTAAAACCTAACTTTCATTCATACATCTAAAGAAAAGCGCATAAAGTTTCTAAACTTGTTTTTTGTTGCTTTATTACCGTGAAATGCGGACTATAAGCCGCTACTTTTTCCCTCAACTTTGGCCCATGCGGCTTATAGACTGATGCGGCTTATATGGGGATTTTTGTCCATTCTACGTTTATCAGTATGATTAAATGTTTCTGGCCACATTCTTCAGCCTATTTTGAGCTTCTTTAGACTCAAAACTGGTTTTGGTAATCAATAGCTTCAAATCTCATGCTTAAAGTGTATGAGAACATTAACCCTTTCACCGCCAGTGTCGCATTTTAGCACCGCAATGGTTTAATACCCATGTCACTAAAAGTCATCAAATCAGAGCCTGTTATCCAAAGACCCTATTTTCTTAATTTTGGGAAGTAAGGATAGGTCTAATGTTATATATGTCACAGAGGAATTTGCAATATTGCAGATATTTTATTTTCTCTACCCAGTTAAGTTTAATAGCATTTTTTGGCTGAAATATGACTGGCGGTGAAAGGGTTAAATACTTGTGTTCTGATAGGAGAATGTCTATATTTGTGTTGGTTTGTGCACTTACAATTTTCTCTGCGGCTTATAAACTGGTGCGGCTTATATGTGAATAAATACCTCATATTTTCTCAATTAAAGGGATGCGGCTTATATACAGGTGCGTCTTATAGTCCAGTTTTTACGGTATATAGATGCTCAGAAAATCTTGTGGGCTTATGATTTCGTAAAATGGTTGTGGGCTGATAGAGTGAAGGAAGGTATATGAACAAGAAACTTCACTTATGGCTAGCGCGTATATATATATGCGAGGAAAATGCGGATGGGTTTCTGCGCAGAAATATGGATGGATAATATGTGGCCCAGCACCACGAAAGGGACATTAAGTCGCTGGGCTAGTTTCTCACAACAGGCTTGGAAAGTCAAAAATCTCATTTTTTGTCAATTTTGAGTTATGGGTATTTTCGTGTTCTCTAACATCTTATCTTTCATATCTATAAATGATGATCTTTAGTATGGTCTCTAAATGGTCTTATAAGTGCTTTAAAACGAGTAGGTCAATGCATTTTCTTTAGCTAGGCTAGACTTTAGACTTTTCTCAAAATGGCCGACGCTCACCCTATTAACTTTAGAGACCCACTGAGCCGGCTGGAAATGGCCGGTGTGGCCCACATTCAGACTTTCCTCGTATACGATCGAGGCTGCTCACCCTAAGGTCGCATTTTAGAGACCCACTGAAAAGCATCGGCTGGATTATCCAAAGACCCTTGTCTTTTTATTGGGTCGGTGTGGCCCACATTCAGACTTTCCTCGTATACGATCAGGCTGCTCTTTAAAGTGATGTCTCGTTTTTGTGCAAGAGGACATTTGTATGGGAGCAACACTTGGTCAAAATAAGATTTCTTACCAGCTATGTGAAAACCGTGATTTTTACATGTGGCATACTGGGTCTTTAAAGTGTTCATAACTCTAGAATGGAAAAAGATACAAGAATTGTTCTTGTATCATTGGAAACAGAATAGTCTGAAGTATTCAAATGCATGATTTTCTCAGAACGCTCAGTTTGACACTTAATGTCCCTTTCGTGGTGCTGCCTTCATGGTGCGTATGCGAGCACGCCTTCATGTTTTTTACTTCCAGATTTTGTTTTGTTTTGTGGATGGGTGTCCTCGTGTATGTGCATGCGCCCATCATTATTTGTGTTGGGTGTAGAAGTCAGATGTATGTGCACACACCCATATTTGTGTTGGGTGTAGAAGTCAGATGTATGTGCACACACCCATATTTGTGTTGGGTGTAGAAATCGGATGGATGTACACCCTTGTAGGATGTGGGTGAATGGTAGACTGTTCTGTAGTCCATTGTAAACTTGTAGTCTGCTTGAAGGAACTGTATTAGGTTGAGCTGTAGCACTACAGACAGCCTAAAGACTGTGGTTCTGTTTGAATGCGTTCTCCTAGGTTGCAATGTAGTCCATTTTAACCCCTTCACTGCCAGAGAGAAATTGAGAAATTTATCTATTTTCTTATTATAAAATTTCAAAGAGACCTGTTAGACTCAATCTCAGAAAATGGTCTAGAGATATGCCGTATTTTTCGGACTATAAGGCGATACTTTTTTTTTCCAAGACTCAGACCCCTGCGCCTTATAATGTGACTGGTGAAATAGTAAGAAAATATATTAACAAAATCTGAAATTTGGGTAAAATTTGGGGTGTTCGTCTTATACCAAGGTGCGCCTTATAGTCAGAAAAATACTGTTATCTTTCCTGATTTGTCTGAACCAAAAACCATCATTCCAGGGCTATGACATCAAAAGTTATGACATCACCAATGACATCACACCACCTCATAGTAGACACAGGGCAGGCAGTGAGGAGGTTAAGCCCTAGGCCTGCATTCTGTTGGGCTATTAACGCCCTTGACAGTGAGAGTGAAGCCCTTGCTGGTCAGTACTGAAAAGGGCATTCACTCTTGTGAAAGGCAGCCATTTAGTGGCCTCAAATAGGGTTATTGGCGAGAGTTGTTCCCTTGTTTGGTCAGTACTCAAGCATCTTCCAAGGGCATTCACTCTAGCAAAACATGGTTGTTGCAGTGGCCAATGTCAATGAACTAGCGTGAGCTGCTACAAGGTTCGCACGGTCTTTGAAGGCCTTTGAAAATTGGCTTTGGTCTGAAAATCGTGAAATGGTTTGTGAAAAAGTCATTGACGCCTGAAAATGTCATGGGACGTTTTTTTTGGTTTGCTTCCAGAATTAGTAAAGGAGCAATTTAATTTGGCTTATTTTCCAATATCTGCAGTTTAACAATCTTGCTCCGTCCAGCAGACGTCCTCAGTTTGTGAAGAGTTACTTCTCTTCGCTGTATGTGTGTCCTTTTTGGCTACACCGGTGCAACTTGAGTGATTGTGATCGAAGCAGTCGTCTTCAGTTTGTGAAGAGTTGCTTCTCTTCGCTGTATCTGGGTCCTTTTGGCTACACTGGTGCAACTTGAGTGATTGTGATCGAAGCAGTCGTCCTCAGTTTGTGAAGAGTTACTTCTCTTCGCGTCCTTTTGGCTACACTGGTGCAACTTGAGTGATTGTGATCGAAGCAGTCGTCCTCAGTTTGTGAAGAGTTGCTTCTCTTCGCGTCCTTTTGGCTACACTGGTGCAACTTGAGTGATTGTGATCGAAGCAGTTGTCCTCAGTTTGTGAAGAGTTACTTCTCTTCGCTGTATCCTTTTGGCTACACTGGTGCAACTTGAGTGATTGTGATCGAAGCAGTCGTCCTCAGTTTGTGAAGAGTTGCTTCTCTTCGCTGTATGTGTGTCCTTTTTGGCTACACCGGTGCAACTTGAGTGATTGTGATCGAAGCAGTCGTCCTCAGTTTGTGAAGAGTTACTTCTCTTTGCGTCCTTTTGGCTACACTGGTGCAACTTGAGTGATTGTGATCGAAGCAGTCATCCTCAATTTGTGAAGAGTTACTTCTCTTCGTGTCCTTTTGGCTACACTTGAGTGATTGTGATCGAAGCAGTCATCCTCAATTTGTGAAGAGTTACTTCTCTTCGCATCCTTTTGGCTACACTTGAGTGATTGTTATCGAAGCAGTCGTCCTCAATTTGTGAAGAGTTACTTCTCTTCGCATCCTTTTGGCTACACTTGAGTGATTGTTATCGAAGCAGTCGTCATCATTGCATGTCGCGAGAGGTCTTTGAAAATAGGTAAATGGTCTTTGAAAAGGTCTTTGAAAGTTAGTTAATTTTGGTATCATAAGTCTTTATGAACTCTAGCTATGTAATCCACTATATATGCTTAATCTATGCTATTATTTTTATATTTTTAGGTTCAATCATAAATAACATGAAACGCTTTTTATTTTGTAATGAAAACCTTTCAGTCTGAATCTCAACGTAGAATTTCTGGAGTTGGTTTTGGTCGAAACTGAAAACCCTTAGAAAATATTGACGATGATTATATTTTATATAAAGTTTTAGCAAGCAGACAAAAAGTTTGTGTCATTTTTTTCTTGTTTCTAACATTCTCTTCAATATGGAGACATTATAAGTTATTTGGATTTGGGCATGGTACATGACTTTTGTGATGTCGAGACCTTGTTCTTTAGCATACGAGAGCTTCAGCTCGTGTGTGTGTGTGTGAGGGAGAGATATATTTAAATTGTTTTGACCTCCTTGCAGATAGGTCTGTGGCCTTTGCAATTAAAAAAAAGTTCCAATTGTTTTCTCTCTCTCTCTCTCTCTCTCTCTCTCTCTCTCTCTCTCTCTCTCTCTCTCTCTCTCTCTCTCTCTCTCTCTCTCTCTCTCACCAAAAATGTTTCTCTCTCTCTCTCTCTCTCTCTCTCTCTCTCTCTCTCTCTCTCTTCTCTCTCTCTCTCTTTCTTCTCTCTCTGTTTCTCTCTCTCTCTCTCTCTCTCTCTCTCTCTCTCTCTCTGTCTATCTCTCTCTCTCTCTCTCTCTCTCTCTCTCTCTCTCTCTCTCTCTCTCTCTCTCTTTCTCCCTCCCCCCCCTTCTTCCCTTTTCCTTGTCCCCATTTTCTCTCTTTGAGTTTTAATATCTCTTGTTATAAACTTTTCTTTGGCATATAACTCATGCTTGGTGGGAGGTTTTGTTTTGTTTTGGGTTTTTTTGTTTAAAAAAACTAAACAATTTGTTCATGTCAACAAGCCACTTTTGGGGGTTTTTGGATGTGGAGAACAATTATGTTTGCTTATTTGCAATGTCGCCACCCCGACCCCCCCTTAGTCTCCATATGCCCCACCCCCTTAATCCATCCAACTCTCAGATTTTGTTTTTCTTATTCTTCTTACGCATTGAAAATACCGTATTTTATGGACTACATGGCACATCTAATTATAATGCGCACCCCTCCAAATTTTGCACAAAATTCAGATTTTGTTATTATAGTTTCTTACTATAGTATCAGTCACATCTCCCCGTGGGGATACCGGGGGGGGGGGGGGGGGGCTTTCGTAAAAATAGTTCCCCCACCTTCTGGAAGTTCATTGCTTGTAGCTTCCTCTAATCTGCCACTCTCTTTGACTCTGCCTTTTCCCTTTGCTTGCTGTCATCTACTATCTTTCTGCCTAACCGGTCCATTCTCCTCCTGCCTTTTTTCACGACACGCTTTCAACAAGATTTCCTCCTCCAGCCGAAGTCGGACTTGCTGGGCCTGACTGTTTCTTAGTTAGGCGCATAACGGCAGCATGACGCATCTGCGCTCATAATTGACAGGAAGCTGTCTGAGCGATCGAAGAAGACGAAGAAGAAAAATCAGTGACATTATAAGGCGCAGGGGTCTCAGTCTAGGAAAAACGTATTGCCTTATAGTCCGTAAAGTATGGTACTTAACAAAAAAAATTTGTGATGTATTTTTTTATATTTTTTTTATTTAATGTGATGTATTCTTGATGTTGCCTTTGTTTTCATCGTATTCAAGCATTGTGGGCAAAGACACAAAGAACTATTGCGAAGGGAAGCAGAACTGGTATTTATTTTTTGTTCTATTGCAGTCGAAAGCACAAGCTTACTTTCTTTGTTCTAAAAAAAACCCAAACAAACATGTATGAATTATTATTTTTTTCGTTTCTGACACAAGTGGGTTGGTTGTTTCTTTTTTTTTTTTTTTTTTTTTTTCCTTCCACAAAAGAGTTAACCGCCCACACTTTTTCTTGTGAAAAAAGTTACAATGCACTATATATATAATAAAAAAATTTATAGTTATATAATATAGTATAATATACTAATATGGTAAAACAAAATTATATCTGCATTTCTTTTTTAAAATTTTTAAATATTCTGACACAGGCAAAGTTTTGTCAGTTTGGCATGCTATTTTGCGTTCTTGGGCCATACGGCCACAGTGGTTACGTCACAGCAGCTTTTCTCAGCTCCTTTCAGTTCATGCCTTTTGTTAACACTCGTCACCAGCATAAACCAATTTAAAGCGTTTTATCCATTAGGCTTACATTGTTTTATGGTGGTATACCACTTGTAAGGTCTTTTCCTATCCCTAACCAAAATCAATGATAAGAATATTTGCCTCTGTTAAAAGAAATAACTTGAAACAAATAGCTCTCTGTGGAAAACTGAAAGGAGCTAGAATGAGGGGAATTCGTGTACTGTGTACGTATGTGTCCGTTTTCCAGTTTTCACTGGTCTCCTCGCTGCATTCAGCCGGCACATTTTGATTTCGGAGGAGCTCAAAGGAGAAAACTATATGAAAGAATTTTTTGGGGGGAAAAGGCAGGAGAATGGGCCAAAAAAGTCAGAAAGATAGTAGATGACACAAAGCAAGGAAAAAGGCAGAGTCAAAGAGAGAGAGAGATTAGAGGAAGTTACAAGCACAGAACTTCCAGAAGGTAAGGGAACTATTTGTACAGAAGATCCCCCGGCGTCCCCACGGGTGTATAAGCTCTAAAAATAGTCAACCAGGCGGAAGAGGTTTACTGGTGCTGATCTGCAACGCTGGCAATGACGTACAGGCAACGTCATGACGCACATCTGTACCCCTGGCAGTTGAACTCATTCAAGTCGTTCCGGCCATATATGTCCGGAATTAATAGATAGCTGTCAACTTGGTGCATTTGCTTCAAGGGAAGTAAATATGCGTGCACACCATACCTTGGTCACTTCTAAACTCGCTTTGCTCCCTTAGACCGCAATTTTGCCTCTGACTTTGCTTTTGTAGTGGTTTGTTGTGGGGTAGCCAATCGGTGTAGAGTTTTTCTATATAAAGTCTATATATAAAAAAAAATCTGATCTACCACTTCCCTATGTCTAAACCCGAAGTAAAAAACACGGTAATATTCTTTCATTTCTCCTTTTGTTTATGTCTGTTTTGTTTGTGTGTATGGCTGGGGTGATTTGTGAGTTTTTTTAATAATTCAAAATCGTTGCGATGCAAATGAGTTAAAAGACATTTGTGCAGTTATTTGAGTTTACACATTGGAACTTTGACAGTGTTTATATCATTAACGTACGGATGGTGGGTATAAAAAACAAGGTACCTGTGAAAAGGAGAAACTTCAATGTTTCGTGCCTTAAGCACTTAGTGATGAAGTTTATATCATTGTCAAATTTGTTCCGATGAATGGGTTGCGAAGCTGATTTTTCTTCTTCACTGTGATGTTTCTTCTTCTTCTTCTTCTTCTTCTTCTTCTTCGATCGCTCAGACAGTTTCCTGTCAATTATGAGCGCACATGCGTCATGCTGCCGTTATGCGCCTAACTAAGAAAGAGTTAGGCCCAGCAAGTCTGACTTCGGCTGGAGGAAATCTTGTTGAAAGTGTTTCTTGAAAAAAGGCAGGAGAATGGACCGGAAAGGCAGAAAGATAGTAGATGACAGCAAGCAAAGGGAAAAGGCAGAGTCAAAGAGAATAACAGATTAGAGGAAGTTACAAGCACAGAACTTCCAGAAGGTGGGGGAACTATTTATACAAAAGACCCCCGGTGTCCCCACGGGAGACTATGATGTTTAAGCTCTCTTTAAGTTAAAAACAAAGCATGGTGCATACATACTGAAGAAACAAATGACATTGATGACAGGTGACGATGATGATGATGTCAGATGATGATGATGATGATTAAGATGGATGATCTTCATATCATTTCAGTATAGATAATTATTTCTTTAGTATTTGTTTGCTTGTTCTCCCCGTGGGGATACCGGGGGGTCTTTTGTAAAAATAGTTCCCCCACCTTCTGGAAGTTCTGTGCTTGTAACTTCCTCTAATCTGCCGCTCTCTTTGACTCTGCCTTTTCCCTTTGCTTTCTGTCATCTACTATCTTTCTGACTTATTGGCCCATTCTCCTGCCTTTTAAAAAAAAAAATCTTCCAAATCATTTTTCTCCCTTCAGCTCCTCCGAAATCGGAATGTGTTGGCTGTACGCAGCGGGGAGACCAGTGAAAACGGAAAACCGGACACATACGTACTTTACCCATTATGGCCATATGGCCTGGGAACGCAGAAGAAGAAGAAGTTTGTTTATTTGTTTTTTTTAGTTCTACTGTGCTTGTCTAAAGAAACCTGGATAGGTACCTTGACAGTATCTTATTTTATTTGAAGGTCTGATTGATTTGATGATGTATATGATTGGCGTTAAAGACCCACCACGTCACGTGTCAAAATCATGGTTTTCACGTGTTTTCCCTCTTATATAGCTGGTAGGAAATCTTAAGAAATCTTCCTAGCATAAGAGGGAATGTGACACGTGATGTGGGGGGGGGGGGGGGGGGGGTCTTTAACCTTTACCGGATCATGCTTTTGACTACACGGACACGATGGCGGGGGTCTTCCACGACCCCCTACTCAGCAAAGAGCAAATTCCGAGGTGTTTATCCCTGTCCGGATGGCGGGGGTCTCCCACGACCCCTACTTGTCAAAGAGGCACCATGTGTTTATCCCTGTCCGGATGGCGGGGGTCTCCCACGACCCCTACTCAATGCACTGCAGTGCTCTTTAAAGTAGGGGTCGTGGGAGACCCCCGTCATCCGGACAGGTATATCAAAATTACGCGTCATATTACGTCATTTATATTTTATACACATTAATAAAATTCAACACACTTAAAGCCATTTACGTTTTTGACAAAGTCATGAAATTTCATGAAGATTGCTTAAACAGTTTTAGAGATATAACATGTTTTGTGTGTCAAGGGGTCGTGGGCGACCCCAGAAGTCCGGTAAAGGTTAAGAAACTGGGCTTTTGATGTTCATAAACATCTTATTTGCTGCATGCTAAGTATGGTAGAATGCTTTGATATTGACGATAGATTAAAATAACACAGAGGCGCATGATGGCAACAGGTGGCGATACTAACTGCCGCTCGTACAACTTCTTAATAACACGAGTTTACTAACTCTAATATACTAACTTTAATTAACTCCTTGACTGCCAGAAAAAAAATTAAAGAAAAAAATCATTGAACAAATGATGCCATGAAAAAGACAACCGATAGAGCCAATGTGGTAAAATGGTCTGGGGATATAACTCTCTTGACTGTTAGAGCAAAAGCCAGCATATCAGAGTTATTTCTCTTCGTCTGATGGTGTCATCAGTGATGTCATCAAGTCAGTGTGTGATGCCTTATACGGCAGTCAAGAGGTTAAGAAAACAAAAAACATAATTATGATTTAAAGAAAATATTCCTGTTTGTAACAGTTGACTAACCAGCTTCTTAATAACAGCTTCTTAATTGGTCGGGGTACGTCCCCGGGGGCCGCTACGTTAGCCGGATTGGCCTGACCTGAGACATGAAACGCTGGGGAGACTTTTATTTTTTGTTCCTTTGTTTTTGTGTTGATTTTTAGTTTGGTTTATTTTTCCTTCTGTCGCGACGCACAACGCTGTGTAAGTGTCCAGTGGGACAGAGCAGCGTAGCCAGATTCAGATTCAGCTTCAGTCTGTGGAATCCAGCTAACTCAGAGACGGGCTCCAAAACATGGAATCACTCACAATAATTTTTTGGTGTCCCAGTTTAACCCTTTCACCGCCGGAGAAAATTTGAGAGATTATCTATTTTTTAGTTATAAAATATAAAAGAGATTGATTAGACTCGACCTAAAAAAAAGGTTTGGAGATATGTTACATCCTGACTGTTTAAGACCAAAAAGTAGCATTCCAGACCTATGACATTAAAGGTTGTGACATCAATGATGTCATACTGCCTGTAGTAGAGATGGGGCTAGCAGAGAAGGGGTTAATCTTTTTCATTTCAAAGTATTGACTAACTCGTAGAAAAAAAAGTTTCAGTTTTGACTTTGCAGATTTTCACTGTTGTAACGGTTTTGAGAGCACATTCAAAAATCAAGCTTTACCTAACAATTTTCATATGCTTCTAAGCATGCTCAATGGTTTAAATATTTTGTGATTGCATTTTGTATATCATTTACACTTTAACGTAAAGACTGCTTTTGTTGTTGTGGCCAAGCTGTACTAATGTTGTGCTGCTAATTTTAACAATACATTGCTTAAAGGGCACTTTTGTTTTGTATGCCGTAATGTATATTTCATTACAGTGTCACTATGTCAGCTGTTATCTTATATATAGTTTGTCTTTTGCTTGTACAGTACCTTTAATTTTCAATTTGTGATATTTTCTTTTTTTAAATTAGTTTTGTTAAAGTGTGCAGTTCACTAGAGTTAATAAATGTTCATACTATTTTATTAATCAACTTGAAGAATAAGGCCGTGTACACACATAAGCGGATATTCCATGCAGAAACCCGTGCGCAATCCATAAAGAAGTGAAACAAAGAAGGGAAAAGAGTTGCGCACGTGTCCGAATTTGCGTAAACTTTTATCCTTCTTTCTTCCACTTATTTAGGGTTTTCCGTACGGAACTTACGCGTCTAATGTGAACCCGGCCTTAGTCTGTGTGACCCCTTAAAAAAATATTAATTGACATTTACAGGTTGTGTATCTTTTATGTTCAGAGTTAATGTCGTTGCATTTTTTTCAAGATTTTTTTATTACATTTTTAGGGGAGTTCACTTTGTACTTCTTAACATAATAATATCTACACTAATTTTACATACCAATTGACTAGGCTCGTTATTTATTGTCAAAATACTTATTTGTTTCCTTGTGAAATCATCATATATCTTAACCAGCTTGTGTTTTTTTTTGTCTTTTCTTTGATATTTTATGGGGAGTTCATTTCTTAACATAATAATATCTACATGTATACTAATTTTACATACCAAATGACTAGGCTCGTTATCAAAATGCTTATTTGTTTTCTTGTGAAATCATCGTATATCTTAACCAGCTTGTGTTTGTCTAGTCTTTTCTTTGATATTTTATGGGGAGTTCATTTCTTAACATGTTGTTGTTCCCTGGCTTAAAGACTCCAGGGATCATCCCAACAGCCGAAGCACCCGAACATTATGGTACAAATGCACCAGCTAGGGATGAGAACATTACGTGTGTGACCGTTTTTGATTACCCTACCATGTGGGCAGCCACACTCCGACTTCGAAGGAATTTCTTAACATAATAATATCTACTCTAATTTTACATACCAAATGACTAGGCTCGTTATTCATTGTCAAAATACTTTCCATATTTGTCTGACTAAAAGGCATTCGCTCTTGCAAAAGGTGGTCGTTGCAGTGGCCAATAAGGGAGGTCCCACTGTACGTTCACACGGCGTGTTGCGTTTTCAGTCGGCATTCGCTCTTGCAAAAGGTGGTCGTTGCAGTGGCCAATAAGGGAGGTCCAACTGTACGCTCACACGGCGTGTTGCGTTTTCAGTCGGCATTCGCTCTTGCAAAAGGTGGTCGTTGCAGTGGCCAATAAGGGAGGTCCAACTGTACGCTCACACAGTGTGTTGTGTTTTCAGTCGGCCAGTGACGAGGTGGTCGACTTCCTCCAGCGCCTGTGCTCCAACGATGTGGACGTGGACATCGGCACCATCGTCCACACGGGCATGCACAACGAACAGGGCGGCTATGAAAACGACGCCACCATCGCCCGCCTCAACCACAACAGGTAACTGTCTAAGTAGAACAGATAGCACTGATGCGATGCGAAGCTGAACTCTTTTTTTTTAGTTTTAGTACCACTGGTGAACAGATTTGCTCCCCCCGATCTTGTCATCAATTATTCAAGACAGATTAACTATCATTTTGATAACAGTTTTCTTCTTCTTCTTCAATCGCTCTGGACAGTTTCCTGTCAATTATGAGCGCAGATGCGTCATGCTGCCGTTATGTGCGCCTAACGAAGAAACAGGCCCAGCAAGTCCGACTTTGGCTGGAGGAAATCTTTTTGAAAGTGTTTTGTGAAAAAAGGCAGGAGAATGGATGGACCGGTAAGGCAGAAAGATAGTGGACGACAGTAAGCAAAGGGAAAAGGCAGAGTCAAAGAGAGTGACAGATTAGAGGAAGTTACAAGCACAGAACTTCCAGAAGGAGGGGGAACTATTTATACAAAAAGCTCCCCGGTATCCCCTCCCACCCTTTCCTTCCTCATCAGTCACACAAAAATCGCATGCCAAAAATAATAAAATCAGGCGGCGCGCTCTCCAGGTGGGTAGCAACCCGAATTTCACATAGATGCCTCTGTGACTATGATGTACCTAACCTAACCTAACCTAACCTGTGCCCCCAGCTTCTTCGTGATCTGCCCAGGAAGTAGTTATGAACGTCAGAGACACACAATGATAATATCATACTGCATGGGAAAAACCTACATAAGTCGCTCAGAATGTTTTTAGCAAAAGCCAAAAATAGTCAACAACCCCCAAAATATCAATTTTGTATTTAGGGCATATCTATGTCTATTTTCATGTGTTTCACCAGTATCCACAACATGAAAGATAATTTTGAATGATTTCTTTGTTTATTTGATTGTTTTCTAAATCAAGTCAACAGAAACAAAGAATCAAAATTGTACCTTCTATGCCCGATTTCTACAAACGATCTATTTCGAATGCCAAACTTCAAATAATTATGAAATAAAAACTAGACAAGATAACTCAATTCGGTTTTCTGTGTATTAACAAGGAATCTTTCCTTCACCATGAAAAATTGAAATCACAATTTATGCCAAAATTGCATGATGTCTGTTTTTCCCATGCACTGTCACATTTGATGTCAGAATGAACTCTACCTTTTGCCTTTATCTTCTGTGCGCCCCCCAGCTTCTTCATGATCTGCCCGGCCACCCAGCAGTCGCGGGCGTGGGCGTGGCTGACCCGCCACATGCCCCAGGACGGGTCGGTGCACCTGCGGGACGTGACCTCCATGTTCTCCGGGGTCAACATCATCGGGCCGCATGCCCAGCAGCTGCTGGCGGACGTCTCTGACATCTCCACCTCGCGCTCCGACTTCAGGCCCATGTCCTGCAAGAAGATGGACGTGGGGAATGCCAGCGGGGTGTGGGCCATGAGGCTGACGCACACCGGGGAGGACGGGTTTATCCTCTACATTCCTTCTGAGGTAGGAAGCGATAACGATTGCCGTGTGATTTAATGCAGTAGTTGTGTTTCTGCCCCATCTCATCCAAGAAGGTGAACGTCAGCAAAGCCAGTGCGTTCTGACACACCGGGGAGGACGGGTTTATCCTCTACATTCCTTCTGAGGTAGGAAGCGATAACGATTGCCGTGTGATTTAATGCAGTAGTTGTGTTTCTGCCCCATCTCATCCAAGAAGATGAACGTCAGCAAAGCCCACCGTGTTCTGACGCACACCGGGGAGGACAGGTTTATCCTCTACATTCCTTTTGAGGTATAAAACGATGAGAACAATTGTTTGGCGTTTCCTTTATGCTATCTCCGCTCAGATATCAGGGCCATGTCCTGCAAGAAGATGGACGTGGGGAACGCCAGCAGGGTTTGGGCCATGCGGCTGACGCACACCAAACCTTCCAAGGTATGAGATTGTCATGTGATTTAACCCTTTCGCCGCTAGCCATTTTTCAGCAAAGAATTTCCATTAATTTTACCTGGGTAGAGAAAAAAAATCATCTGCAATATTGGAAATTTCTCTGTGGTATGCATAAAGTAAGGTCTCTCCTTACCTCCAAAGACTAAGAAAATAGGGTCTAGTGACATGGGTGTTAAATCATTGTGGTGCAAAAATGCGACATTTGCGGTGAAAAGGTTAATGCAATAGTTGTTTCCGCCCCATGTCATCCAAGAAGACGGACGTCAGCAAAGCCAGTGCGGGGAGGACGGGTTTATCCTCTGCATTCCTTCCGAGGTATGAAGCGATGACGATTGTCGTGTGATTTAATGCAATAGTTGTGTTTCCGCCCCGTGTCATGCAAGAAGGTGAACGTCAGCAAAGCCAGTGGGTTCTGACACACACCGGGGAGGACGGGTTTATCCTCTACATTCCTTCCGAGGTATGAAGCGATGATGACTGTCGTGTGATTTAACGCAATAGTTGTGTTTCCACCCCGTGTCATCCAAGAAGATGGACGTCGGCAAAGCCAGTGCGTTCTGACACACACCGGCTTTATCCTCTACATTCCTTTATGAGGTATGAAGCGATGACGATGGTCGTGTGAACCACCCAGCCACCCAAAAAAGCAGTAGAAAATATGAGAATGTGAAAAATTGCTTTGCACACACACAACACACACAAACGCGCACACACAAACAAACACCCACCCCCCCGCACAAACCACACACTGCACGCACGCACACAGCCACACGCGCACAGAAAGGACAAACTTTACTTTCCAAAAGAAAAAAGCAGGCTACGATTTGAAGAGAGTGGTTTTGAGGGAAGACTTAAATGAAGAAAGAGAGTTGGCAGAACGAAGAGGAAGAGGGAGTTTGTTTCAAGTAGAGGAGGCCTGAAAAGAGTCCTGGTGCATTATAAATGGATTGTGTGTTTTTCCGTTGTTTGATGTTTACACTGACGGACAAGGCAATAGAGAGTGAGCATCAGCAACATTATAAATGGATTGTGTGTTTTTCCGTTGTTCGATGTTTACACTGACGGACAAGGCAATAGAGAGTGAGCATCAGCAACATTATAAATGGATTGTGTGTTTTTCCGTTGTTCGATGTTTACACTGACGGACAAGGCAATAGAGAGTGAGCATTAGCAACATTATAAATGGATTGTGTGTTTTTCCGTTGTTCGATGTTTACACTGACGGACAAGGCAATAGAGAGTGAGCATTAGCAACATTATAAATGGATTGTGTGTTTTTCCGTTGTTCGATGTTTACACTGACGGACAAGGCAATAGAGAGTGAGCATTAGCAACATTATACAGGGAAACCCATTTAGTACGAGTACGGTTTAAACGAGAGCCCGTGTTTAACGAGTGGTTTCAAAATTCCCGACCACAAGCCTTCTTTTTCCTTGTTAAATAATTCTGCATACAACGAGCTCGCTTCAACGAGCAACTTGCATATAACGTACAATTTATTGACTCCCAAAGTCGAGCTTTTATGCAAAAACTACGCGGTTAGAACGAGAACGCACTTACAACCACACCGCCATCCCAAAGTCAAGCTTTCTTGCACAACTACCTGGCTAGAACGAGAACACGCTGACAACAGCATCGCCATCTTGACTGACCCCTCGATATGTAAGCGGCATTCTGATTGGCCGATATAACAACTTGGGTGTCTGCAGCGCAAGCAGACAACACTGGACTCACTCTTTGCGCACTGATCTTGTGACTTCCGGGAAATTTTAACTTTCTCTTAAAGCGCGTGTGTGGATTTGATGTTTTTGATGTTATCGTGTGTTAATAAACTGTTTTAAAGTGTATGTAATCGGCATTAAAAACCCTATGGATACAGGATACTGGGCTTACAACCATGCTTTGTTGGGTAAGTGTGTTGTTTCCGTTTTTCTGTCTTTTTCACACTTTACCAACACGCACATCACAGTAGATGTGAGGACCGATTGATAGGTTCGTCAGGGTTGCCAAAATCGATAAAATGGTTTGAACGAGCATTGCTTACAACGAGTAAATTGGCCCTCTCCCCTGGAATTCGTACTAAACGGGTTTCACTGTAAATGGATTGTGTGTTTTTCAATTGCTTTGCAGTATGCCCAGATTTTTTTAATTTGCCTTGCAGTATGCCCAGAATGTTTTCAGATTTTTCATTTGCCTTTCAGTATGCCCTGAATGTGTACGACATTCTGATGAGTGCTGGGAAGGACTACGGTGTGAGGAATGCTGGGTACTACGCCCTTCGCCACCTACGCATCGAGAACTTCTTCGCCTACTGGGGTCTGGACATCGACGACAAGACCACACCTCTGGAGTGTGGGAGAGGCTTCCGTGTCAAGTTTGACGTATGTACCATTAAAACTGGACTATAAGATGCACCTGTATATAAGCAGCGCCCCTTAAATTAACAAAATATTAGGTATTTATTCGCACATAAGCTGCACCAGTTTATAAGCCGCAGAGAAAATTGTATGTGCGCAAACCAACACAAATATAGAAATTATCCTATCAGAGCATAAGTATTTAATGTTCTCAGACACTTTAAATATGAGATTTGAATCTGTTGATTACCAAAATCAGTTTTGAGTCTAAAGAAGCTAAAAAAAATAGGCTGAAGAATGTGGCCAGAAACAGATTTAATCATACTGATAAATGTAGAATCGAAAACAAATCCACAGATAAGCCGCATCAGTCTATAAGCCGCATGGGCCAAAGTTGAGGGGGAAAGTAGCGGCTTAGAGTCCGCATTATACGGTAGTCTGTGTAAAGTGGTTTTTTTTTAATATATTCCGTGTGAAGTTTCATGTATAGGAGATTAGATGTGTGTATTAAATGTGAAGGTTTATGTACATGTATATGAAAAGGTGTGTAAAAAGATCAGAAATGTCTTCTGGACCTTCTGTTCTAGTGAAGCGTCTCCTAATCTCACTGTCGCTTATCATTTCCCAATAAGTCGACTTTATCGACAAAGCTGTATAATGAAAATTTAATAAGGAACGTCTTCTTATCTTACTGCATGGGTGCAACTACATAAAATGAAAAAACCCTGAAAGGCCGGGGTCTAGGGGTAATGTCCCTCTGCAGCTGAAGAAAAAAATGATTTATGAAGGTATTTTAGTTTGCTTTTTCCACAATTATACAAATGCTTATTCTAAAGTGTTTGAAAAATACAGTAGACACACAAAGATCTTGTTTGATAAATTAAAAAACATAGAAATTCCTTTTCTGGTAAAATTAAAAAACAGGAAATCCTTGTATACCAGGAAAAGTTGCACCGATGTTTCTGTTCTTCATAGTGAAATAATGTCTCCTTATCTCACTGTCGCCTTTTGAGTTCCCAGAAAGGCGATTTCATTGGCAAAGCCGCATAATGAATGTCGTTATCTAGTGAAATATCTCCTAATCCTATTGTCGCTTTTCATTTTCCCAGAAAGGCGACTTCATTGGTAAAATTACGTAATGAATGTCTTCATTATCTAGTAAAATGTCTCCTAATCCTATTGTCGCTTTTCATTTTCCCAGAAAGGCGACTTCATTGGTAAAATTACGTAATGAATGTCTTCATTATCTAGTAAAACGTCTCCTAACCTCATTGTGGCTTTTTTCGTTTTTCCCAGAAAGGCGACTTCATTGGTAAAACTACGTAATGAATGTCTTCATTATGTAGTAAAACGTCTCCTAATCCTCATTGTGGCTTTTTTCGTTTTTCCCAGAAAGGCGACTTCATTGGTAAAACTACGTAATGAATGTCTTCATTATCTAGTAAAACGTCTCCTAACCTCATTGTGGCTTTTTTCGTTTTTCCCAGAAATGCGACTTCATTGGTAAAACTACGTAATGAATGTCTTCATTATCTAGTAATACGTCTCCTAACCTCATTGTGGCTTTTTTCATTTTTCCCAGAAAGGCGACTTCATTGGCAAAACTACGTAATGAATGTCTTCATTATGTAGTAAAACGTCTCCTAACCTCATTGTGGCTTTTTTCGTTTTTCCCAGAAAGGCGACTTCATTGGCAAAACTACGTAATGAATGTCTTCATTATCTAGTAAAACGTCTCCTAACCTCATTGTGGCTTTTTTCATTTTTTTCCAGAAAGGCGACTTCATCGGAAAAGCCGCGCTGGAGCGTCAGCGAGACCAGGGGGTCACCACACGCTTCGTGCACTTCCAGCTGGAGGACTACGACGTGAACCTGGACCTTTGGCCCTGGGGCGGGGAGCCCATCTACCGCAACGGGCGCTACGCCGGGCTGACCACCACCTGCGGCTTCGGCTTCTCCCTGGACCGCATGGTGTGTCTGGGTTACGTCAGCGACTACGACGACGAGGGGAACGGCCGCCTCCTGCAGAACGTCAACGACTTTGTCATGAAGGACGCCAAGTACGAGATCGACATCGGCGGAACCAAGTTCCCGGCCAAGCCGTCCGTGTACACGCCCAAGCAGAACGTGACGTACGTCGATCCCTCATTCATCCCCGTCCCCCCCCAGAGGCACTGAGTCGTTGTTGTTGTTGTCGTCGTCGCCTGGCATAAAGACTCCAGGGATCATCCCAACAGCGATCCCTCGAAGCACTGAGTGAACACTATGGTCATCCCAACAGCTGAAGCAGTTGAACACTATGGTACAAATGCACCAGCTAGGGATGAGAACAAGCAGAACATGACATGTCGATCCCTCGTTCATCCCCGTTCCCCCCCCAGAGGCACTGAGTTGTTGTTGTCGTCGTACCCTGGCTTAAAGACTCCAGGGATCATCCCAACAGCCAAAGCAGTTGAACAGTATGATACAAATGCACCAGCTAGGGATGAGAACAAGCAGGGATGTCGATCCCTTGTTCATCCCCGTTCCCCCCCAGAGGCACTGAGTCGTTGTCGTCGTCGTACCCTGGCTTAACCCTTTCACCGCCAGCCATATTTCAGCCAAAAATGTCCCATTAAATTTACCTGAGTAGAGAACAAAATCCATCTGCAGTATTGGGGATTCTTCTGTGACATATTTTATATAAAATGTCTATCCTTACTTCCCAAATCTAAGACAACAGGGTCTTTGGATAATAGACCCCAATTTGATGCCTTTTAGTGACATAGGCGTTAAATCACTGTGGTGCTAAAATGCGACTTTGGCGGTGAAAGGGTTAAAGACTCCAGGGATCATCCCAACAGCCGAAGCAGTTGAACACTATGGTACAAATCCACCAGCTAGGGATGAGAACATTACGTGTGTCACCGTTTTTTTTATATTACCCCTGCCATGTGGGCAGCCACACTCCGACTTTGGAGGAAGGCACTGAGTGAGTGTGTGTGTGTGGGTTCCGGAAGCTTGACTCAAGGCCTAGCTACGCTACATACGATCCGATCTCAACGCGATGCGATTGTGACATTTTTAGGCATGCTTCTCGTGAAAGTCTACTGTCTAAATGAATCTGGTGAAATCCTACTGGTAGTGTTCAAAAGTGATCGAATATCTGTATTTTTTGTATCAAGACGTTTTATTCGATTCGTGCATTGGGGGGTTATGCTTGAGTATAGTGAGCGAAAATAGTAATTGTGGCATTATTTTTAGAAGGAAGTATTTCATGCGATCCATGACTCACGGACATCGTCACAATCGGATCGTGTTGGGGTCGAATGGTATGTAGTGTGGCTGGTCCATAAGAGTTTGTGCTTTGAGGACCTTGATTGATGAGCTTGTATGATGTGTGTCCTGTTTGTCTCCATTCTGATATCTCTCGTGTAATTTACCAGCCGCGCTAGCGAAGCTGGCAATGTTTCCAGTGACGTCTGTCTGTTTGTTCGTGGATGACTGGCTTTCTATCTATGTATGTTAACACGATAGCCGCGCAAGCGAAGCTGGAAATGTTTCCAGTGACGTCTGTCTGTTTGTTCGTGGATGACTGGCTTTCTATCTATGTATGTTAACACGATAGCCGCGCTAGCGAAGCTGGCAAAGTTTCCAGTGACGTCTGTCTGTTTGTTCGTGGATGACTGGCTTTCTATCTATGTATGTTAACACGATAGCCGCGCAAGCGAAGCTGGAAATGTTTCCAGTGACGTCTGTCATGACTGGCTTTCTATCTATGTATGTTAACACGATAGCCGCGCTAGAGAGTGGTTTGTTCAGATTAGAGGAAGTTACAAGCACAGAACTTCCAGAATGTGGGGGAACTATTTTTAGGAAAGACACCCCCCCCCCACCCCCCGGTATCCCCACAGGGAGAGACTTGTGGAGGGGGCGGGGTCGTCCAGCTCCCCGTATGGAGGCACGAGGCATCCACCCACTGCCCCGCATATCTTGCATATGTGCAGGAACACACCTGTGTCTGCATCAGGGAAACTGTAGATGTGTGGTGTGTATAAGTGTGTGTGTGTGTGTGTGTGTGAAGCATCCATTGATTTGATGTTTGATTTGTCGATGTATTGAAGCATCCATAGGTTGATGTATTGAAGCATTCATATGTTGATGCATAGACCCATAATCTTAGTGTTATACATAGAAGCAATTACATTTTTTTATGAATGTAAAATGAAAATCAGATACTGTAATGCGATGCTCGTTTTGTCATTGTATTATAATCTGGTGTATGTGTGTATCATATTATACAATATTGATAAGAAACCAGCCGCCGTGGCGTAGTGGTTAGCGTCGTGGACTACTGGCTGGAAGGTCTTGGGTTCAAATCCCATCAGAGGCGAGGGTTTTTTCGGTCCTGGACCAACTCCTACCCAGAGTGAGTGGCTGTGGGCTCAATGGGAAGACTGAAGCCACACAGTCGAGCTTCATCCGCTTAACGGATGCAATTCTGAGAGTGTTGATCTAATTTCAAGACCAACACTGCAGGTGTCTGTAGTTCTCGGGACTGGTTAACTCCGGGATATCATTATGAAAGGAAGCGTAGAGTACAGCCCTGTCATGCAGTCTCAGACCGATACGGAACTCCATAGCATCATCATCATCATCATCATAGTCATCCGCCTCATTTCCATCAATCATTAAAAAAAATTAAAATGTCTCAAATTCTGTGGCTTTGCAAGCCCTGCTCTCATGGTGACCTCAGTTTCGGTTTCCAATCCAGTCTATGCCTTGGTGCGTTCGGGTCAAAGTCATGGGGAGCAGTGTGTTCTGGGGAGCTGTCGGTGGACGGTCGTGGTGGTGCCCTCGGAGGAGGACCTCACTCACGCTGGCTCCGTGACTAAGAGAATAGTGTCGTCAGTAGGGGGCTTAGTAGGTGGTGTCCTGAACAGGCTCCACTGAACTCCACCAAAGTGACTCAGCAGCAGTGCAGTGTCTCCTCGGTTGGTTGCCTCCTGACGGCCTAACATAGATTCGCTCCTCTTGGACTGCTGGTCTCGGATTCTGCGACCTGAACGTGCGGAGGTGTGGCTGCGAATTGGGACTCGGAATGAGCATCGTGGGAGCAACACCACTGTACGGCCCAGAAGATGGGACAGCAAAAACAAAAAACAAAAAAATATTTTTACATTTCCTTTGTATTGTGTATGCAACTCACATGTGACTGAGAATTAGGGCTTGTGCACATTATGCGCGGAAACTCAGCTGCATATCCCATCTGCTTATTTCTTACTGGCATTATTATTTTTCTGGATTGCGGATATGCGGATGGGTTTCCACATAATGTGAACAGGCCTTTACACATTTTCTTTACCGTGTTTTACGGACTATAAGGTGATGCTTTTTTTCTAGACTGAGACCCCTGGGCCTTATAGTGTGACTAGTACCATGTTTTCCGGGCTATAAGTTGCTACTTTTTTCTTCAACTTTGACCCCTGCGGCTAAAACAACGATTGCGGCTAATTTGTGAATATTTCCCCTTCCGTATTTCAGGCTGGTCGTCAACCCCAGCCTGTGCGTGTTGACATCGTCAATCTCGGTAAAAACGAACCGTTCTCATGCCGAAACTGAAGAATTTAATCAGCGATATCACGATCTGACCCCTTAAATTCACCTCTTTATGCACATGTGTCATCACTGAGCAGTTAATGATCAAAGTTTGAACTGAATCAGTCGTGATCAATGTGAAGTCAACTTCCAAGTTGAAACTAGGTGATCGGTCTCACTCCATAAGTTGGATCTCGGTGAATGGTCTCACTTTACAAAAAAAAGAAGTTGAAAAGCAGCTCCTTTCCATTATTAAACTGATAAATCGGCGTTAGTGTGTGCACTGAAACACTCGCTGAATGCAAACAACTATCAAAATCCGATAAATGAAGGCAGCTAGCGCATTAGCGTTTGCCGTGATTTCGTTCTGCAGTGTGCTGCGCCATTTTGTCAGCCGAGTTGTACGTCCAGTAAAAGTTTCTTGTGTACAAACTGTGACTGAAAATGAACTGCCAGTGCATTACTTTGTCATGTTTTGTGTTGTGTTGTGTCGTTGTGCAGAATTCAGTATTTAGTAGGTCCGTTAAGGCGAAGATTAGGTCTGTGTAGTTTGTCTGCGAGTGCAACACGGGCCATCAAAGTTGACGTGGCTTTCGATCGTTCGTCTGCTCGTCTTCTCGGGTTCGTTTTTCTTTTTCAGTATCTTGCGGCCTAGACACTGAACGCGGCTTTATCGTTGTTGTTTTTCCAGAATTTTAGTAAATTTCAGGGGGTGAGGCTTAGACAACGGTGCGCTTTGTAGACCGGAAAATACGGCAATATAGTAAGAAGCTATAATAACTACAGTGGAGTCCGGGTAAAACGAATTTTAACGGAACACAGACTCAGTTCGTTGTATCAGGATTTCGTTATACATGTACATGTACAATGTATGTTGAAAACAAAAACAGTTCAAACACTCACCAATGATAACCGAAAACATAAACTTGACCAGTTTGGATCGTCTGTCTTAATCACGGGATGTACAAGGCTTGAAGAAGTTCAGCAGTGTTGTCTGACGCTGATCTGTTTTGGCACACTTTTCAACAAGTTTGTCCATTAAGTGACAACACATCACACAAATTTAGTTTGTTATAGGCTTTCACAAACTTTTCGATCTTTATTTTGAGCGCGAATTGTAAAGCGACCTTGAGAAACCGAATGATCTGTAGGAAGCCTAGGCCTAGCAGACGACCCAGTGTGAATCTAAATGAGTTCACGCATGCGCAGTTCATATTTTCCAACTTCCTTCCTCTTGACAACACTTTCTAGCTTGGAGTTTGAAGGCCTAGGTTTTTGCAGCGCATCGCACAGGCTGAGTTCGTTATAGGCTATTTTTCCAAGTAAATAAAATTATCCTGGGGCGTAGAACATGTGTTCGTAAAAAGCGGATGTTCGTTATTTCAAAAGGATTTTTTGTTCGTTATACCCATGGCTTTGCAAGTGACAAATAGAAGGGCATTTGCCGGGAAATTGAAGTCAGTTCGTTAATCGCGAAATTTCGTTAAAAGCGAGTTCGTTATAGTTGGGACTCCACTGTAAATCAAAATGTTGAGTAAAATTTGGGGGGTACGCCTTATAATCAGGTGCGCCTTGTAGTCCGTAAAATATGGTACCTATGTACTTCATAAAGTGGTAGAGAATATTTTGATTTAAATCCAGATTTGATTATTGTGGCCATATTATGTTGTTAATCTTGAGTTTTATTCTTTCTGTGATGTGGTTACTATATAAATTCTGTGAAAGTGTCACATTGATGGTGAGAGTTCTGTGCATTGCAATTATGATGACACCTGTTCTTTCTCCAAGTGTTGTATGAATGAATCCTTGTTGTATTTTGTTTCCACAAGGAGTCTCTTTACTCCCCGCCATAGTATCTGTGTTTGTAACATTCCAAAATTCCATTCTGAATATTAGCTTTGCTCTACTGACATATTTATTAACTCATTCGCATCGCAACAATTTTGAATTATTAAAAAAACTCACAAATCACTCCAGCCATACACACAAACAAAACATACATAAACAAAAGGAGAAATGAAAGAGGATTACGTTTTTTTACTCAGGTTTAGACATAGGGAAGTGGTAGATCAGACTTTTTTTATATATAGACGTTATATAGAAAAACTCTCTACACCGATTGGTTTCCCCACAACAAACCACTACAAAAGCACAAAGTCAGAGGCAAAATTGTGGTCTAAGGGAGCGAATCGAGTTTAGAAGTGACCAAGGTGTGGTGTGCGCACATTTACTTCCCTTGAAGCAAATGCATCAAATTGACAGCTATCTATTAATTCCTGAGACATATGGCCTTGAATGAGTTAATCAAAGTATAGGGGGGGTCTTTCATACAATAGTTCCCCCACCTTCTGGAAGTACTATGCTTGTAATTTCCTCTGTCTTTCTCTTTGACTCTGCCTTTTCCTTACTATCATCTACTATCTTTCTGCCTTATTGGTTCATTCTCCTGCCTTTTTTTCAAGAAACACTTGCAAAGATTTTCTCCAGTCTAAGACGGACATGCTTGGCCAAACTATTTCTTATTTAGGCGTATACTGGCAGCATGATGCATCTGCACTCATATGATAGCAAACCGAGCGATCGAAGATGAAAAAACAAAGATGTCAAGCAATTTTATTGTGCTCACAGCTCTTGAGAAAATGAAATTCAATGGAGATAACTCCTGTATATGAAAAGCATTATTAAAAATATAGGTTATCTCCCTTTAACTTGTCACTGTACCTAAAGCTCTCTTAGAACATTTTTGCACTTCTGCATAGAATTAGCTGTACAAAAAAAAGGTCAAGCAAAAATTTCTTTTTTGTTTTTTTGCTTTTTTCCCCAGACATCTCCTACCAATTGATTTTTAATCATGCATGTTTATTTTTGTTTGGTTTTGCTTTTTTTAAATTTTTATTACCCATGTTAATTACATTATTTACATACACAAAGTTTATTCTACTGTATTATAGCATAAATGGGATCGACAAACTAATGTATGAACTTAGTTCCATTAAGGTTCCTGGATGCATGCTGTGTTTAACGATCAAAATATTGTTTATATATATTAAATATGATTAAATTCCCAGTCCCTGGCATTAAATTGCAATACGCGTTTCCCTACCACAGAGACAAACAGTTAACTCACTTGGATATTTCAACCGTATTCACACGGTTTTCTTCAGCAATCTGAGGAGGCTTGCCAGTCAGACTTGATTGTGGCGAGTTGAATTCAGGTAACTCGTGGGGTCAAAGGTAAGGACTACATCGGCGAAGCAGAAAGACCGTTCATTAAAAGGTTCAAAGAACATCAGACCAGAAAGGATTCGGCCTTCCATCCTCATCTCACTGAATGTGGCCATTCACTGGATCTGACCAACACCAGGATCCTTGACACAGAACTCCACCCACTCAGAAGGGATTCGGCCTTCCATCCTCACCTCACTGAATGTGGCCATTCACTGGATCTGACCAACACCAGGATCCTTGACACAGAACTGAACCCACTCAGAAGGGATTCGGCCTTCCATCCTCACCTCACTGAATGTGGCCATTCACTGGATCTGACCAACACCAGGATCCTTGACACAGAACTGAACCCACTCAGAAGGGATTCGGCCTTCCATCCTCACCTCACTGAATGTGGCCATTCACTGGATCTGACCAACACCAGGATCCTTGACACAGAACTGAACCCACTCAGAAGGGATTCGGCCTTCCATCCTCACCTCACTGAATGTGGCCATTCACTGGATCTGACCAACACCAGGATCCTTGACACAGAACTGAACCCACTCAGAAGGGATTCGGCCTTCCATCCTCACCTCACTGAATGTGGCCATTCACTGGATCTGACCAACACCAGGATCCTTGACACAGAACTGAACCCACTCAGAAGGGATTCGGCCTTCCATCCTCACCTCACTGAATGTGGCCATTCACTGGATCTGACCAACACCAGGATCCTTGACACAGAACTGAACCCACTCAGAAGGGATTCGGCCTTCCATCCTCACCTCACTGAATGTGGCCATTCACTGGATCTGACCAACACCAGGATCCTTGACACAGAACTGAACCCACTCAGAAGGGATTCGGCCTTCCATCCTCACCTCACTGAATGTGGCCATTCACTGGATCTGACCAACACCAGGATCCTTGACACAGAACTGAACCCACTCAGAAGGGATTCGGCCTTCCATCCTCACCTCACTGAATGTGGCCATTCACTGGATCTGACCAACACCAGGATCCTTGACACAGAACTGAACCCACTCAGAAGGGATTCGGCCTTCCATCCTCACCTCACTGAATGTGGCCATTCACTGGATCTGACCAACACCAGGATCCTTGACACAGAACTGAACCCACTCAGAAGGGATTCGGCCTTCCATCCTCACCTCACTGAATGTGGCCATTCACTGGATCTGACCAACACCAGGATCCTTGACACAGAACTGAACCCACTCAGAAGGGATTCGGCCTTCCATCCTCACCTCACTGAATGTGGCCCTTCACTGGATCTGACCAACACCAGGATCCTTGACACAGAACTGAACCCACTCAGAAGGGATTCGGCCTTCCATCCTCACCTCACTGAATGTGGCCATTCACTGGATCTGACCAACACCAGGATCCTTGACACAGAACTGAACCCACTCAGAAGGGATTCGGCCTTCCATCCTCACCTCACTGAATGTGGCCATTCACTGGATCTGACCAACACCAGGATCCTTGACACAGAACTGAACCCACTCAGAAGGGATTCGGCCTTCCATCCTCACCTCACTGAATGTGGCCCTTCACTGGATCTGACCAACACCAGGATCCTTGACACAGAACTGAACCCACTCAGAAGGGATTCGGCCTTCCATCCTCACCTCACTGAATGTGGCCATTCACTGGATCTGACCAACACCAGGATCCTTGACACAGAACTGAACCCACTCAGAAGGGATTCGGCCTTCCATCCTCACCTCACTGAATGTGGCCATTCACTGGATCTGACCAACACCAGGATCCTTGACACAGAACTATCAGAAGGGATTCGGCCTTCCATCCTCACCTCACTGAATGTGGCCATTCACTGGATCTGACCAACACCAGGATCCTTGACACAGAACTGAACCCACTCAGAAGGGATTCGGCCTTCCATCCTCACCTCACTGAATGTGGCATTCACTGGATCTGACCAACACCAGGATCCTTGACACAGAACTGAACCCACTCAGAAGGGATTCGGCCTTCCATCCTCACCTCACTGAATGTGGCCATTCACTGGATCTGACCAACACCAGGATCCTTGACACAGAACTGTCAGAAGGGATTCGGCCTTCCATCCTCACCTCACTGAATGTGGCCATTCACTGGATCTGACCAACACCAGGATCCTTGACACAGAACTGAACCCACTCAGAAGGGATTCGGCCTTCCATCCTCAAAATGTGGCCATTCACTGGATCTGACCAACACCAGATCCTTGACACAGAACTGAACCCACTCAGAAGGGATTCGGCCTTCCATCCTCACCTCACTGAATGTGGCCATTCACTGGATCTGACCAACACCAGGATCCTTGACACAGAACTGTGCCCACTCAGAAGGGATTCGGCCTTCCATCCTCACCTCACTGAATGTGGCCATTCACTGGATCTGACCAACACCAGGATCCTTGACACAGAACTGAACCCACTCAGAAGAAAAGTAAAAGAGGCCATCAACATCAGACTCAGAAAACCAAGTCTAAACAGAGACCTTGGGTTTGATTTACCACCCATCTATCAGTCTATAATTGGAAATCTTCACAGACAGGTACCACTGTCAACCCACCCAACCTTTGACCCCACAAATTTACCTGAATTCAACTCACCACAATCAAGTCCTACTGCCAACAACATTCAAGCCTCCTCAGATTGCTGAAGAAAACCGTGTGAATACGGTTGAAATATCCAAGTGAGTTAACTGTTTGTCTCTGTGGAAGGGAAACGCGTATTGCATTGATTAAATTGGCATGGGAATTTCTTGCATAAGTAAGATGGTGAAAGGATAAAATGAGGCTTTATACCGAAAATTCTCTGCCCCTGTCTCGTGACCTGAGATGCGAACGCCACCTACTTAAGATTATCGTCCTTGCCTGTCAGGAACTAGTAGTATATAGCCACAAAAAATTATCTGCTCCTGACTCGTCAGCAGGGGGCATCGGCAGTTCGGGCCTAAAATGATCGCCCTTTCGTGTCAGCAAGTAGTATAAAGCCACATTAGTTCAAAAGCCAAACATTTAGTCGTCCGTGATAAATGTCTTCATGTTGTGAGTTTTTTTTGGGGGTTTTCCGCACCCTTTATAAATGGAAAAGTGGTCAAGCCGTTTTGTACTGATCTAAACGTGAAATGAAATGTGCTGAATGAAATATGAACATAACGGATGTCTTTACAATTGCATGATGGTGAGGTTTGCTTTGTCCCCTCTTTCTTCCTTGCTTTGTGCTTTGGACTTTTTAAACTGAAAATATAGTAACCAAATTCTTTGGATAGAGGGCGAGTATTCTAAATAACTTGCAAATGTTATGTGTGTATTTCTTTGTTTTTTTGTGTATTTTAGTTTTTGTGCCTTTCATATGAGCTCTTTTGCTAACGTCATTAAAATCGTCGGTGAAATTTAAAAAACTCGTATCTCGATTTTTGGGGGGGTTGAGTTAGATACATTGTCAGCTCTCTAATTTTTCCCCACCACCTTCCACCAAAAGCTCGTATCTCCAACGGCTTTCTATCTGGGGCAAATGAGGTTGTGAAAATAGAAGAAAAACTCGTAAGCCCCAAATTCAGATCTAGTTAAGGACAAAAACCTCGTATCTTCGTTCTTTTCAAGTCTAAATTTATTGTTTTTAAAGTTATTTTAACAAAATGCAGGACTTAACTCGCAATGTCTTGAACAACATATTCATCATAGTTAATCAATTGTGGTCAACGCGGTTAATTTTTTAAAGTTTTTTTGATTTTTCTCAAAAGTACCAAAATTGAGATACGAGGTTGTTGAATTTCACCGACAAAATATTGGTCAATTCTCTCTCTCTCTGTATCTATAGGTGTGTGTGTGTGTGCTTGTGCTTGTCTTGGAAATAAATATATTATAACCAAACATTCGTACGCAAACAAACTTCTTCCCTTGTTCATCCCTGTCAGGACCCTTACAATGCATTTTGTTTTTGACAAACAAACAAAATGATGAGTAAATTCTGACCTGTAGAGGAAGTCATCGAGGAGCTTTCGAACTTATGTTCTTCGTCGGCAGGCAGTTGAGAGGAGAATGGCAGATTAGGACCAGGAAGGCATTCTTCTTCTTCTTCTGCGTTCCCAGGCCATGTGGCCATAATGGGTAAGGTTTTCAGTTTTCAGTGGTCTCCCCGCTGCGTACAGCCGACACATTCCGATTTCAGAGGAGCTCAAAGGATAAAAAATATTTGGAAGATTTTTTTTTTTAAAGGCAGGAGAATGGGCCAATAATTCAGAAAGATAGTAGATGATAGAAAGCAAAGTGAAAAGGCAGAGTCAAAGAGTGGCAGATTAAAGGAAGTTACAAGCACAGAACTTCCAGAAGGTGAGGAAACTATTTTACGAAAGACCCCCCGGTATCCCCATGGGGAGCAGGAAGGGATCAAATCAGGTGGGAGTTGGGGGGGGGAGGGGGGTAAGAAAGGAAGGGAATGTGGCGAATAAACACATCTAGCCCACTGCCAAAACAAACAAAAAAACAAAAAAAGTAGCCCTCTGTCTACATTGCCAAGCATCTTACAGGGGAAGCTCAGAACATGGTAAAAAAAAAAGAAGGGAAAAGTTCCATCATCAGAATATTCTGCGATTGTGATATTTATCAATTTTGGAGCACCATCCACTGTGTCCCTTCAGATAACCTAAACAAATGCTCAAGTCACATGATCCAAGTTCAAGCCTATGAATAGTTAGGCCGTGTACACGTACATGCGGATGTTCCGCGGCAGAAACCCACGCGCAATCCGTAAATAAGTAAAAGAAAGAAGGGGGAAAAGTATACGCACTTGTCCAAATTTCCCCTAATCCGTATATTTGTTTCCTTCTTTCTTGTACTTGTTGATTATTTCCGCGTGGAAAATCCGGATGTACCAGGCCTAACTGAAATGCAGTTCATTAGGTATTATGTACTTTATAGTCACAGAGGCGTCTCTGTGAAATTCGAGTTGCTCCCACCTGGAGAGCGCGTCACAGCCAGAGGCGCGCCACCTAATTTGTTTTTTTAATTTTGCATGCGATTTTTGTGTGACTGATGAGGAAGGAAAGGGGAGGGTGTGTGTAAATTTTGACCAAATGATAACTTTTTCGTTGCCACTGGGTTTAACGTATGCTAAGTGCATGGGCACACGGGACCTCGGTTTATCGTCTCATCCGAAAGACTCTACGTTCAGACCGTAAGGCCTAGTGTAAAGTGAGAGGAAAAATCCCCTGTACCCAGGTTCGAACTCGGGTTTACTTGACACGAGGTGAACGTGCTACCACTGTGCCACTCTACATTGGTTAAATGACTAAAATAGATTATAAAAGCATACATTGATCGTTGACCAAAGTTTGTGGAAGATCACTTTGACTAATGTGTTTGGCAGAAACATGACGTCCAACTCAAGAAATTACCCGTTTTCTTTTTTTGGAAATGCTTTGAAGTACAAACTAAAAAACAACATCATAATAATCGAAGAAAAGTCAAAAATATTTTATTATCTCGTTAGGAGAAATTACAGTGTGGCCTCTTACAAGCACAAGAAAGTATTGCATGCATTAAAAATGGAAACAAAACTAAGAAAAATGGACAACAAATCATGCTTCGCAAGACGGACATATTTTAGAGTTGATACAAGCGACTATCAAAACATTAAGAACTGCCCTCTTTCCCACCATTTCTATCCTCACATTCATTTATTCACCCCACCAGCCCTCTCCAATTCACCCCCAAACAAGGGTCAGTTTGACAAAAATCCAATTGACATGGAATGCAAATAATGCAACACAAAAATCAAAGTATATAATGGAAACTTGTAACTAGCAGGAATGGTAGACCTCCGCGAATCGCGGAAAATCCGCGAAAGTGAAAATTTGACCACAAAAAAAAGCCGGGGTAAAAATTCGCTCGGGTGCCTAAAAATTACGTGCGTTAAAACCTATGCAATCGCTTCGCGGAACCGGATGTGAATGACTGAACAAGCAACTTCCCACCGACGTTAGCAGTCGTGCGCGGCCTAGCTCACGCCACACGATTCCAGATTTGTGATCCTAGTGCTTTTTTTTCTTCTTCTTCTTCTTCATTTTGACGCCCAACTTCATCATTTTTGTTTGAGTCGACATCTTTCAAATGAAATGCAGAATCGGTTGGATATTCTTCCGCGACTCACTTTGTCCCCACTACCATGCCTGAACAAGGAGTAGCTAATACTATCAGAGATACTTCACACACCCTTCAGTCAATCAATCAAATGTTATTATGTCCTCACAGAAAGGATCATTGTTTTGCAACATGTTAAACATATAATGAACAAGCAACAACTAAATTTAAAACTAGAAATAACCACATACATTAAAGATTTCTTTTTTTATATATACAGTGGAACCTCCCTTATCACACCTCCCATTATAAGACTCCCTCCCATATAAGACCTACTTCTCTGAGACATTGCCCTTCTTTGTAAGTATTAAAATTACCTTATAAGACCCCTCCCTTATAAGACCTCATTTGGGATGATTTTTGAAGGCCTTATAAGGGAGGTTCTACTGTATATATACAATATCACCCAATAATAATAATAATAATAATAATTGGCACTTATATATAGCGCACATATCTAGAAAATTCTATTCACGGCGCTTTACAAAGAAATAAAACTATAAACAAAGGGGGGGAGGGTGGGGGGGGGGGGGGGGGGGGGGGGGGGGGGGTCAACACGCTACATGCACACACACACATACACACACAGCGCGCACGCACGCACACACACACACACAAACAAACACACACACCACTCAATTTCCATACCTGCATACATCATTCTTACACGACACACGCACGCGCACACGCGCACGCGCACGCACGATGCACGCACACACACACCACTCAATGTCCACACTGCACAATCAACCTATGCATGTCCAACGATACACACACACGCGCGCAAGCACGCACACACACACACAAACAAACACACACACCACTTTTAGACCCTTCTCCAGAGACAACTTAGAAAAGAGATGAGTTTTTTAGACCCCCCCTTGATCAGTGTCTGGAAGACAGGGGTAAGTTGTTCCACACAGATGGAGCCTTTCACCATAGGTTTTGGTTTTGACAGTGGCTGGTTGCAGGAGGCGAGTGTCAGAGGAAGAGCGGAGGACACGAGAAGGTTTAGAGGTGGATCAGATTTTGAAGGAAAGAGTGGAAGGTCAATCCTTATAAGGGAGGTTCTACTGTATATATACAATATCACCCAATCATAAAAATCAACCAGTAACGTTCAGTCTACACTTCCCTAGCTCCATCTATCCACACCCAAGAGTTAAGGTGACAAGCTCTTGGTTACTCGACTTCTTCCCTCTCCCATCATCCCATAAATCTCCTTACCCCTAGGCCTAGCTTTCACATATTTTCCCTTCCCGTTCCCAACATTTCATGCGCCTCCCTTCACTCTCTCTCTCTCTCATGCACACACATACACACACACAGACAGACACACACCTACACTACCGTTTTCCTTACCAGTGATGCTTTGGATTGTCGTGATGATGATAAGATCAACGATAGGAATGTCAGTATTGGATTATCAATTATGCATTACAAGAGTACATGTCCAGGGCCTGTATTCACGTTGAGATAGCATGAGACTTAGCATCATGCTAACTTAGAAGCTCTTCCAAAAGTCCTATTAAATCCTACAGAACATTGGAAGAGCTTCTAAGTTAGCATGATGCTAAGTCTCATGCTATCTCAACGTGAGTACATGTCCTGATAAAGTAAAAGAGTCTATAATTACAACCTGTAACCATTTGTGGGAGACCACCAAGCATAAAAGCCACTATCACAACTCGCCTGCATTTTAAACCATAGCAAACATACCTGATCAGTAATCCGTAGATACAATTCAGCAAACCAAGACACAACCCTGTCAAATCTGACTTTAGCCATTATGCAGTACAACTGCCAGACAATAATTGTAGACTTCTTCTTCTTCCTCTTCTTCTGCGTTCCCGGGCCATAAGGCCACAATGGGTAAGCATGTGTCCCTTTTCCAGTTTTCACTGGTTTCCTCGCTGCATTCAGCCGACACATTCCGATTTAGGAGGAGCTCAAAGGAGAAAACTATATGGAAAATATTTTGGAGAAAAAAAAGGCAGGAGAATGGGCCAAAAGTCCGAAAAATAGTAGATGACACAAAGCAAGGAAAACGGTAGAGTCAAAGAGAGAGACAGATTAGAGGAAGTTACAAGCACAGCGGAACTTCCAGAAGGTGGGGGAACTATTTGTATGGAATACCTCCCAGTATCCCGACGGGGAGAATTGTAGACAATAACTACAACAGTTTTTACAACAAGACGCAATCTCAACATAGAATTATCCTTCCATTGTTCCAAACAATCATTTCTAAAAGCGTAGAATCAAACAGAACTGAGAACTAAAGCTACTAAAACAAAAAACAGACAAAACAAATAGTGTCTCTGAATTCAACAACAACTTATATACAATGGCCGTCTCGGAACTTTACCCCATTCATTTAATGACCGTCTCTGCACATGCAATATTCGTGCAACAATTCCCACTGAACTTACACTACTTTAACTCTTTGGTTTCTGTATTTAGAGAAGTTTCAACTACTGTTCATTCCTGAGAACCTCTTTAGCTGCTGAGAAGTTTTATCCCGTTGATTCATACGGGCCTCTTTTGCTCGTGATATCATGCAACATGATGCAACTGTTATTACCTTGCTCTTCTATAATTGCAATGCAATGAGTGTTTTTCCCTTTTCTTACTGGGGCAAGTATTGTGTATGAAAGAGAAACAGGCTGCTGAAAACATGCCGCATATTCACAATAACATAACACCCCTTTATACAGTTTTACTCTCTCTGGAAACCCAGGAATAGGGAGATAGAGAACTCTATAAAGCTAGGAATCTGCAGTTGCTCCCATTCAACCTCAAAAGCGGTTCTCAGGAACGAAAGGGTTAATACAATGATTGTCATCGTAATGCAATGGGTATTTACACATACAGAATTTGAATCAAGTAGTAATGAAAGAAAAGTAAATGATGATACGACTAGAAGAACACAAGACTAGGAGATTATGACATTGAAATGTAAAAATATGTTCACAACTTCGATTAAAAGCCGTTTTTCTTTCAACAAGCACAGAAACAGAAAAAGCAAGAAACGTCTACAGCAAGTATATAAAGGAAACATTTAAACTTAAAGACATTCAGGAAGCATGTATAGAAGCTCATATCTGTATTGTTTTTAAAAAATCGGGGCTTTCCTGGTGTTGCACTGCCTCCGGACATTGCCTCCAGGATCGCTCCCACCATCTTTATAGTTATTAATGTTGCATATGTGCCTGTTCTAGGTCGGAGGATGTTAAACGAAACTTTCATCTTAAAAACATTACTAATAATAATTGTATATGACCTTTTGGTGCAATAGTTATATCTTTATTGATTAAAAATTCTGGACTTTCCTGGTATTGCAGTACCTCCAGGATCGCCCCACCATCTTTATATTTATTAATGTCCCACATGTGCCTGTTCCAGGCCGGAGGACATTAATCGGAATTTCTTCTTAACACTTTCATCGCCACTGTCGCCTCTTGGCACCACAGTGATTTATCACCCATGTCACTAAAGGGCATCACATGAGGGTCTGTTATGTTCTTAATTTTGAGAGGTAAGGATAGGCCCTATTTTAGGCATGTGAGGAATCCCCAATATTGCAGACGAAATCTTTTCTCTACCCGGGTAAGTTTAATTTTGGCAGAGGAATGGCTAGCATTGAAAGGGTTAAAGACATACCGTTCAAAATCAAAGGTAAATAAATCAAGTACAGAAACTAGAGAAAGTTATCAAATGAAATATCATGTCTTGGTTCAATACAGTTTCTATGTATATTTTATTTATGTACTAGTCACAGCTAATGCAAATTTGACTTAACATTTCAACATTTTTGAAGATTGTTCGTAACTTTTTAAAATTTTAACAAGGAATGGAAAACTTGTATTTTTTAAATGTTCATTCTGCAACAAAAAGGGTTTGAAAAATAATGATTGTTAATTAGAAAGATGAATGTTATGTCCCGTTACACTAATAAAGCATAATAAATAATGTTCAAAAGGTCATTTTAAATGCTCTTTCATCCTTTAAAAGAAATATAGAAGAATTTTCCTTGTGTGTTTTTCAATTTGATGGGATCTTGGAATTCAACTTCTCTAAAATAAAATAAAAACAAGAGGCAAAGCCTTCAAGGCTCACTTGGGGGGTGGGGGTGGGGGGGTTGGGTTAAGTACAAGATTGCCAACAAACAATGACTGTGATTGAGAGTCGTAAACATGAGGGGGGTGTTTAAAGTACAAGATTGCCAACAAATAATGACTTTGAGATTGAGGGTCGTAAACATGAGGGGGGTGTTTAAAGTACAAATGACACTATCATTAATGGATACAACTTAAAAAAATTTAAAAAGTGCCTTTGCCGAGAATCGAACACGGAACCATTGGCATGACATCTGTTGGACGGTATCTCGGATGATAATAGGGATTTTGAAGCATTTTAATGCGAGTATTCAACGTATCGGTGACTCGTGACCACTTTTGATGTCTGACTCACAGTAGACTGAACTGAACAAGGCAATCGTTGCCTCTCTTCTCATGATTTTGTTCACTAATAGGGCGCCCTCGTTTATTAGGCGCATAAGTCGAAATTGGATTAAAAAAATATCGCCTTATAGTCCGAAAATTACAGTACAAGATTACCAACAAATAATGACTTTGAGATGGAGGGTCGTAAACATGAGGGGGGTGTCTAAAGTACAAGATTACCAACAAATAATGACTTTGAGATGGAGGGTCGTAAACATGAGGGGGGTGTCTAAAGTACAAGATTGCCAACAAATAATGTCTTTGAGATGGAGGGTTGTAAACATGAGGGGGGTGTTTAAAGTACAAGACTGCCAACAAATAATGTCTTTGAGATGGAGGGTTGTAAACATGAGGGGGGTGTTTAAAGTACAAGATTGCCAACAAATAATGACTTTGAGATTGGAGGGTCGTAAACATGAGGGGGGTGTTTAAAGTACAAGATTGCCAACAAATAATGACTTTGAGATTGAGGGTCGTAAACATGAGGGGGGTGTTTAAAGTACAAGACTGCCAACAAATAATGTCTTTGAGATGGAGGGTTGTAAACATGAGGGGGGTGTTTAAAGTACAAGATTGCCAACAAATAATGACATTAAGATTGAGGGTCGTAAGCATGAGGGGGGTGTTTAAAGTACAAGACTGCCAACAAATAATGACTGAGATGGAGGGTTGTAAACATGAGGGGGGTGTTTAAAGTACAAGACTGCCAACAAACAATGACATTGAGATTGAGGGTCGTAAACATGAGGGGGGTGTTTAAAGTACAAGACTGCCAACAAATAATGACTTTGAGATTGAGGGTTGTAAACATGAGGGGGGTGTTTAACTGCCAACAAATAATGACTGAGATGGAGGGTTGTAAACATGAGGGGGGTGTTTAAAGTACAAGACTGCCAACAAACAATGACTTTGAGATTGAGGGTTGTAAACATGAGGGGGGTGTTTAAAGTACAAGATTGCCAACAAATAATGACTTTGAGATTGAGGGTCGTAAACATGAGGGGGATGTTTAAAGTACAAATGATACTATCGTTAATGGATACAACTTTAAAAAATAAAAAAAGTGCCTTTGCTGAGAATCGAACCCGGAACCATTGGCATGACAGACAGACGCTCTACGCAATGACCTATCGAGGCTTTCACTGTTGATGACTCTCTTAACTCATGTTGCCTGTTGAAGACTCTCTAACCCGCTAATCTAAAATGTTATCTGTTTGTTATCTGTTTACAGTGTTGTTTTAGGTATTTAATTATCAAAATCATTATTGTTTGAAAGCTTGTATAGACATCTATAGGTGTGCAAAGTTTGATCGATGAACGCCTTTTAGATACAGAGAAAAAGCCAACGTTAATGTTACCACAGACGGACACACACACACACGGAAAACCGAAGAAGCATGAAAACATACTCACTTTCGTGTTGACACGAGTGAGCCAAAAATGTTTAGATTATCAACTAGGGGCAGGGCTTCTTTTTTTTTCAAACAGCATAGTTATGAAAAAATAAAAGTACATTCCAAAGTTTGCTACAGTTTACAACTTAGCCAGACCTGGTATTGCAGTACCTCTAGGATCTGCTCCGAGAATGATGGTTGGTTGATGGTTCATCCCATATGTGCTGTTTTGCAGCCGAGTGGACGTGGACATAAAACCTAACTTTCATTAATTCAAAGTTTCTTGATGTTTTTGGACCGTTTCACCTTTTGCGTAATTATGTCACGTATATATACAGTTTTGTATTTCTTGACATATGTTGTCCTGTTTCACAAAGACCTAATAATTTCAAACTGTGGGTGGTTCCATGCGTAGTGCATTGAACTGGACTTCTTCTTCTTCTTCTTCGATCGCTCAGACAGTTTCCTGTCAATTATGAGCGCAGATGCGTCATGCGCCTAACTAAGAAATAGTTAGGCCCAGAAAGTCCGACTTCGGCTGGAGGAAATCTTTTTGAAAGCGTTTCTTTAAAAAAAGCAGGAGAATGGACAGGTAAGGTAGAAAGATAGCAGATGACGGTAAGCAAAGGGAAAAGGCAGAGTCAAAGAGAGTCACAGATTAGAGGAAGTTACAAGCACAGAACTTCCAGGAGGTGGGGGAACTATTTATACAAAAGACACCCCCCGGTATCCCCACGGGGGAGAACTGGACTTTTCCCTTAGAATTTGTTTCCACCAAGGGAGAACACCCAGCAAGGAATTTTGACAAAGCTGGGGAAAATCTTCATGAAGATGGCGCTGCCAGTCGCATAAGACAGGCCGTAGCCCACTTCACGCATCGAGAAGCGACGAGAACCTGAAACAGAAGAGACAGTTAACCCTTCCACCGCCGACATCGCATTTTTGCACCACACTGATTGAACACCCATGTCACTAAAAGGCTTCAAATAAGCAACTGTTATCCAATGACCTAATTTTGTTAATTTTGGGAGACAAGGAAAGGCCTTATTTGATACATGTCATAGGCAGATGCACAGTATTGCAGACACTAACTTTTCTTTACCCAGGTAAATTACACTACAATTTTGGCTGAAAAATGTCTGGCAATGAAAGGGTTAATAATTGTCACGCCTTCAATAGCTATGTACTCTCCAGCCTATCTTGTCTCTTTCCATACTTTTACTATGTTTTGCTTGAACTCTGTGCATCTCTCCATTCTTGTAAAACCCACGGGTGCAACTCCTTTCAGCTTCACACTGATTTCAGGGTTTTTAAATTTCACCAGAAACTGAACTTCAGTTTTTAACAAAAAATCATCCTAAGCAATTCGACCACAAGCGATTTGGGGCGTTTTGAACTTGGTGGTTCTATCCCGGAAGTCTCTCTCAGGGAATCTGGAAAACAGCATGGTGATGCCATGTTGTTTTCAAAGGCAATGTATTCATTTCACAAGGCTTATCGGATTGAAACTGTCTCAGTCCATCATTTTAACTGTCTGTCTGTCTCGTTATCTCTCTCTTGCATTGCCCCCCCCCCCCCCCCCCCCCCCCCCCCCCTGAATTATCCAACAGGGCTCTGCCCCTGTACCCCGCCAGGGCTGTGGGCGGCCCCTGGACCCCTACCTTTCAGGGTTTTTTCATTTTGGGGAGTTGCACCCATGAATTTAAACCTAATGCAAACTATTCTTTTTCCCAACATTCTGTGACAAAAGCTCAGATCAAAACCGCTGAGAAAGTATATGTGTCCGCGCACGAGTGACCATGTTTGCAACATTTTCATGTCAAACAGCACGTACAATAGCAATAGCAGGAACTGCTTCCACAGAATGGCAGAACTCTAAGACAGATACGGGTTACAAACAAATTCAAGTGCATCCTTGTACAAAGTATAAAAAAAGAAAGAACTAGTCTTTGTTTTGTCTCTTGTGAATAAAACAACGTCACTTTACACTTGTCGTGTACTGTATTTTTTCGTTCATTAGGCGCTGCTGTGCATAAGGCGAATAGGGCAATTTTCCAGAAAAATCTGAAAAAAATTAAACTAAAAGGCGCCCTCGTTTATAAGGCGATACACACCTCGCAAAAGAAAGTAGAAGTTTGAAGCCCGTACACGTCCTGTAAACGCTTACCGACCGCCATTACTGCTGTCATAAACGAGAGTTGGCTCCCTTCTCAAATAATCAAACTTCCGTTTTTGAGACTTCCAGTTGTTGTGTTTGGACTTTTCGTTGCGCAAAACTGGTAGAATTATGGCATTTTAAGCTCTACAACAAAGCTTTTGGCATCCAATGAAGGGTTATGGCATCTGTTGGACAGTATCTCGATGATAATAGGGACTTTGAAGCATTTTAACGTGAGTATTCGTCGTATCGGCGACTCGTTACTACTTTTGATGTTGTGACTCACAGTAGACTGTACTGAGCATGGCAATCGTTGCCTCTCTTCTCACGATTTTGTTCACTAATAGGGCGCCCTCGTTTATTAGGCGCATAGGTTTAAATTAGAGAAAAAAATATCGCCTTGGTTACGGTAGTTGTTTGTTTGTTGTATGTTCCAGTGACGTTGCAGTCTGTTTCAGGTTTTTTTCATTTTTAGTCTTACCATCAATGTCCACAAAGCCGTATTCAGCCCCCAAATCAGCTGCAAGAAGAATGCGTCCAGTTTTCTTGATCACATCTGGATCTGTTGAGAGAAAACAATCGATCTGTTTTAGAAGAGCAGAGAGTACAGCATCATGCCATCAAGGCTTAACAATTCATCACAAAACAGATGAAGCAAACTGTAAGCTTTTGGTCCATCTTAACTCATTCGCATCGCAATCATTTTGAATTATTAAAACAAAAAACCTAACAAATCACTCCAGCCATACACACAAACAAACCAGACATAAACAAAAGGAGAAATGAAAGATTACAGACTACAAACGTATAGTAAGAGGCAAAAGTGTGGTCTAAGGGATCGAAGCGAGTTTAGAATTGACCAAAGGTGTGCACACATATTTACTTCCCTTGAAACAAATTCATCAAATTGACAGCTTTATATTAATTCCGGCCATATATGGGTGGAACGACTTGAATGAGTTAATACAACCAAACGTTTTCAGAACGTCTTTAACAAACACAAAAAAACGATAATCAAAACCCTAACTCTGAATAACCCATGATCACAATTTTCATTGCTAAGTCAATGCATGGACAGCATGACTGGGGTGCGTAATCATTTACTTGCTCCCTATGATGAGACAGGTGCAGACACAGACCTAAACCATATCCAAGATGCAAGTACGACATACAAAAGCAAACTCACCAGCAGCCAGACGGGCAATAGCCAGTCCTGCGTACTCCGGGCTCTCAGCATTACCAATTTGCTTTTCCAACAACCCCTGCAACAAAGTTATCCGTTGATTAGTCTGGGCTAATTATTTCGCGGTCGTCAAGAGATTTGGCTGGCCAATCAAAGAACCTGACAAACACAATAAAGAGTGAACAGCGACGTCTTCCCTCTGCAGATCTAGTGACACCCTGTCCAAAAGGTTTGATTAATAAGAATTGTTCGGAAATAATTAAGGGGAGTAATTTCATGGTGTATGGGAGTGATCATTCTAAAATTGATGTCATTTATATTTTTACGTCACATTTTGCAAGTTCTCTCAGTTTGTGAATACTGGCCGCCCCTCATTTTTCTAAAACAATGTTTGCAATGTGCCAACTCGCATCCTGCAGATTCAAGCTTTGCTGCCATTGTTGCTATGGTTTTGACCGAGTAAGTCGAGGTAATCAACTCTATATTTTCACGAAGTGCTCCCCCTTAGTTTTTTCCGAAAATCGTCTATTGAAACAAGATAACGACCTTTGCTCAGGGACTAATTACAGATCAATAGATATGCTAACAAAGGTCGGGCGTTTGTCATTATAAAAACAAGAAAATAATGGTGTCGTAGAAAGTTCAATTATTATGTTTTTGTGCTCTAGACATTCTTCCAAGTAACTAACAAGAAATAGTCGCTTAAGTTAAATCAATGAACTCCCCCCGTGGGGATACTGGGGGGTCTTTTGTATAAATAGTTCCCTGGGTACAGGGGATTTTTTCCTCTCACTTTGGAAGTTACGGTCTGAACGTGGAGTCTTTCTTGTAACTTCCTCTAATCTGTCACTCTCTTTGACTCTACCTTTTCCCTTTGCTTGCTGTCATCTACTATCTTTCTGCCTTGTACTTCCTCTAATCCCACTCTCTTTGACTCTGCCTTTTCCCCTTTGCTTATGTCTCCTGCCTTTTTTCAAGAAACACTTTCCAAAAATTTCCCACAGCCGAAGTCGGACATGCTGGGCCTAATTGTTTCTTACTTAGGCGCATAACGGCAGCATGACGCATCTGTGCTCACAATTGACAGGAAACTGTCTGAGTGATCAAAGAAGAAGAAATCAATGAATACCTCAACCCTGATGTAACTCAGCAGAGGATAGAAAAACGGCGACTTCCGAGGACAAGAAAAAACCTCATTGTGGCGAGGTGAGGGGTGTAATAGACGATTTTCAGAAAAAAATAGGAGAGAGCACTTCGTGAATATTAGAGTTGTTTACCTCCATTACTCGGTCAAATACCATAGCAACAATGGCGTCAAAGCTTGAAACGGCAGGATGTGAGTCAGCGACTTGCAAACATTTTTTAAAAAGAAAAATAAGGGGTGGCGAGTGGCCACAAACTAATAAAACTTGCAAAATGTGACGTAAAAATATAAATGACAAATTTTTAGAATGACACACAGTGTTCTAAGCGCTGTATGTCTGCTCAAACACACGAGGCGAGAGCTGTGGATCTACCTGATGGTAGAGTAACTTCCCCTGTTTGAACGATTGAATTAGGCAAGATCACTCCCACACACCATGAAATTACTCCCTCGAATTATTTCCGAACAATTCCTATTGCAAGGGGCTGGGATGAGCGGGGGTGGTTGGATTCGGGATAAATTGTTACATAAATATATAAATGCTGAGGGGTAATTACAAGAGAAACTGGGAGATGGCCGTTAATGAAACTTCAAAAAGCTGAAAGCAAAAACTTCACCAACAAAGGAGTCCCCTGAAGTCGGAGTATGGCCGCCCATGTGGCGGGGGGCCCTTTAAAAGCAACCATACACGCAATCTTCCCACCCAAGGCCTTATGAAATGTTCACATGGCACTGGGCGTGCCCCCAGAGCGTTTAAGCTGGGGAACGAAAACAACAACAACAAAGGAATGCCATGACATTATCTTTCTTACGTCTTCTCGTCAGTCATTACCCAAACCATTGGCTCCCTGTGCAGTCCCGCCTTCAGTATAAGCTGGCTGTCCTATCCTTCCGTCACTTTGAACAGACCCTTCCGCCTTACCTCTCCAGTGCTCTTCACACCTACACTCCTTCCCGCTCACTCAGATCCTCAAACACAAAACTTCTGAAAGTTCCAAAAACAAATCTAAAAATCATTTGGTGACCGCAGTTTCAGTTTCAGTGCCCCTGCAGTTTGGAATTCCCTCCCAGTCGATCTCCGCCATGAACCAACTATCTCTGGTTTCAAAGCTAAGCTCAAGACTCACTACTTTCAAAGCTCATTCCGTTTGCAAATTTTTCCTTCTTGATCTCGTACCTGGGTGAATGATTGGGTCATAATGTCTTGTGTGACTGCGGGTGTATCAGTGAATGGAAGCGCCTTGAGTGTAAAATAATTATAGAAAGGCGCTATAGAAATGCTATCAATTATTATCATTATTATTATTATTATTTTAAAAAAAGAAGAAAGAAAAACAAAAAAAACGACTCACTGCTTCCTTACTGCCGTCTCCAAACGATTTGTTTTGCACAAAGTTCAGCATGTGCTCTGTGCGCACCAGTCCCGGCCACAGGCTGACGAAGGTCACCCCGTGTTTCTTCAGTTCTTTAGAGCAGTCCGCGGCCATTCTGTCACACTGCAAATGACAATGCACAAACAACACACACACACACACACACACACACACATTGAACTTTGTTAACACTCTGTAGCCATTCTGTCACACTGCAAATGACAATGCACAAACAACACACCAACACACAAACAACACACCAACACACACACACAAACAACACACCAACACACACACACTTGGGGGCTTGATCTAGCATTTTCATGCTCTAGTGTCTAGTGTAATATGAAAATAGATGTACCAAATTCTTACTCCCGGTTTGAAAAAAAGAAAAACCTGAAAAAAGAAACCCACAAGTCTTGAGTGTTTAAATGAGTCCTCCGGTCTGGAACAGGCACATATGGGACATTAGCAAATATAAAGATGGTGGGAACAATCCTGGAGGCAATGCTCAGAGGCAATGCAACAGTAAAGTCCCAATTTTTTAACAATACAGATAATGGAATAAGTTGGAAAAATGTTTTAAAATCTTTGACTTTGTTTATAAAGTGCATTGTAAGAGGTCGATAAAAAAACCAGCTTACCGCCTCTTTGCCGACACCGTAGGCAACGTTGAAGAGGTAGGTGAGCCCCCCTACAGACGACACGTTGACGATCAGCCCTTGTTTGCGGGGCACCATCATTCGTGATGCCAGCACCGCGCAAACGTAGTGATTCCTGAAAAATCAACCCCCCTGACTGCCAGAGAAAATTAAAGAAAAACTCGTTGAACAAATCATGCCATGAAAAAAGACAACTGATAGAGCCAATCTGACAAAAATGGTCTGGGGATATAACTCTCTTGACTGTGTCAGAGCAAAAGCCAGCATATCAGAGTCATTCCTCTTCATCTGATGATGTCATCAGTGATGTCATCAAGTCAGTACATGATTTATTATATGGCAGTTAAAGACCCACCACATCACGTGTCAAAATCACGGTTTTCACATGATTTCCCTCTTATAGTTGGTCCGAAATCTTAAGAAATCTTCCTAGCATAAGAGGGAATGTGACACGTGACGTGGTGGGTCTTTAACCCTTTCACCGCCAGCCATATTTCAGCCAAACATTTCCATTAAATTTACCTGGGTAGAGAACAAAATCTGTATGCAGTATTGGAGATTCCTCTGTGACATCTATAAAATAAGGTCTATCATTGCTTCCCAAAACTAAGACAATAGGGTCTTTGGATAATAGACCCCGATTTGAGGCCTTTTAGTGACATGGGTGTTCAATCATTGTGGTGCTAAAATGCGACGTTGGCGGTGAAAGGGTTGAGGAGTTAAGGAACGCTATAATATGTAAACCATACCATCTGTATCTGCATCTATTGCGTTGTAGAACCAGACCCGCTGTTTGTATCAGTGCACATTCTCACTCACCAATATACGTCTATGACACTCAAATCTCCCATGTGACCCATGTGATTTCCCTCTTATAACTGGAAATAAATCTTGTTTTCACCAAGTCTGACTCTCATATAAAAGGCCCCAAATTCAAACCGACACATCAGTTTAAAGAGCAGTCTCACAGCAGTCACAGCTACCCAGAAAAAAACAAGGGACTTAATCGTGGCGCGTCACTGGGTCTTTAACCCTTTCAACGCCCACAATTTTTTAGCCCAAATTTTCCATTAAAATTTCATGGATAGAAAGAAGATTTTTGTCTGAAATATTGGGGATTCTTCTGTGATATATTTGAAATAAGGCCTATCCTTACCTCTCAAAAGTAAGAACCCAAGATCATTGGATAACAGACCCTCATTTCAAGACTTTTAATGACATGGGTGTTCAATCACTGTGGTGCAAAAATGCGACATTGGCGGTGAAAGGGTTAAGCTCAAGTCTTCACTCAGCTGGCAAATTTCAGATTCTTGAGAAGTTCCTCAAAGCATCAATTTTGTTCACAGCTGGAATGCTCCTTCAGCAATCGCGGTAAAAGATATAACTGTATGATGGTATCGCCAACAAAGGTGAGATATTAAAAAATTTCCTGCATATTTTCAAGAGAAATAGATGCCTACAGTATACAATACCCATACATTTTCATTAAACAAAAGATATATTTTGTAAAATCGGATGAAGTTTATTCCACACAAGCATACCCTCTCCTCTACAAAGACACACACACGTACGCACACACACACACATACAGAGTGGAGAGTGGCAAAGAGGTAACGCTTTTACCTTGCATACAATACACCTGAGTTTAAACCTAGGTACAGGGGATTTTCCTCTCACTCTGCACTAGGCCTTACGGTCTGTACGTGGAGTCTTTCGGATGACATGATAAACCGAGGTCCTGTGTGCCCACGCACTTAGCACACGTTAAACCCAGTGGCAACAAAACAGTTGTCATTTAGTCAAAATTTACCACCCTCCCCCCACCTTTCCTTCCACATGTCACACAAAAATCGCATGCAAATAAATAAAATTTACAAATATGAGTGGCACGCCTCTGGCTGTGACGCGCTCACCACGTGGGAGAAACCTGAATTTCACAGAGATGTCTCTGTGACTATAAAGCACACAAATACACATGGACACAATTACTTTGTTTTAAGAATCATGAACAGCCTGACAGTGAACATTACGTCAGGATTCATCCTCAATACCTCAGTCCTACGTTGTTGATCACATCCCAGATGTTTGGATCTTGCTCCCAGAATGGCTTCTTGAATGAGTCAGCTATGGCCTGAAAGGTATCAGATTGCGATTGGACAATAACAGAAAAGCTAGCTACTTTACTCTCCATAAAATGTTAAAGTTAAACTTTTTAACGTATCAGTATTAGAAGAGAAGAAAAATTGTGTTTTACGTCCTCTCGGCCATAGACACACATGAGACATTTGTAAATACAAAGATGGTGGGAACAATACTGGCTGCAATGCCTGGAGGCAGTGCAACACCAGTAAAGTCCCGAGTTTTTAACAATGTAGATATGTGTAGCGGTAACCACACCTCGGTTAAACCTCATCGGCTATGGTACCTCCACAAGTATGATGAACGTATATCAGTATTGATTCGCATAAAACATAACACCGTAACATCATCGTTAAATAACATTCCCCATGAAGTAATCCACTGAATAAAAGTTACGCTAGCTCCACATGGCCGAAAGGCCGAAGAGGGCGTAAAGCCTTATTTCGCCAAAAGTTACGCATGTTCTTGTCATTTTTCCCTGCTCTAAACGTTTACCGGATGCATGACTATCTACTGCAAAGTCAACGGCAGTTTCAATTCACCACTTGGATATATGCAAATATCAAATAGTGAGGCCAAGAGAGAGGATGTAGTGAAATGAATAAGGGGAAGGAACATCTCGTAATTAACTCCCTTTTTACCAAAGTTATTTATGGCACCGATTCGCCTAGCAAAGTGAAAGTAGTTGCCACAACAATAACTGACCCAAGTTTCATCCTTTTTTATGGTAAAAAGGGAGTTAATTATGAGAAGTTCTTTCCCCTTATTAATTTCACCTGGATACATGTGTTCCTTGTGATGCTATTTTGAGTGTGCATGTGTGCCTGCATGCCTGCCTGTGTGCATGTGTGAATATGTGCATGGTATCAAGTCAAAAAACACTTAAATTACAGTGTGCATGCATGGGTATGTGAGTGCCTGCATGCGCATGTACATGTGCGCGCGCGTGTGTGTGTGTGTGTGCGCGCGCGTGTGTGTGTGCACGTGTGTGTGCGCGTGTGTGTGCGCGTGTGTGTGCTTGCACGTGTGTTAGACTTCTGCGTGTGTGTGTGTGCACGCACAAACTCACGGTCACTCCGCTGTAAGCGTTGTTGACCAAGACGTCCAACTGTCCGTCCTGTTCGCGGGCCACCGTGTCAAACAGTTTGTGGATGTCTTCATCCTTGCTGTGGTCACACTGAACTGGAATGCACTGTCCACCTCTGTCCTTCACCTGATTCACATAGATATTAACATGTATGCTCAGATGCATATGCACGCACACACACACACACACACACACACACACACACACTCACACACACACATGGGCCACAGTGTCAAACAGTTTGTGGATGCCTTCATCCTTGCTATGGTCACACTGAACTGGAATGCACTGTCCACCTCTGTCCTTCACCTATTCACATAGATATTAAGTTGTATGCATGCACACACACACACGGGCCACCGTGTCAAACAGTTTGTGGATGCCTTCATCCTTGCTATGGTCACACTGAACTGGAATGCACTGTCCACCTCTGTCCTTCACCTATTCACATAGATATTAAGTTGTATGCATGCACACACACACACACACGGGCCACCGTGTCAAACAGTTTGTGGATGCCTTCATCCTTGCTGTGGTCACACTGAACTGGAATGCACTGTCCACCTCTGTCCTTCACCTGTAAGTAACAACAACAACATACGGTGCTGAATCTTGATAGAAATCAAATCAAAGCGCACACAACACACGTTAGCATTCATAACACATTCAAACAAAAATGCAATACAACAGGGCTCCCAGGGACCCCCATTTGGGTGTCTATGAAGCACTAAAATTCTAAAGGACCCTCTAAAAGAAGGTGCAGGGGGTCCCAGGGATGCACTAGAAAAATTCTTTTTAGCATTCACAATGCCACTGAGACCCTCTATCCCGCCTCTAGGACCCTCTATACTGTCAGTGAAGGAGTCCCTGGGAACCATTGTTTTGCGGGGAGATTGGGAGCCCTGGTTAGGTAGTCTTAATTACTTGCTATCTTACAAATTTCTTATCCGTCGTGGGTATGTGAATCGCGCGCGTTTGCATGTGTGTGTGCGTGCATGTCTCTCTCTCTCTTACTCCCTTCCTCCCTCTCTCTCTCTCTCTCTCTCTCTCTCTCTCTCACCTCAGCAGCTGTCTCTTCAAGACTTCCCCCCACTGGATCACCTTCCCGTTTTTTTAGAGTGCGGCCTGATAAAAAACATTTCATGTCAATCGAAAACTTTCCAAATCAAAGAAAACATAAGCAGAAGAAAATACAGATATTAAATTAACATATCATAAATATGCCAGTCCTAGTATAACTATAAGTGCTGAAAAATGTATATACATTTTCACAAAATTTAACAAGGAATCTTGACCTGCTCAGATGCTGCCTAAATTAAAATAGAAACATTGACGCCCCGCCCCCTCCACAGGTCTTTCTTCGTGGGGACACTGGAGAGTCATTCGTAAAAATAGTTCCCCCACCTTCTGGAAGTTTTGTGCTTGTAACTTCCTCTAATCTGGCACTCTCTTGGACTCTGACCCTTTCCTATGCTTAAACTGTCATCTACAATCTTTCTGACTTATTGACCCATTTTCCTGCCTTTAAAAAAAAATCTTCCAAATAACGTTTTTCCTTTGAGCTCCTCTGAAATTGGAATGTGTTGGCTGTATGCAGCGGGGAGACCAGTAAAAACTGAAAACGGACACATACATACTTTACCCATTATGTTCTTTTTGCCTAGAAATGGTATTTGGTATTTGGTATATTCTAGTCACAGAGACTTATCTCTGTGAAATTCGGGCTGCTCTCCCCGGAGAGCGCGTCGCCGCAAGTGCAGCGCCTACCCAATTTTTTTTATTTATAAAAAAAATTGGGGGGTGGCACAGGGTGAGGAGGGGGTGTAGGCACACCTCGAAAAACCTAGCTATCAATTTGGCCATACCAGGCAGCGGGATTTCTCCCTGCTCTTACCGACTTTCAACTGCCGTGAGATTGCGCATGGGTCAGACTAGCTTTAAGTCCCCATCCGAAGGACTGGACGTTCAGTTCGATTTTCCTGTCAAACTAGAAAGAAAGGGCGAGGCCGGGATTCGAACCCGAGTCACCCACGTTGCAGTCACGCATTACGTTTGGCAGGCGAACGTCTTAACCACTCTGCCACCTTTGAGAATGCAGAAGAAAAAGAACAAACGGTGACGAACAAAAATCAGTACCTGTACTACTACTAGTCCCAGCTGTAGCTGTCTACAGTTTGTTTATTGTCTGCATTATTTATCAGTATTCATTAATTAACTCTTCTAGCACCATGTATTTTTTGACGTTCTTGGTTGTCTGTTGCATCTCAACCGACAAGAGGGGGGTAACTATTTTTTGAGTGTGCGTGTGTTTCTTTAATGGGAAAAATCACTGACATAAGCTCTGAAAATAGACAAACACATGGCAGGGTACTTGGCAGTGAATGCCTTTGCATTTGGTGGGAGTGAAGTGTGATGTACTGGGTGAATACATTCGCCCATGGTGCTAGAAGAGTTAAAGAGTCAGCGTCATCACGCACTGAAACATGTTATTAAAACAATAGGGCCAATGCTGTCAAGTTTTATTACGTCAAATTCAGTGGTTTAGGATGTGGTGATTGGTACATTTCAAAAAAAGAAACATGTATATATATATAAAGACAAGCACCGAGGCATGTAAAACCTTTAATTCGAGATGCAGTGTATTCTCCACAAAGAGCTGGGAAAACAAAGAAATGAAAGCGCCTCACTGGTGAGTAGTAGTAGTAGTAGTTTAGGGCAAGAAGTGGGCCTCACGGCCCTTTTACGCCCTTTCTCGTTTGTTACTTTGTTGTTTTTGTGGTAGTTGCTACTTAAACTAAACTAGTTTATCAAAATTTGAATGGACTTTTTTTTATATTCATCAAAAATATTTTTTTTCAATTACATTAAAGGATCTTGGTCCAGAAGATTTTTGAAAGAGTTTGTTAGGTGCAGCTTTAATGTTAGTCGACAAATTATTCCAGTCTTGGACAACTCTGTTAAAAAAATACAATTTGCGAATGTTAGTAGCTGAACGTCTTAAGAATAATTTCTCCGTACTATTTCGTGTCTTGTCTGTGGTACTTTTGACAAAAAAATGTGTTCAAATCTATATCCTCAATGTTATTTACAATTTTATACAGTGGAACCTCTCTTATAAGACCTTCAAAAATCATCCAAAATGAGGTCTTATAAGGGAGGGGTCTTAAAAGGAGGTAATTTTAATACTTACAAAGAAGGGGAATGTCTCAGAGAAGGTCTTATATGGGAGGGAGTCTTATAATGGGAGGTCTTATGAGGGAGGTTTCACTGTACTTGCATGAGATCTCTTCTGAGTCTTCTTCCAAGTAAGCCATTTAATATCTTAATCTCAATCACAGTGTGATAAACAACTGAATAATAGCAAAAAATCATCATCACCGGTGATGTACACTGTAGCACCAGCTGCGCCCAGCTGCAGGGCGATGCCCTTGCCAATGCCCCGAGTGGCCCCCGTCACAATGCATACCTTCCCTGCCAGGGGCTTCAAGGACGCCATCGCCTAGCACGTTCCCTTGCTGCTTTGTTTCATAAACAAGGAATAATAAAAATAAAATACTTGGTATGTGTGTGTGTGTCTGTGTGTGTGTGTGTGGTGTGTGTGTGTGTGTGTGTGTGTGTATGTGTGTGTGCGTGCATGTGTGTGTGTATGTGTGGTGTCTGTGTGTGTGCATGCATGCATGTGTGTGTGTGTGTGTGTGTGTATATGTGTGGTGTCTGTGTGTGTGAGCATGCATGTGTTTGTGTGTGTGTGTGTGCGTGTGCGTGTCTAGAGCTGTATGTGTGGTGTCTGTGTGGGTGTGCATGCATGTGACTGTGTGTGTGCGTGTGTATGTTTGTGTACGTTGTGTGTGTTTCTCTCTCTCTCTCTCTCTCTCTCTCTGAGTCTCTCTCTCTCTCTCTCTCTCTCTCTCTCTATCTAATTGTGTCTGGTGTGTGTGTGTGTGTGTGTGTGTGTGTGTGTGTGTGTGTGTGTGTGTGTGTGTGTGTGTGTGTGTGTGTGTGTGTGTGTGTGTGTGCAGATGGCCTCTTGTTGCTGAAAAATCATTTCAAATCGGCTCTCAGGGGAAAATACGCTTTTGTTGACTACTGTAGTTTGAAGAACACGGTTCTCTCTCAAGTGTATGGAAACATTTACAACTATGGAGAGGTGGCCATCAACACTCCACACAGGCCAGTCCCTCATGTGTGAGTGGAACAGTTTTCCACCTGTGGCTATTTCATATGCCTCAGTGGAGGACTTCAAATCATGAATATAAGCCTCAAAACCCTGTCCCCCCTTCCCTCCCCTATCCACTTTCCCTCCCCCTGCCTCTCCCATTGCCCTTCAGTTCTACCTCAACTCCCTCCGTCCTGGCCCTCCAACCCTCCCCTCCCCTCCCCCCTACCCAATTACTGATCATCTGGGCAGCAAAAAAATGTTGCATCTGTTCGAACCCTCCCCCCCCCCCCCCCCCCCCCCCCTTAAAGTACATAGCATCGAAATCATCAAAATGATGACGGCGGATGATGAGTGAAAGAAGATGTCCGTGAAAATGCACTTCTTCTTCTTTTTCCATATAGTCGTCAAAGTCATTTCTGACCATTATTACAACTGAGAAGGGCGACGAGGTCAAACTCAAAGAGAGAGAAACAAGAGAGAAAAGAAGAAAAACAAAAAAAGGAAAGAAAGAGGGTGAGAGTTTTGGTGGGTAGGCAGCCAGGAACGAAAATGGTGTTTTACGTCCTCTCGGTCTGGAACAGACACATATGGGACATTTGTAGATACAAAGATGGTGGGAACAATACTGGAGGCAATACCCGTAGGCAGTGCAACTCCAGTAAAGTCCATATTTTTTTAACAATACAGATAGGTGTAGCGGTAACCACGCCTCAGTTAAACCTCATCGGCTATGGTACCGCCACAAGATATAGTATTATATAATGAGGCTGATGGGTAGGCAGCCACTCATCGACTGTCCCTTATGAAGGCTTGGGAGAAGAGCTGGGACATGGAGTTTCATCCTGCAGAGTGCTAGAACATGCAAGTCACCAGGAGTAGGAGCCCCATGCATTTCTCATATGCCCTGCGTATACTCATATACTCTTGAGGATGTCAGGGAAGCTAAATATCTCGGCGTCAACATCAACAGCGAGATCACCTGGGACAGCCACATCAACACCATCTGCGCCAAGGCAAACAAGACCCTGGGATTCCTCAGACGGAACGTAAAGATCAGTAGCACCAGTGTAAAGCCTAAAGGAAACGAGCTTATAAAGCCTTTGTGCGTCCCTTACTGGAATATATATGCGTGCTCCTTCTGGGACCCTTACATGGAGGAGAACGTTGGAAAGCTGGAAGCAGTCCAGCGTAGAGCAGCACGCTTTGTGCTCAATCAGTTCAGGCCAACGTCCAGTGTGAGCACCATGCTGATGAACCTGGGCTGGGACTCACTGGAGAGCAGACGGCAGAGGACCAGGCTCTCCATGCTGCACAAGATAAGCCCCGGCGCTGTGCACTGCCCCGGCCTCCAATCCAAGCTGGAGTCTCTTCCTCCTCGGTAGTGATGTGGCCACAGCCTTCAATTCAAACGACAGCACAGCCGCACTAAATGCCGATCCAACGCATTCCTCCCACGGACCATCAGGGAGTGGAATGATCTGCGGCAGGACGACCTCTGCTCCTTCACTGCTGTCACCTCCAGTGGGTCAGCGGTGCAGGGGAAATCATCAATAAACCCATCAACGATAGTTTCATTTGTACTTTAAACAGCCCCCTCATGTTTACGACCCTCCATCTTAAACTAAAGTCATTATTTTGGGGCAATCTTGTACTTAAACACCCCCCTCATGTTTACGACCCTCCATCTCAAAGCCATTATGTTGGCAATCTTGTATTTTAAACACCACCATCATGTTTACGACCCTCAGTCTCAAACTGAGTCAAAGTCATTATTTGTTGGCAATCTTGTACTTTAAACACCCCTATCATGTTTACGACCCTCGGTCTCAAAGTCTTTTTTTTGGCAATCTTGTACTTAAACACCCCCTCATGTTTACGACCCTCAATCTCAAAGTAATCATTTGTTGGCAATCTTGCACTTTAAACATCCTCTTCATGTTTACGACCCTCAATCTCAAAGTCATTTTTTGTTGGCAATCTTGAACTTAAACACCCCCACCCACCCCGAGTGAGCCTTGAAGGCTTTGCCTCTTGATTCAGTCTTTTTTTCCTGAGACAGTGAGTGCCAGAATGATTAATTAAAGGCAGAGGCTCAGGGTAGGGCTCGTATCTCACATTCTCCAGGCTAGGGGTATGGCGTTCAATCACGGGATGCATACATTGTACGCAAATTTATGTCTTCAAAAACTACTATAACTAAGTTATAAGTAATATTAACTCTGACATGTTCCTAACCGATACACTATCCCTAACCCTATTCCTTACCAAGATGCGTTAAATATACGAAATAAGAAAATGCATTTAGGATTAGGATTAGGATTAGGATTTAGGGACTCAAAACATAGCCGTAAGGCTTTCCTGTCCCATCTTTTATTTTATTTAGTTGTTTGTCTCGGTCTGTCGCACACTCAGTTTTTATTAATATTATTCATCGTAATCATACATAACTGCCTTATAGTCATTCCATTCGTCGAGAAGGTTTTTTAAAAATGTTAGTATTCTGTGCTCTTTTCATGTTAGGTGGTAATTTATTCCATTAGCCGTTTTATCGAAGCCGGTTTGCAAGAGTGAATGCGCTTGCTTATCTCTAGCGTGCGGAGTCGCGAAAAGTGATCTACTCACTTCCGAGCCGATGGGGCTGAATGTTTGCCTGACGACAAGTAATGGGCAAAGAACAACCAAAGATGTGCGTGCAGCTTGCAGATCTCGCATTGAATCTCTGACACACAATTTTGTCACTGATTTTTTTTAATTAATCAGCTCTACTTTTACACAACACTCTGTGTTTCTCATAACAGATCACGATCTTATTTGTTTGGCTCAGTTGTGATTATTTATTCGATCACAAACCCTGCAACTAAGCAAACTCATACTGTCTTGCACGAAAAAGCCACAGAACATAACTTTTTTCATTAGCTTAGGCGGTTCCTTTTCTATTATGTTTCATAATGTTGGGTGTCCGCTGATCGGGACCTGACTGGCTGGGTCACTTAGCTTAGAGTGAAGGTAGCTGCTCCATTCAGCATCACGTTGGGTGCCCGCTGAAAGGATCCTGACTGGCTGGGTCACTTAGCTTAGGGTGATGATGCTCTTTCTCTCAGTGCTTAAAATCAGGCCAAAATCCCAGGATAGTTAGTAAATCTTCCCCACAAAAAGGGGAGGGAAGGGGGCAGTTAGGTAGGCTTCGTTACATTTTTTTTTTCAAAACGGTTTTGGTAAAAGTGAAATACATTTGCCTGCTATTGTGATCATGAAACCACGCCCAAAAAAATTACATACACGTTTGCCTATTCAAAACACGTTTGCCTAGTAGTGAGGAAGGGGGGAGGTTCGTACGAAAAGGTTTTGAGACTTTCGGGGCTGGTATGATTTTATTCAAAATTAATGCGCATGCACAGGTGTACTTTGCTTTATAACAGCATTAAATACAAATACACTGACACAACAAAGTAAGACGTATTCACATTATTTTAACCAACACTATCCGGGTATCCCCACAAATCCTCTCAATTTCAGACAAAATTTAAAAATAATTTGTATGATTCAATCTCATTCCCAGTATGTTGCAATACCAATGATGTCAATTATTCACTGATTCTCATGTTCCCTCCCATGTGCCTGTAATCTTTAGGACTGCAGGATGTAAAGGAGAAATTTGCTATTCACGCTTTTTTTTTAAAAAGAGGGTTATTTTGGATTTTCAAAGGGTATACAAACAGCAAGTTTGTAACAAGAAAGTGTACTGCATACTGATATTTCTCCTGGGGCGTTGAAATGGTGTGCAAATTATGAAATGTGTAGTAAGAAAATGTACTTTACTTCCACCCCTCTCCCAGTGTTTGAAATAAGAAACTGTGCATAAGCCATCACCCCAACAACCTGGGATAGTGCACCCAGTACTCAGAAGTGAAATAGTACACGCTAAGACATTGTTTGGCCTGCGCTAGATCTATTTATTTAAAAACAAATAATAACAAAATAAATAATAAATAATGTTTTAAAAGAACTTAATCAGCTTTTAAGCCCAAAACAAGTCACTCTTTCCATTACAACACAACTGTTGTAAGTAGGCCTACAACATACAATTAAATTACATGGTTATGGAATCCACAACAATTTACTTAATATGGATAGAAGACTTTTCATGTAACAGAACTCAGTATTGTAATAGTAAAGATGTGAAATCAGTCTGTAGGCTGCACATGTTAGCAGTAGTGTTCCTCAAGGTAGTATTCTAGGTCCTTTTTTAAAAACTTATTTTATGGATGCCTAGAGAGAGAGAAAAATAGAGATTTTACGCCTTCTGAAACAATGGATGCCTAGGTGTCTGTCACTGTTTTACAGCTTCTATCACCTACCACCACTGAAAACAAATTTCAGTCCAGCCCTGTAGTTCTAAGTAGAATAGCAGTAGCTTTATCTGCTATGTGAAAGTCATAGTCAGCTGACTCAGTCAGTGACACACACACACACACACACACACACACACACGCACACACTGTGACACACACACGATACATTGTTTGTCTTTTTTTAATATATAGATGCCTAGGTGTCGGTCACTGCTTCACAGCTTCTATCACCTACCACCAATGAAAACAAATTTCAGTCCAGCCCTGTAAAAGTAGAATAGCAGTCGCTTTATCTGCTATGAAAAGGTTATAGTCAGACACAACTGACTCAGTCAGTGGCACACACACACACACACACATGATAAATTGTTTGTCTTTACAATATATACGACTGTATACCCTCTCGACCTTCACGCGCCTCTGTGTGTGCGTGTGTGTGTGAGTTGTGTTGTGTGTGTATGCGAGTTGTGGTGTGTGTGTGTGTGTGAGTGAGTTGGTGACCCAGTATTTCTCACCACCACTATCAAGCACATTTTTGTCGCTTATTTTTAAATTTTTATCTGGAAGGACCAACGTCCTAGTCGTGGATTTTAAAAAGGCCTTTGATAAGATTTATCACTATCTCCTTATGAATAATTCCGCCACTATGGGATCAGAAGTTCAGTCAATAGATTAATTGAGAGCTTCCTTGCAGGCAGGCAGGAAAAAATAGTTGTTGATTGAGCTGCATCCGAAGCTATCCCTGTAGAATCAGGAGTCCCCCAAGGATCTGTGCTTGGGCCGACCCTTTTCCTGTTGGCATCAATGGTCTTTCGAGGCAACTATCTTCCAACTTCCTTTCTCTTTGTGGACGACTCTGTCACCGAGGTGTGGACCCTCCCAGAGACCTCAATGATCTCCAACCAGACCTAAATGAATTAGCATCATGGGAAAACAAATGGATAAATAAATGTCTGGGTTTTACAATATCACAAGACCTTAGATGGGACACCCACATCTCAAATGTGCGCAGCAAAGTCAGTAAGACCCTTGGCTTCCTCCATCGCAACTTAAAAGTAGAGTTAGTCAACATCAAGGAATTTGCATATAAGGCAAGTAGTAAAAGGCTTATAATTATGTCACTGGTTAACCCATTCTAGAAAGGTGCCTGCTATGCCATAGCATTGCCTCTTTAAACTGATGTAAAACTATATATATATCTCTCTCTGTACATGTGTGCGTGTGTGTGTGTCACTGTGCGAGCCCCTTCCCCCATCCGCCCCACTTTACTCCCACCCTTCTAGTTCTACCCATTCCCAAATCATAGTGAAAATCCTTCATCCACGACCCACCCACCCTCTAGTAGAATCTCCCGTTTGCTTGCATGCCCCCTTTCCCCTCAACCATATCAAAATTCAAACTCAGATTATTTTATTTGTTGTAAAACCATCAAAGGAATTATCAAACAAACCAAAGCATACGGCGCTCTCGCCACACCGTAATTATTTACACAGATGTGGTAAACAGTAAACACATTATCGTCATAGGCCTACCATGAAAAGAAACAAAACAAAAAGCGCAGGGTAAAGATGGTGACAAAGTAAATGTTATTGAAGCAAATAAGGAGTAGTAAAACTCGCGTAATCACGTATAGGGACAGCAAAACATTCATGTTCGTATCAACATCGCGATTTATCGTCAGAAGTGGCGTCTGCGACGCAAACAGAAACAGGAAAGTCGATCTACTATCTACGGTAGCTGCCCAACTCGCCACCGGAAGTTATAGCAAACAAAGGGACTGTATCAGTGAGCCACCAAACCAAGGGAAGTAACAACCCCACCTAAAACGGCTAATACAGGTGCAACTCTGTTAGTAAAATAAAATTTTCTATTATTAGTCCTGCAATGTTGAATAAATATTTTGTCGGTACTGTTCCTTGTTTTGTCAAAATCTGATAATGTGAATAAGTCATGTATATTTAGGTCATCTACACTATTAAATATTTTATAAGTTTGAATTAGGTCACCCCTAATTCTCCTTGCCTTTAATCATTAAAGTTTAATGTAGGTAAATTTAATTTTCAACCTGTCTGAATAAGAAACATTTTGAAGACCTTGTACTAACTTAGTTGCTCGTCTCTGTACTTTTTCTATCAAAGCTGTTGACGAAAATTTCGAATAGGAAGAGTTACTATCCCTAAACATGGTCTGAGTGTTGCAAGAACTGAAGAACGCCGTACCCGTAGCCACTCAGCGCTGGGGCTGGGCTGTGGGCACTCAGCAGTCAGTGGGCCACTGTAATGATCGTGGGCCCCAAAGAGAAGAAGAAGGCCATCGATTGTACTGATTCGTGATTGTAACTGTTTGTCTTGCCAACAAGAAAGAGTGTCTGCGGTCTATTTTTACTTACTGTGCAAATTCCAGCCAGAAATGCTGCCAACTGCTACTTTTGAACTTTGCACTTTGGCTTCTATAAATTTCTTAGTGATTTCCCCTGTAGACTATTTCCCGTCGCCAACAGAAATGTCATCTGGCATTTGATTGGATAACGCGTTGTTTGAACCAATCAAATTGCGCTTTCTTTTACAGCATTTTCCAAACAACATGGCTGCGTAAACATTTTGTTGTCAATCTCAAGGCCGCAGTTGCATGTTTTCTTTACAACGTTAAGCACAGCGTTAAATCTACAGATGTACGCACACAGCTTTTGCATTTTGTATTATAGATATTTGTAGGTATCTGCTTCTAACTCTCTTGCACCTCATGCCATATTAAGTTGTTGGGTTTTAGCCATTTCTGATTTTGAATTTCTAAACTTGATTTATTCTTATTCTTATTCTTCTGTGGTGGCGACCAACTTCTTTGTATGGAAGTAACTGTACGCACTTAGGGATGTGACCATAGAAAAAGAAAGAAAGATAAAAATAAAAAAAAGGGATGGGGGTGGGGAAGCGCATATATTGATTTGATGATTTACTAATCTTTGTTGATTATTAGGTAATAGGTGGTGGTGTAGTGTTTATGAAGCGTTGTTTGACAGTCTTGCAGAGTAGCTAGTCTGGGGTGGGGGTGGGGATGTGAACCATACGCCTTTTCACAGTATCCGGGCAAGACCAATCCGGCTACTGTAGCGGTCACCGGGGGCAAACCCAGACCGGCACAGCTCCTGCCCTTCATTTACCACTACTTTGACCTATGACTCCTAACTCCCTAATGTAGTTTTGGGTGGCTGAGAGCGCTGCTGCTGCAGGCTCTCCTCCAGGGGCTGAGGTGTCGGTCCACTTGAAGTGGTGCTGCAACCTGGCTTCAAATGTTTCCAGGGTTGGTGCCGCTGCGATGTTTTCAGGGAGGTGGTTCCATTCTGGGATAGTTCGGTTTACACGGTGGCTACGGGTACGGCGTTGTTGCAACACTCAGACCGTGTTCAGGGATATAGACCCAGTCAAATTTTTTGTCAACAAATGCATTTTCTTATTTCGTATATTTAAGGCATCTTGGTAAGGAATAGGGTTAGGGCTAGTAGTTTTTGAAGACATTTGCGCACAATTTTTGCGTCCTGTGATTGAGCCCTGTTCCCATAGCCTGGAGAATGTGAACTATGGGCCCGTACCCCTAGCCTCTGCCATTTATATTTAACCTGATTAGGCCTACCTAAAGAAAGGCATGCCAAATGAAGGATACTTCATATTGTCGATACCACCAGACAGTTTTTTTTTTTAAATCACTAAGTTCAAACTCTCATTTGCGCTCTCCCAGTTTCCGTCGAGTTTATAGCCTTCATAGGCTCCTTCAACGTACATATCCAGATCCAGATTTACCCACACTGTTAATGCTTTCTTCTTCTTCTTCTTCTTCTTCTTCTTCTTCTTCTTCTTCTTTTTTTCGTGTGTGTCCACAATCATCACAGATTTGTGTTTATGATACTGTATCACGTCAGATCTCCCATCTGACATTGGATTTCGGGTCAGTGCATCACAAAGCAGGACATTTTCTCCCGACGCAGCTTTTTGAAAAACATATTGAAAAGTTATAAAAAGAGAGACCCCCTATAGTAAAATATCCAGATGACCCTCTAAAATTCTAGAGGTATGTTTTGTGCGCCAATTCTGACCCCCAGGTTTTGAAGACAGAACTAACACTGACTCAGCTCCTTGTGTTTCTGTTGATGCAGCGGATCACCATGGCGATGCGAGGGCTGGAAGGGGAGGACCTGCTGAACAGTCTGCGGCATCTCATCTACAGTTTCGAGCCCTACATCCGCGAGGCGGGCTCTGCGGAGCAGGCCGAGGAGATGCTCCTGCACCTGGAGGAGAACGACGAAAACTTTCACAAGTGGGTTCTGATTCTCCCCGTGGGGATGCCAGGGCTCCCAATCGTCCCGCAAAACAAGGGGTCCCAGGGACTCCTTCACTTACAGTATAGAGGGTCCTAGAGGCGGGATAGAGGGTCCCAGTGGCATTGCAAACACTAAAAATAATTTTTCTCGTGCATCCCTGGGACCCCCTGCACATTCTTTTAGAGGGTCCTGTAGAATTTTAGTGCCTCATAGACCCCCAAATGGGGGTCCGTGGGAGCCCTGGGATACCTAGGGGTCTTTTGTACAGATTGTTCCTCCACCTTCTGGAAATTTTATGCTTGTAACTTCCTCTAATCTGTCTCTGTGACTCTGCCTTTTCCATTTTCTTACTGTCATCTGCTATCTTTTTCTGCCTTACCGATCCATTCTGACTGCCTTTTTTTTCTCCAAGAAATGCACAAAGATTTTCTGCAGCCGAAGACTCTGCATGTCTAATTTACACCACAGGCACGAATTTGTGAAAGACCTGAAGCGAAAACTCTGCATGTCTTTACATCACAGGCACGAATTTGTGAAAAACCTGAAGCGAAAACTCTGTGTGTCTTTACATCACAGGGACGAATTTGTGAAAAACCTCAAGCGCAAACTACATGTCTTTACATCACAGGCATGAATTTGTGAAAAACCTGAAGCGTAAACTATATGTCTTTACATCCACAGGCACGAATTTGTGAAAGACCTGAAGCACAAACTATCTGTCTTTACATCACAGGCATGAATTTGTGAAAAACCTGAAGCGTAAACTATATGTCTTTACATCACAGGCACGAATTTGTGAAAAACCTGAAGCACAAACTATCTGTCTTTACATCACAGGCATGAATTTGTGAAAAACCTGAAGCACAAACTATCTGTCTTTACATCACAGGCACGAATTTGTGAAAAACCTGAAGCACAAACTATCTGTCTTTACATCACAGGCATGAATTTGTGAAAAACCTGAAGCACAAACTATCTGTCTGTACATCACAGGCACGAATTTGTGAAAAACCTGAAGCACAAACTATCTGTCTTTACATCACAGGCATGAATTTGTGAAAAACCTGAAGCACAAACTATCTGTCTGTACATCACAGGCACGAATTTGTGAAAAACCTCAAGCGCAAACTACATGTCTTTACATCACAGGCATGAATTTGTGAAAAACCTGAAGCGTAAACTATATGTCTTTACATCCACAGGCACGAATTTGTGAAAGACCTGAAGCACAAACTATCTGTCTTTACATCACAGGCATGAATTTGTGAAAAACCTGAAGCGTAAACTATATGTCTGTACATCACAGGCACGAATTTGTGAAAAACCTGAAGCACAAACTATCTGTCTTTACATCACAGGCACGAATTTGTGAAAAACCTTAAGTTAAAACTATGCATGTCTTTACATCACAGGCACATATTTGTGAAAAACCTGAATCGAAAACTCTGCTTGTCTTTACATCGCAGACACGAATTTGTGAAAAACCTGAAGCAAAAACCATACGTGTCTTTACACCACATACACGAATTTGTGAAAAACCTTAATCGAAACCTCTGCGTGTCTTTACACCACATACACGAATTTGTGAAAAACCTTAATCGAAACCTCTGCGTGTCTTTATACCATAGGCACGAATTTGTGAAAAACCTGAATCGAAACCTCTGCGTCTTTATACCATAGGCACGAATTTGTGAAAAACCTTAATCGAAACCTCTGCGTGTCTTTACGCCATAGGCACGAATTTATGAAAAACCTTAATCGAAAACTCTGTGTCTTTATACCATAGGCACGAATTTGTGAAAAACCTGAATCGAAAACTCTGCATGCATGTCTAATTTACACCACAGGCACGAATTTGTGAAAAACCTGAAGCGAAAACTATACGTGTCTTTACATCACAGGCACAAATTTGTGAAAAACCTGAATCGAAAACTCTGCATGCATGTCTAATTTACACCACAGGCACGAATTTGTGAAAAACCTGAAGCGAAAACTATACGTGTCTTTACATCACAGGCACAAATTTGTGAAAAACCTGAATCGAAAACTCTGCATGCATGTCTAATTTACACCACAGGCACGAATTTGTGAAAAACCTGAAGCGAAAACTATACGTGTCTTTACATCACAGGCACAAATTTGTGAAAAACCTGAATCGAAAACTCTGCATGCATGTCTAATTTACACCACAGGCACGAATTTGTGAAAAACCTGAAGCGAAAACTATACGTGTCTTTACATCACAGGCACAAATTTGTGAAAAACCTGAATCGAAAACTCTGCATGCATGTCTAATTTACACCACAGGCACGAATTTATGAAAAACCGTAAGCAAAAACTATACGTGTCTTTACATCACAGGCACAAATTTGTGAAAAACCTGAATCGAAAACTCTGCATGCATGTCTAATTTACACCACAGGTACGGATTTATGAAAAACCTGAATCGTAAAGTCTGCTTGTCTTTACATCACAGGCACAAATTTGTGAAAAACCTGAATCGAAAACTCTGCATGCATGTCTAATTTACACCACAGGTACGGATTTATGAAAAACCTGAATCGTAAACTGTGTGTCTTTACACCACAGGCACAAATTTGTGGAAAACTCTGCTTGTCTTTGCATCACAGGCACGAATTTGTGAAGAACCTGAAGCGCAAACTTGATGAGCTGGTGAGCCCCCTGATTGACGATGAGCTGGAGAAGTACTCTACGGCGGGGCACATCGACACCGGTAGCCAGGAGACCCTGGTCACGCGCATCACCAAGAGCATCACACAGTCCAAACAGTATGTGCTAACTTTGGATTGGGGTGACAATCATCATGATGATGTACCTGGGTGAATGATTGGGTAATAATATCTTGTGTGACTGCGGGTGTGTTTCCTCCAAAGTCGGAGTGTGGCTGCCCACATGGCGGGGTAATCAAAAACGGTCACGCGCATAATGTTCTCATACCTAGCTGGTGCATTTGTACCATGGTGTTCAAGTGCTTCGGCTGTTGGGATGATCCCTGGAGTCTTTAAGCCAGGGTAAGGAAAACAAAAACTGCGGGTGTGTTGATCAGTAAATGGAAGTGCCTTGAGTGTAAAATAATTATAGAAGGGTGCTATAGAAATGCTATCAATTATTATTTATTATCATTATGATCACGATGATGAATCTAAGAGCTTGTGCACATGATGCACAAAACCCCCTCCGCATATATTCCATCTGCAATCTGCATCTACATCAATTTTGAAAGTAAGAAACATGACGGGGCAGTGGGTGGATGCCTTGTGCCTCCATACGGGGAGCTGGACGACCCCGCCCCCTCCACAAGTCTTTCCCCGTGGGGATACTGTGGGGTCTTTCATAAAAATAGTTACCCCACCTTCTGGAAGTTTTGTGCTTGTAACTTCCTCTAATCCGCCACTATCTGACTCTGCCTTTTCCCTTTGCTTTCTACCATCTACTATCTTTCTGACATATTGGCCCCATTCTCCTGCCTTTAAAAAAAAAATCTTCCAAATAATTTTTCTCCTTTGAGCTCCTCCGAAATCGGAATGTGTCGGCTGTACGCAGCGGGGAGACCAGTGAAAATTGAAAACCGGACACATTGTCCATTATGTCCATATGGCCTGGGAATGCAGAAGAAGAAGAAGAAACATGAAATGTGTACATATATGTGGAAACCCATCCACATTTTCTGCGCAGAAAACCACATGATATACCCATATGCATTTCTGTGCAGAAACCCAACCCCATTTTCTGCGCGGAAACCTGCATGATATACCCATATGCATTTCTGTGCAGAAACCCAACCCCATTTTCTGCGCGGAAACCTGCATGATATACCCATATGCATTTCCTTACAGAAACCCAACCCCGTTTTCTGCGCAGAAACCCACATGATATGCATTTCCTTGCAGAAACCTAACCCCATTTTGTGCGTAGAAACCCATATGATATACCCATATGCATTTCCTTGCAGAAACCCAACCCCACTTTCTGCTCAGAAACCCACATGGCATACCCATATGCATTTCCTTGCAGAAACCCAACCCCACTTTCTGCACAGAAACCCACATGGCATACCCATATGCATTTCCATGCAGAAACCCAACCCCATTTTGTGTGCAGAAACCTGCATGGCATACCCATATGCGTTTCCATGCAGAAACCCAACCCCATTTTGTGTGCAGAAACCCACATAATATGCATTTCCTTGCAGAAACCTAACCCCATTTTCTGCGCAGAAACCCACATACCCATATGCATTTTTATGCAGAAACCCAACCCCATTTTCTGCACAGAAACCAACATGATATACCCATATGCATTTCCGTGCAGAAACCCAACCCCATTTTGCTGTGTATATGTGCACACACCCTGCTGTGTCAAAGTAACAAAATTATATTATTTGCCAAATTCGTTTGTTATTTAGTCCTGAGGGAAGGAGGCTGTCACCTCTGTTTATACAATGCATGGATGAAACCTTGCCTCAGATACAAGGCAGCGCCTGTTTTTCAAAATTTTGACCCCCCAAAAAAAAACTTGATTAAAAGTTCAAGGGGAAAAAAGTGTTGAATTCTCACTTTACAAGCTTGGAATAAGCTTCAAATTGAGTATGATTTTGCTTTTTCTTCAGCTTTTGTTGCCCCCCTGACCCCGCCCTGTACCCTGCCAGGGCCCTGGACCCCTGCCTTGCCTGTTTTTTGATTTTCTTCAGTTGCATCCATGTACATGTACCGTACTTTTCGGCTCATTAGGCGCTGCTGTGTATAAGGCGAATAGGGCAATTTTCAAGAAAAATCTGACAGAATCCAAGTAAAAGGCACCCTCGTTTATAAGGCGATACACACCTCGCAACAGAAAGTCGAAGTTTGAAGCCTGTACATGTCTTGTAAACGATTACCGACCGCCATTACTGCTGTCATAAACGAGAGTTGGCTCCCTTCTCAAATAATCGAAACTTCCATTTTTGCGACTTCCGGTTGCTGTGTTTGGCCAATTCTTCGCGAAAACTGGTAGAATTGTGGCATTTTAAGCTCTACAATGCTTTTTGCATCCAATGAAGGGTTGTGGCATCTGTTGGACGGTACCTCGGACGATAACAGGGATTTTGAAGCATTTTAACGTGAGTATTCGTCGTATCGGCGACTCGTTACCACTTTCGATGTCGTGACTCACAGTAGACTGTACCGAGTACGGCAATCGTTGCCTCTCTTCTCACGATTTTTTTCACTTTTGCCCTCGTTTATTAGGCGCATAGGTCGAAATTGGAGAAAAAAATATCGCCTTATAGTTCGAAAAATACGGTAGTCGTTTGAACTGAAATTATGGCGATGACAGTCGTATAAATGCCAATGACGTGTGAACAGACTTTGTTTATGCTGTGGTTCATTTTTGTTCTTTCATCTTGATGGTGGTTGTGTAGATTAGTCCACTTTTTTTAAACTTTAACCAAACTTGTGTGTGCGTGTGTTACGACCGTAGATTCACAGACTTGAAGCAGAAGCTGAAGCGCAACATCGACGACGCTTCGTCGCAGCTGGTGAACAACTTTGAGGTGGAGTTTGGGTCGGGGCGCCTCAGCCAGGAGACGTGGATGGAGAACAGTAAACCCATCCCGGGGCTGGAGGATGAGGAGGTATCCTCGTTTAATAGCATGTTCGAGCAGGTTCGTGCTGTCCGCTACGCTTCCTAGACCTTACCACTAACATTTTATAGTCGCCTGTAAGGTTCCTTCTTGGCTTGGTTAAGATTGTTAACCCTTTCGCCGCCAGCCATATTTCAGTTAAAAAATGTATTATTAAACTTACCAGGGTACAGAAAAAAAATCTGCAATATTGCGAATTCCTCTGTGACATGTATAACATTAGGCCTATCCTTACCTTCCAAAATTACGAAAATAGGGTCTTTGGATAACAGGACCTTGTTTGATGCTTTTTAGTGACGTGGGTGTTAAACCATTGTGGTGCAAAAATGCGACATCGGCGGTGAAAGGGTTAAGCCTTTCGTGCTTTAGCCCTTTCGCCCGCCAGACATTTTTTTATCCAAATTTTTTTATGTTAGAATGAAAATCCGTTTAACGTCCTCTGTCCGACCTGGAACAGGTAAACGTGGGACATTTGTAATTATAAAGATAGTGGGGACGATCCTGGAGGTACTGCTTCTTTCTTCTTGTTCTTCTGCGTTCCCAAGCCATATGGCCATAATGGGTAAGGAACGTATGTGTCCGGTTTTCAGTTTTCTCTGGTCTCCCCGCTGCGTACAGCCGACACATTCCGATTTCAGAGGAGCTCAAAGGAGAAAATGTGTTTTGAAAAAAGGCAGGAGAATGGGCCAATAAGTCATAATGATAGTAGATTACGGAAAGCAGAGGGAAAAGGCAGAGTCAAAGAGAGTGACAGAATAGAGGAAGCTACAAGCACAGAACTTCCAGAAGGTGGGGGAACTATCTTTATGAAAGATCCCCCGGTATCCCCACGGGGAAAGGAGGAGGAGGTACTGCAATACCAGGAAACTCCCGACTCATTGATTTCTTTCGGTCTTACCTGGGAAAAGAAAAGTTGGCCTGTGCAATTAACTGTGAATCCCCCTGTGACATGTTTCAAATAATTACGGCCTTTCGTTACTCCCGAAAATTAACAATGCAAGGTAATAAGCCAACAGGCGACCTTGAATTTCAATTAAAGGCCTTGAATTGCGGAGGTCACGCGACTACAGGAAAAAACATGCGGGAAAAAGTGTAGTCAGACACTATGTCTAGTGTTGTTGTTGTCGTACCCTGGCTAAAAGACTCCAGGGATCATCCCAGCAGCTAAAGCGCTTCAACACTATATGGTACAAATGCATCAGCTAGGGATGAGAACATTACGTGCATGACCGTTTTTGATTACCCCGCCACGTGTGCAGCCACACTCCGACTTCGGAGGAGACTATTGTCTAGTCTACAGTACAACCGCTGTGGCAAATGCCCTATTGGATAAAGGATCCTAATTTCATGCTTTTTAGTGAATAGGATGTGAAATCAGTGTGGTGCAGAAAACTTCGGCATTGGCAGCGAAAGGGTTAAGTTGTTTTGGTTTAAGAATTTATTAGTCTATGGGTTTTTTTTTAGTAATCAAAAAGTTATAAAGCTGGATTTCTTTGTCTTGTGTGTGTGTGTGCGTGTGCGTGCATGCCTGTGTTTGTGTGTTTGTGTGTGTGTGTGTGTACGCGTGTGTGTTTCATTATGTGTACCTGTAGTGTCTTAGTTCACGTGTGTACATGCAATTTCTTTGTATGTTTTTTGTGTGTGTTAAAGTGGATAGATTAATGTTAATTCTAGAGCATAATGTGCACCTCTTCTGAAAGTGCTCAATGCGAAAAACAAAGGTAATTGACTTATTGAAACATCCTGATCATAATTTGAGAATAATGACTATGTAGTCTTTTAGCCCAGAAGTTATAAGTCATAGTTATGGAGATCTTTTCTATTTCAACGGATAATTCTTCCAGATTTCATTTCATTCAAGAGTACTTGTATTCAATTTATTTTTAAAAGCAAAAGCATAGTATCTACATAGTAGTATGAAGCAAGGAGGAACCTTACAAATGTGGTGTAGAAAAAGCCAAAGCGTGCCAAAATTTGGATAAATATTTTCGCTTTTATGGGGCGGACTAAATATATTATATCTTAAAGGAACAAAAACAAAAACAGCTGGACAATGTTCTGGGTATTTTATTCATGGGAAGTTTCCCCGTCACGTTGCTTTGGCTTTTCCAAGGGCTGGCTTTTTAGTTCCTTGTCTAGAAATTGGTAATTCTTCAGAAGAGCGTGTGGCGTGATGGTAAGAAGCCTTTTTATTGTTGACCCATTTTCATTGTTAATATTTTATGTTTTTGTATCGTAGCTGGGAGGGAATTTGAGACAATCGTGCACTTGATGACAAGTTTTTGAAATTTGGCATGGTGATCGGCATGGGGTTAGTATTTTCTAAAAGCTATCGCAAACAAATCGTGTTCGGTCCCTTATGACGTCATTTGTCCAAAATCCAATATGGCCTCGTCCCATGGGGGAAAGGATCAAATCAAAGTACTTTTTACAGCATAAGGCTTATGAAATGCAACTTTTTCTTATGGATTTAATTTTGTGTAACTGGTATCTAGGATCCATTAGATGTTTGGATGTCATTTTCAAAGTCACGGTCATTTTCAAGGTCGTTTTAGTTTCAAATTGTAATTGTTTTTGGATGCAGCTAATAGGCGAACAGACCGATATTGGTCCAATGTCCTCTCTTGGTCTGCTCGCCTATTAGCTGCATCCAGAAATAATACACTTTGAAACTAAAACGACCTTGAAAATGACCCTGACCTTGAAAATGACATCCAAACATCTAACGGATCCTAGATACCATGCAGTTACACAAAATTAAATCCATAAGAAAAAGTTATATTTCATAAGTTTTATGGTGTAAAAAGTACTTTCATTTGATCCTTTCCCCCAACGGAGGCGGCCATATTGGATATTGGAAAAATGATGTCACTGAGCACATTTTTGTTTGCGATGGCTTAAAAAAAAATACTAACCCAATGCTTAGCACCATGCCAAATTTCAAGGGCTTGTCACAAAGTGCACGATTGTTCCAAATAATGCAATATTCCCACCCCACTAATCGTGACAGTCCGGTATATTATTCAAAACCTTTTCAACATCTTTTTCATGTTACCATTCCCTGCCGTAGCTTACAGTGGTGAAAAAAAAATGTTATGAAATATTCTTCAAAGATACTGATCAAAGTTAGTTTAAACAAAATTTAGTTTGAAGAAGGTTTTTTCTTCTTCTTCTTCCTCAAACACATTTTGTTTTCAGTTAGGCTCCTCCTCAGAGACATTTTCTTCATCGGTAGGTTGCTTAATGAGAAATTACGTTGATCAATTTTTTTTACTGCATTTCAAAAAAAAATGTTTCGTTTGCTATGTTCGTTGCCTTTGTTTCTGTTTGCCTGAGAATAGTCATTTTAAAAGTTAAAAAAATTAAAGACAATAGTCCTGCACTAATCGATATGTGTACATTTTGCAAGTTTGTTTCCCCTTTCAGAACAATGAATCATAAGCACAATATTTTTTTTTTAAATTCTGCATCATAGACTTTGCATGACGTCTGAATTTGATCATCATTGCATATTAATTCCCCGTCTGGTTCGTTTGGTTTCATGCTTCGTTATTTTCTGTAGTTTTTGATGTTTTGTTTTGGGGGTAACGGTTTGGGTTTTTTAAAGTGGTTTTTTTTGCATCAGAGTATATCAGTTTCACAGGCTCTATTAACTGGAAGAAAGTATAATGGCTTTGGGGCTGGTGTCATTTGTTTGGGTTTATTGGGGCTTTGGCAAATGATTTGATTTGTTCTAGCGGTGCTATGGTTTTGGGCAGAAAGGGAACTGATATCATTTTTAGCTTTCAAATTGCATGGGTGCTACTCTTTCAGTTTTACACTGATTTCATTTTTTAAAAATTTTACCAGAAACTGAACTTCAGGTTTTTTTAAATTCCTCCCCAAAACAAGCAAGCCACAAGCGGGTTAACTTGAAAACAGCATGGTCATGCCATACTGTTTTCTAAAGGCATGGAATCATTTTACAAGGCTTATCGGACTCAATCTGAGTCTTTCGGATGAGACGATAAACCAAGGTCCCGTGTGCCCATGCACTTAGCATACGTTAAACCCAGTGGCAGCGAAAAAGTTGTCATTTGGTCAAAATGTACCCCCCCCCCCCCCCCCCCCATCAGTGACAAAAATCGCATGCAAAATTTTTTTTATAAATTGGGTGGCGCGCCTCTGGCTGCGACGCGCTCTCCAGGTGGGAGCAACCCGAATTTCACAGAGACGCCTCTGTGACTATGAAGTACCTAATCTATCTCTGTCCATCATTGTGACTGTCTGTCTGTCTCGTTATCTCTCTCTCTCACTTGCGATGCCCCCCTGAATCGTCCAACGGGGCTCTACCCCTGTACCCTGCTGGGGCCCGTGGCGGCCCCTGGACCCCTGCCTTTCATTTTGTGGTCATTCTGGGGAGTTGCACCCATGAAATTGTAATGGTTTAACTTGCAAAAGAAAGTGTGTGTGTGTGTGTGCGCGCGCGTGTGTGTGTGTGTGTGTGTGCGTGCGTGCGTGCGTGCGTGCGTGCGTGCGTGCGTGCGTGCGTGCGTGCGTGCGTGCGTGCGCGCATGCGTGCGTGCGTGTGTGTGTGTGTGTGTGCGTGTGTGTGTGTGCGAGAGAGAGAGAGAGAGAGAGAGTCTATTACCTCAGTAATATGAGTCCACTCATCCACCATTGCATGAATTCATTGCCGTTTCAAGTTCTTGTTCTTTTCATAAAAAGACACTTTTTTTAAAAACTGAAAGACCAATGCTACCCCATTTCATTTAAGAATGATTCAAAACTCACCCTTTATAGCTTTAAAAAATATATTGAAATCAAAAGTCATTTAATGATTTATTCATTTACAGTCACTTTTGCCAGCCTTTTTTTTTAAAAACATGAAACGAATCTGTGACAAATATTTCATATATACTATTATCGCTAATACATATAGCACATTGAATGCATGTGAAAGACTTGTAGAATGATAGTAGTGCAAGAAATGTGGTGGCCTTAGGACTTGTTTGCTAAGCACATGAACAGAAACAGACGAATCAGTGCTTGGGATTTTTTAATAATTTTTTAACTTGAGATGCCTACAGGTGAACGTGTATGTTCATTTTTTAACCTACTTTTATCCGTTTAATGAATAATTGTTATAACTTCTTTGTTTAACTTTTGTTATCATTATTAACATCAACTTACCAAAAAATTGTCTCTTGTTATATACATCAGCATGTATGATAGTTTAGAAGATTTAACACCACGGTGATATACAAGGTTTATTAAACTTTTTTTGTAATTTTGTTTTCTTCTTAGCTAGTCGAATAATATAGCGCATGTGGTCATGGTGCTTTATGTGTTTTAAAATCCTTGTATAGTCGAATTAACGACTGTTGTCATGAGCGGCTAGACATCCTTATCTGTTGTGTGTTTTAGTATTTTGTTCTGTTCTGTTTCGCTTCGATGTCTGCTAGTTTCTAGTCATGTCTGTTCCTTGGAAGAAGAACAAAATGTATGTAATCAGAAAAGATTATCGTTGTTTTTTACTTGTGGTAGTACAGTGGAACCTCCCTTATAAGACCTCCCATTATAAGACTCCCTCCCATATGAGACCTACTTCTCTGAGGCATTGCTCTTCTTTGTAAGTATTAAAATTACCTCCCTTATAAGACCCCTCCCTTGTTGGCCACTGCAATGGACACCTTTTGCAAGAGTGAATGCTCTTGGTGGGTGGGTGCTTGAGTACTGACCAAACAAGGGTATAACGCCAATAGCCCGATTTGAGACCACTGAATGGCTGACTTTTGCAAGAGTGAATGCCCTTTTGGATACTGACGAACAAGGGCTTAACTCTTGCCGTCAAGGGCGTTAATAACCCTAGTTGCAGTGGCCAATAAGACCCTTCCCTTATAAGACCTCATTTTGGATGATTTTTGAAGGTCTTATAAGGGGGGTTCCGCTGTACATTTCTTCTGCATGATTGTAAGAAGCATATCCTTACATAGTGAAAACAATTCATAAGTGATTTGCTATAGATGAGGTTAGTCAGTGATTCTTTTATTCTTTAAAGACCCCGCACGTCATTTGTCAAAATCATGGGTTTCATGGGTTTTCCCTCTTTTGGCTAGTAAGGAATCTTAAGAGATCTTCCTACAGGGTTCGTAGCAGTTGGGAAAGTTTGGGAAGGTTTGGGGAAAATAGACTTCATTTTCAAGGCCCATGAAAGTTTGTGAAAAATGAAAAACCAAGAGTAGTGTCTTTGAAAGTTTGTGAATTTTGAGCTACTGTCAAATCTTCATCAATCTGCCCCCCAAATCGCCCAGGACAATAATTTTGAATCATCGTGCCAAGAAAAAAAATTATAATTATGAAATAAAATGAATATTTTTATGCATACGATCGGTGAGACTTACTTTCGAATTTTAACCGGAATTGGCGCGAGTTGCTTCCCTTTAAAGACATCCGGGTCTTAATGCTGCGCAAAATTCCGGGCAAATGTGTCTTCAGTGAGCTTTGGCTCGAAAATTCTACATATAAAGTATGGCTGCGAAAGGATGCAACCAACAAGCGCTCAGCATATTGTGCGGCTTGCCGAAAAACCTTCAATGTGGGAAAACCCTAAAGTTGGGCTTTGAAAGTTTGGGAAAATTAGGATGCTGTTTGGCTATGAACCCTGTCCTAGTATAAGAGGGAATGTGACATGTGACGTGCTTTAAATCTCATCAATCGAGAACAAAACTTATTTCAAACTGGCTGGTTAGTCATTTATTTTTTCCTTGTCATTTTCATTTTATTTTTAATGAAAATGTCAGTTTAAGATTGCTGTAGATTGCTTTTTGTTTAATCTAATTTCTGTGTTTAGAACTTCAATGTCATCGGTGAAATTAAAAAACCTCGTATTTGGTTTTTTTTAGTTAGATACGTAGTCAGCTCTCTAATTTTTCCCGCCACCTTCCACCAAAAGCTTGTATCTCTAACGACTTTCTATCTGGGGTAAATGAGGTTGTGAAAATAGAAGAAAAACTCGTAAGTCCCAAATTCAGATCTAGTTAAGGACAAAAACCTTGTATCTTCATTCTTTTCAAGTCTGAAAAAAAATGTTTAAAGTAATTTTAGCAAAGTGCAGGACTAAACTCGCAATGTCTTGAAGAACATATTCATCGTAGTTAATCAATTGTGGTCAACACGGTTAATTTTTAAAACTTTCTTTGTTCATTTTTCTCAAGACTACCAAAATTGAGATACGAGGTTTTTGAATTTCAACGATGATATGTTTGTAAAATGATAAGGCAATGCAAATGTCAAATAGATTTGTTTCTTTTATTTGGAGAACCAATATTATAGCATATTTTGTATCCTTATTGTTGCTGGTTTTTTCTCTCAAAAGTGATGAATCATTTAATTTGAATTTTGAACAGGCTTCAGTCTGGCCTGAATAAATTGTTTAGTGTGTTGATTTACTGTGTTTTCTCATCGTGAATTTAATAATTATGTTTGATATAAAACAATATCATTCGTCATCAAGCATTTTCTTGTGTCAGTTTTGAATGATTAGGCATGATCTTGTATTTGTGTGCCAATCAGTTGTTTTCGACCATGACTGCCAGATAGCAGAGGGGGCAGATGCTATTCCGGCGGGCTGGGCTAGAATTTGTTTATACAGGGTTCATACTCCCATTGAGAACCCTTGAACCCCCTTTAAATTTAAACTTGGTCAAAATGGTGCTTGAAAACCCTTTAAAATGATTGAAATTTTAATCATTCTTTGAAACCCCTTGAAAATCTATCACAGGCCGAACTTGTAGTCCTACATACATACATAAAATCTGAGTAGGTAGAAACCATTTGGTCGCTGAATTTCTTCACAAAATTGAAATAAAGTAAATGACCAAAGAGATTGCGGTGCTATCATTCGATCGGCACTCTTCATTTCCCTCGTCTGGTTTCGCTCATGCACATGTGCGTTCGCATTTCCATTGCATAGCTTTTGACGTTCGTTGCTTCCTCTCAGTAGGCCTAGACGATCTGCGTTTTGAAAATTGAAAGCATTCACCGCTCAACTGTGTCAACGTGCCAAAAGGAAATTGTAAATTTACATACTTTTGCTCATTTTATCAACTTCAGGGCACTGCTTTAAAATTCCAAATAACCCTCCTTGAAACTCCTTGAATGTTGTTCCTCTTTTAAAATGTAAGAACCCCCCCCCCCCCCCCCCCCCCCCTGTGACAAAAATCGCATGCAAAAATAATAAAATTGGGTGGCGCGCCTCTGGCTGCGACGCGCTCTCCATGTGGGAGTAACCCGAATTTCACAGAGACGCCTCTGTGACTATAAAGTACCAAATACCTAAATACCTAAATACCTAAATACCAAATACCTTGAAAACTCCTTGAATGTTGTTCCTCTTTTAAGTGTAAGAACCCTGTTATAGTAGAGATGCCTTGCCCAGGGTACATCCCCACTCTATCTGCCAAAGGGATTTGAGGACGGCTGGCATTGGTGAAGGTCCCCAAAGGCCAACCAATCCCATAGGCTGCAGCACTAGAGCCAGTGCAAACGCCCCGTGATTTACAGTTCTATGAATGACCGTATTTTACGGACTACAAGGCGCACCTGATTATAAGGCGCACCCCACAAATTTGACAAAAAATTCAGATTTTGTTATTATAGTTTCTTACTATATCATCAGTCACATTGATAAGGCGCAGGGGTCTCAGTCTAGGAAAAAAAGTATCGCCTTATAGTCCGTAAAATAGGGTATAGGACAGGGGTGATTTGAGTAGAAATTATGCCTGTTTGAGATGTCCGTGAAAAGTTATACCAGCTTCGAATTTATGCCAGTATTTTGTTTATTTTGCTTTGAAGGTGTCTGTTTTATTGCGGTAGAGTCGGTAAAATCATATTGATCCAAAGCACCCAGCCTTTTCTTTCAATTTGATTTTGATCGGAATGTTTTTGGGTTGTTTGTTTTTTTCTTCTCCTACTGCAAATGAAAAAGTTCACATTATATTAAATTGATTTTTGTGACACTAACTACATTTTTTTCCAATGAAAATGTGTCTGCTGTATGGAAATTTAATCTCAGTTGGGTTTTTTTAATTGATTTTTTTTGTTTCTTTGATGTTTTTTTATTATATGAGTAATGGTAGTAATGGTGAAGATATGTAAAATGATTCCTAGGAAAAAAGGATTGTGTTTAAATGCGAGCCTAAAAATCTGTAGGATCTTTGTGCTGGTGTGTGTCTGTGGGTGTATGTATGTGTGCGTGTGCGTGCACGCAAGCGTGTGTGTTAAATAAATAAAAATTATTGTTAGTGTTTCAATTTTAAGCTCATAAGGACAAGTCATGCTGACGTTTATCTTTCTTTTATTTTAGACATTAATGCTGTTTTCTTTTTCTTTTCCCTGTAGGGGAGTGTCATGGTGTTTGACACCAACTATCTGAAGACCATCACCGACAACCTTGGGCGGACGAAAAGCTTGACAGTGAGTGCTGTGTGCTGTGTACAGTGGAGTGCACTTAGCACAAAGCTGGATAACGCAAAATATTGCGATGGCTAAATGGAGTCAAAGCGGACTATCTTTAGATAGTCCGTTGACATGATATTATTGAACTCATTACGAAAACTAATAACTTGTAACGCGTTGGATTTACGCGTTGGACTGTAGAGGGGAAGTATTGTTTTTATTTTGATCTTGATGGTTTTTGCTCCTTCTGTTGCCTGCTTTTTGCTCCTTTTGCTATATTTGCTGTTTAATGTCTGTGTTGATAAAGGCGCATTCGTCGAAATTTCCAGTAGTTTTGTTTTGTCTCTTGTGAATAAAATAACGTCACTTTACACTTGTCGTGTAGTTGTTTGTTTGTTGTGTGTTCCAGTGACGTTGCAGTCTGTTTCTTTTTTCTTTCTTTTTTTTTTTTTTTAATAACTTGTATAAAAAAAGACAGAAAATAACAGAAAATTTCCAAACCTTTCATTCAATGCTCAATATAACTGTTAGTTCATTCATTCATCATGCACTGTACAGTCTGTAGCCAGTCTGGTTTTTCACTCTTTCAACTCAGAAAAAAACAAAAAACACAAGGATGGTTTGCAATTTGATTTTTTTTTTTTTTTTTTTTTTTTTTTCTGTCCGACTCATGTACCAAGACTAATGTAATGTATACAGGTATGTAGACATGTATTGAATATCGAAGCATGCATTGATAAAAGAGTGTGTGTAAGAAAGAAGGAATTGTAGAGTGGAAGGATGAGAGAGGGGGAATAAAAATAAAAATGTTATAACAAAAAAAAAGACTGCTGAAATATAAAAAGCAGAACCCCCTTTTTATATTTCTGTAGTCATTGTTTGATACAGGTTATTAGTTTTTGTAATAAATCCAATAATACGTCAATGGACTATCTAAATATAGTCTGTTTTGAATCCAAGCCATCGATTGGTTAACACACAAAAATATGTTTGAACAGACAGAACCCTTCTTTAGTTTAAAAAAAATTGTTTTTACTTTTTTTAAAAATTGTTTATCACACATACTTTTTTCTCAGCCCAACATGAAGTATGGTTAACGCACAAACAAAAACTTGGTCCGATTGTTATTTATCGTACTACAGTTCGCATTGATAGCACTAATTGAAGCTGGAGCCACCAAATATTTCCTTACGAACTTTACAAAAGCCATCACAAAGCTCAAATGTTCATCTACTGTGCCGTGTGCTGGTCAGGAAGTTGGAAGTCGGAAAGTATGAACTGGCGGCAGTCCTGCACAAAGTGTGTCGTCTGCAGCACTACTGCTCCTTCAGTAGCGCAGAACTTCAGTTTCACTTTTTTTTTTACCGCGATTGTGTTGAATATGCTTAACACGTATAATGGTTAACAAAGCCAACAAAATTTGTCCCCTGAATTTCGTGTTAAGAGTACTCCACTCTATATTATAAGGTGGATTTTAAAACAGTTTATAGATTTAACTCCCTCTACACGAGAGTATGCTTTAAAGTACCGTATTATTCGGACCATTAGGCGCTTGCCTTTGAAACTAGGGTTATTAACGCCCTTGACAGTGAGAAGAATTGCTCTTGCTGGTCAGTACTGACAAGGGCATTCACTCTTGCGAAAGGCAGCCATTTAGTGGCATCAAATAGGGTTTATTGGCGAGAGTTATCCCCCTGTCTGGTCAGTACTGAACCATCTTCCCCCACCCTCCAAGGGCATTCACTCTTGCAAAAGGTGTTCGTTGCAGACCCCAATAAGGCGAATAGGGCCATTTTCAAGAAAAATCTAGACAAAAATTAAAGAGAAAGGCGCCCTCGTTTATAAGAAAGTAAAACTTTGAATCCCTTACACGTCCGGAAAACGCTTGCCGACCGCCATTATTGCTGTCATAAACGAGAGTTGGCTCTACTTTCAAATAGCCGAACTTCCGTTTGTGCTACTTCCTGTTGTTGTGTTTGGAATTTTGTCTTGGCGAAAACTGATATAACTATGCCATTTTAAGCTCTACATCCAATGAAGGGTTATGGCATCTGTTGGACGGTATCTCGGACGATAATGCTGAATCGGCAGGAACATGATCCCTTAAGCTTTTTTCTTCTTCTTTTTTTGTCTCAGACGCGGCGTGACGCCATGCAGAAGCTAAACAAGATCCTGACGGGGGACATCTTCAACAACGACCACTGGGCCCAACTAAAGAAGAACCTCACCGACCTCATGGCTGACCCTGATGAGGAGCTCACGGTCAGCACAATTTATTGGCTTCTTCTTCTTCTTCTTCTTTTTCTTATTCTGTGTTCCTGGGCCATATGGCCATAATGGGTAAGGTATGTATGTGTCCGGTTTTCAGTTTTCACTGGTCTCCCCGCTTGCGTACGGCTGACACATTCCGATTTTGGAGGAGCTCTAAGGAGAAAATGTTTGGAAGATTTATTTTTGGAAAAGAGGGCAGGAGAATGGGCCGATAAGTCAGATAGATGGTAGGTGACAGAAAATGAATGGAAAAAGGCAGAGTGAAAGAGAGTGGCAGATTAGAGGAAGTTACAAGCACAGAACTTCCAGAAGGTGGGGGAACTATTTGTATGAAAGACCCCCCGGTATCCCCACGGGGAGAGACTCGTGGAGGGAGCGGGGTCATCCAGCTCCCTGTATGGAGGCACGAGGCATCCACCCACTGCCCCGTTATTTGTTTCAAACAGCATTGTTTTAGCCTCTGTATGTCTGTGGTTTGGTTGGTTTGTTTGTTTGTTTGACTGGGTGTTTGTGTTTTTCTATGTGTATGCGCATTGTTCTTTGTTTTGACGTCCTTTTTGCTAAAAATGATTCAGACAATAATTATTTTTGTGTGTGTGTGCATGTCTGTTAATTCGTTTTTCCATGTGTCCGTCCATCCGTCTGCATGTTTGTTCATCCATCCGCCGAACCAATCACCCACCTATCCATTCACTCATCTATCCACACACACACCCATTTACCCACCCATCCATCCATCCACCCACACACCCATTTACCTACCCATCCATCTATCCACCTACACTCCCATCTACCACACCCATCTCCACACACCCATCTATCCACTCCCCACCCACCCCCCCCACCCCGCCTTATCATTCACCCTTTCAGACACCTTCGTACCTATCCATCCATCCATATATCCACCCACCCGCCGTTATCATTCAGCCTATCAGACACCTTCATACCTCCATCCATCCATCCGTCAACCCACTCTCTCATCCATTCATCCAACCACCCGCCCATCTACCCACTCACCCACCCACCCACCCGCCTTATCATTCAGCCTATCAGACACCTTCATACCTCCATCCATCCATCCGTCAACCCACTCTCTCATCCATTCATCCGACCACCCGCCCATCTACCCATTCACCCAGACACCCCCATACCCTTCAGTCCATCCACCCACCCACGCAACTCATCCATCCATCCACCGAACGTGTTCCTGATAATCCCCTTGTCTCATCTCCTTAAGTTATTCCCTACCCTACCCCACATCCCCTCCTCTCCTCATTTTGACAAAAGCTTTGATGATTTTTTTCCATCGAGATGCCAGATTTTTGTGTGCGTGCGCTCTAATTTGAGGGTCATTTCTGAATAAATTATCCCAAATGTTCATTCATAAGCTTATTGAAAAAGAATTGGGGCAGTGGGTGGATGCCTCGTGCCTCCTTACGGGGAGCTGGACGCCCCTGCCCCGTCCACGAGTCTCTCCCTGTGGGGATACCGGGGGAGTCTTTCATCAAAATAGTTATCCCACCTTCTGGAAGTTCTGTGCTTGTAACTTCCTCTAATCTGCCACTCTATTTGATTCTGCCTTTTCCCTTTGCTTTCTTTCATCTACTAGTAATCTTTCTGACTTTATTGGCCCATTCTCCTGCCCTTTTTTTAAAAAAAATCTTCCAAATAATTTTTCTCCTTTGAGCTCCTCCGAAATCGGAATGTGTTGGTTGTACGCAGTGGGGAGACCAGTGAAAACTGAAAAACGGACACATACATACCTTACCCATTATGGCCATATGGCCATGGAATGCAGAAGAAGAAGAAGAAGAAGAAGACTCTGGAATCTTGATGCTTTTGTCACAGACCTTGAAAAGAGTTGTATTTTTCTCATTCATAAGATAATGAAAGAATCTTGAATCTTGATGCTTTTGTCACAGACCTTGAAAAGAGTTGTATTTTTCTCATTCATAAGATAATAAAAGAATCTTGAATCTGGATGCTTTTGTCACAGACCTTGAAAAGAGTTGCAGTATTTTTCTCATTCATAAGATAATGAAAGAATCTAGAATCTTGATGCTTCTGTTGCTGCAGACCCTGAGCCTGAAGTTTCTGGCCAAGTCCTATTCCTGCACCTCCCACCACACCTGTGAGGTCTACATCGCCCATGGTCAGTGATTGTCGTGTGTGTGGTCACTATAGCATGAATGCAACCTCGCCTCGGATACCAGGCAGCGCCTGTTCTTCAAAATTTTGACCACCAAATGTGTTTTTATTCAAAGTTCAAGGGGAAAAAAAGTGTTGAATTCTCACTTTACAAGCCTGGAATAAGCTTCAAATTGAGTATGATTTTTCTTTTTCTTCAGCTTCAGGGGGGCACGCCTCCCTGACCCCGCCCCTGTACCCTGCCAGGGGCCTGGGCGGCCCCTGGACCCCTGCCTTGCCTGTTTTTGAATGTTCTCCTCCAGTTGCATCCATGCTATTGTGATATTATAAGTGTTGTAGTTGTCATTATAGGATTTTTAATCCATTACATTCAGAGTCTTAATTTTGATGCATGTGTGTGCATCTCTTATGCTCAAAATTACCATCTTCTTCTTCTTCTTCGATCGCACAGACAGTTTCCTGTCAATTATGAGCGCTGATGCGTCATGCTGCCATTAGGCGACTAACTAAGAAATAGTTAGGCTCAGCAAGTCCGACTTCGGCTGGACGGAATCTTTTTGAAAGTGTTTCTTGAAAATAGGCTGGAGAATGGACCGGTAAGGCAGAGAGATAGTAGATGACAGTAAGCAATGGAAAAGAGGCAGAGTCAAAGAGAGTGACAGATTAGAGGAAGTTGCAAGCACAGAACTTCAAGAAGGTGGGGGAACTATTTTTACGAAAGACCCCCCGGTATCCCCACGGGGGGCAATTACCACCTTACGCGCTGGGTTTCAGATCTGTACATCGCTAAATGTAGGAAATGTTCACCTAGCGTACATGTGTTACATAGCTTTTGAACTAAAGCTTCTGTACAACAAACAAACAACTACACGACAAGTGTAAAGTGACGTTATATTATTCACAAGAGACAAAACAAAACTACTGGATATTTCGGCGAATGCGCCTTTATCAACACAGACAAACAATTAAACATCAAATATAGCAAAAGGAGCAAAAAGCAGGCAACAGAAGGAGCAAAAACCATCAAGATCAAAATAAAAACAATACTTCCCCTCTTCAGTCCAATGCGTAAATGATACAACAAAGTTGAAACCAAAGAGCAAGGCTGTGAACACAAATCAGGGGGAGGGTAAAAAAAAAAGAAGAAAAAAAGAGGTTTTGAAGTGAGAGAGGTTGGGGATAGTGAGTGTGCTCTATATGTTATTTTGTAAAACGTACAGAGTACAAACATATCATATGGTTTGGTTTGTTAGTCAACCTCTTCTTTTCTTTCTTTAACTCACTCGGGATGAATGAGCCGGATCCGGCTCATAGCTCGCACAACCGTTTAGGACGAATGAGCCCGATCTGGCTCATAAGAGTTTTCAAGAGGTTTTGATTTCTGGCATGCAGCCAGCTTTCCAGTGCGACGTCATACCCTACTTTCGGTTTGCTTTGACCTTGCTTCTCTTGAAATCAACCAATCATTGCAGAGTTTACATTCAGGTTTGGTTGTAGATTTTTTGGGGTGAAAGATCCGAATGTGAAATTTTCCTTCTTTCTAAATTCTATGTGTTAGCTGTTTTCGTCAATAGGAGACAAATGACGAAGGTATGGAATCTGATATTTGACGATCGTTTAGTGCATGGTGTTAGTAATCTTATCTAAAAATATCAGTCCATAACTTTTCATAACTTTTTTGTGGTGATGTGTTTTTCAACCTAGTCAACTGGCCTAGTCAACTGAAACGGCTGTAAGGGGAAGCAACTCGCCAGTGCCAAGTGAGTTAACAGTTAAGTTTCTCTTTCAGTGGAGTTCCTGCGAGGCCAGTTCCTGTCCAGAGATTCCAACATCCCTGCCGTGAAGAATGGACTCAACTGCACCGCGTCCCTCAACCATAAGCTGTTGCGAGCAGTATGTACTTTTTTGTTGTTGTTGTTTTCTTCTTTTTCTTCTTCTTCTTCTTCTTCTTCTTCTTCTTTTTTCCTGTTAATTATGAGTGCAGATGCATCATGCTGCCATTATGCGCCTAACCAAGAAATAGTTAGGCCCAGTAAGTCCGACTTCGGCTGGAGGAAAAAAGTTTTGAAAGTATATTTCATAAAAAAAAAGGCAGGAGGATGGACCGGTAAGGCAGAAAGATAGTAGATGACAGTAAGCAAAGGGAAAAAAAGGCAGAGTCAAAGAGAGTGACAGATGAGATGAAGTTGCAAGCACAGAACTTCCAGAAGGTAGGGGAACTATTTATGCAAAAGACCCCCGGTATCCCCACGGGGGGTGTTGTTGTTTTGATTTGCATGTTTGCCTTAGCACATTGGTGACGGGTCGCGACTGTAGTCGCTTCCGCCGAACATCGTACACAACCGGGTCGTGACTGCAGTCGCTTCCGCCGAACATCGTACACAACCGGGTCGCGACTGTAGTCGCTTCCGCCGAACATCGTACACAACCGGGTCGTGACTGCAGTCGCTTCCGCCGAACATCGTACACAACCGGGTCGCGACTGCAGTCGCTTCCGCCGAACATCGTACACAACCGGGTCGCAACTGCAGTCGCTTCCGCCGAACATCGTACACAACCGGGTCGTGACTGTAGTCGCTTCCGCCGAACATCGTACACAACCGGGTCGTGACTGCCGCTTCCGCCGAACATCGTACACAACCGGGTCGTGACTGCAGTCGCTTCCGCCGAACATCGTACACAACCGGGTCGTGACTGCAGTCGCTTCCGCCGAACATCGTACACAACCGGGTCGTGACTGCAGTCGCTTCCGCCGAACATCGTACACAACCGGGTCGTGACTGCAGTCGCTTCCGCCGAACATCGTACACAACCGGGTCGTGACTGCAGTCGCTTCCGCCGAACATCGTACACAACCGGGTCGTGACTGCAGTCGCTTCCGCCGAACATCGTACACAACCGGGTCGTGACTGTAGTCGCTTCCGCCGAACATCGTACACAACCGGGTCGTGACTGTAGTCGCTTCCGCCGAACATCGTACACAACCGGGTCGCGACTGCAGTCGCTTCCGCCGAACATCGTACACAACCGGGTCGTGACTGCAGTCGCTTCCGCCGAACATCGTACACAACCGGGTCGTGACTGCAGTCGCTTCCGCCGAACATCGTACACAACCGGGTCGTGACTGCAGTCGCTTCCGCCGAACATCGTACACAACCGGGTCGGACTGCAGTCGCTTCCGCCGAACATCGTACACAACCGGGTCGTGACTGTAGTCGCTTCCGCCGAACATCGTACACAACCGGGTCGTGACTGCAGTCGCTTCCGCCGAACATCGTACACAACCGGGTCGCGACTGCAGTCGCTTCACGGTATAAGGTACAAAACTCTTGTACAACTTTTAACCGCAGAATGCTTTCATCCTGTGAGTTATTTCCCTTGTTAAAGCACTTCCGTTTCTTCAATTTCTTTGTGTTCAATGGCCGATTGGACGGCAGATGTGAATGAAAAATGTAAATAAAATGCATGTAAGCAGTAAATTATTCTCCTTATTGTTCTTTTTTTTTTTGGGGGGGGGGGGCACAGGGGGGGGGGGGGGTACAGGGTGAAGAAGGGGGGGGGGGGGGGGCACACTTGGAAAACCTAGCTATCAATTTGGCCATACCAGGCAGCAGGATTTCTCCCTGCTCTTACCAACTTTCAACTGCCGTGGGTTTTTTACGTGCGTAAAGCGCACGGGTCAGACTAACTTTAAGTCCCCATCCGAAGGACTGGACGTTCAGTTCGAGTTTCCTGTCAGACTAGAAAGAAAGGGAGAGGAGGCCGGGATTCGAACCCGGGTCACTCACGCTGCAGTCACGCATTGCATTTGGCAGGCGAACGTCTTAACCACTCTGCCACCTTTCTCCCTTGTCGTATACAGTGCAGTGGTCTTTGACTATTCTAGCGCCATGCATTTTTGTTTGTGGCTCAAGCCACAAACCTATAACTCACTTTGTCGGTCGGTCGGTCGGTCTGTCGGTCCAAAATTGTCGCACATTTTGACAAAATGTCGCACTTCAAATCGAGGCTACACGAGCGAAAATTGAGTTTTACGTCCTCTCGGTCTGAACCAGACACATATGGGACATTTGTAAATACAAATATGGTGGGAACAATACTGGAGGCAATGCCCGGAGGCAGTACGAAACCAGTAAAGTCCCGATTTTTTTTATTAATACAAGCTTGATGAGGATACACTTCAAAATTAATTGAGGCCGCTCTTTAAAATGATGTATTTTAAAAGCGTACAAAATAATAAACATACGTAATACAGACACTACAACAGACACGACGAGTATGCGGTGCTTCTTTCGATGAGTATAAGTAGGATACATAGTTTTAAATGTTTTCCAAAAGATATAAAAAGTTACGAAATGGTGCAGAGATAACATTCTGGTTTACAGATTAAAATTATTGAAAAGCCAGGGGAGGTGACTCATGATTGGAGTGGTAAAAATAGACCGCGTGCCACAAACTATGGCGATTTCGCGCTTGTTTTATGTTCTTGGTTGTCCGTTGCATCTCAACCGATAAGAAGGGAGTAACTATTTTTATTTCTAGTGCGCATGCGTTGCTTTGATGATGATGATGATGAAAAAATCTTCTAGAGCGCTATTCTCCCGACACAGCAGGACTCACCGCGCTTTACATGGAGAAAAAAAAAAAAGTAAGTTTACTTCACGCACACAAAATATATCCGAAATACATGTACTGTACTTAAAATTATTTAGAAAAAAAATCATTTTACATGAAAAAAGCAACATTATCGCACTCACACAACTCATATTTAAAATACCTACATAAAACACAAATTATTTTTAAAATATGTATATTTTATTAAAAAAAAATTAAATATAGAAATATTTACAGGGTGGACTAACGTGGATGGACAGACAGAAAAATCACTGACATCAGCTCTGAAAGTAGACAAGCACATGGCAGGGTGCTTGGCAGTGAATGTCTTTCCATTTGGTGGGAGTGAAGAGTGATGTCTTGGGCGAATACATTCGCCCTTGGTGCTAGAAGAGTTGAAACCCAAACTATGAGGGGATGGATTTCACTTGTGTGATGTAAATTACGGATTGCTCTAGCATTCCTGATTTGGGGTTTTTTTTCACATACAAATGCATTGAATCCTCATGCGTTTGCAGGTTATATTCGTCGGGACATTGCTGTTTAATAAGTGTATTCTTTTTTTTTTCCCCTCACCATTGTGTTAAATGTTACGTTTGCAGGTTATATTCGTCGGGACATTGCTGTTTAATAAGTGTATTCTTCTTTTTTTTCCCTCACCAATGTGTTAAATGTTACGTTTTCAGTTTTATCTGATGAACCAGTTCCAACAGGAGACCCCCAATTACTGGGTCCGCTACCCCACACAGTGAGTAGATGTTTTCTTCTCCTCACCCTCCTCCTCCTCCTCCTCCTGCTCCTCCTCTTCTTTCTCCTTCTTGTTTTCCTCTTCTTTCTCCTTCTTCTCCTCCTCCTCCCCCTCCTTTTCCTCCTATTCCCTTCTTCATCTTTGTTTCTCTTTTTGTTTATCTTCATCTTCTCTACCTCCTCTTCCTTCTCCTCTTCTGTCTTCTTCTTGTTTTCCTCTTCTTCCTCCTTTTCTTCCTCCCTTTTCTCCTTCTTTTTCCTCCTCCTTCTCATCCTCCTCCCTCTCCTTCTTTTCCTCCTTTTTTTTCCTTCTTTCTTTCTTTTCCTCTTATTCCATTCTTTATCTTTTTCTCTCTTCTCCTTGTTTACCTTCTTCATCTTCTCTTCCTCCTCTTCTTCTTCTTCTTCTCCTCCTCCTTCTTTTTCTCTTTCTTACTTTTCCTTCTTCTCCTCTTCCGAATGAGTCATCCTCCTTTTTCTTTTCCTCTTCCTCCTTCTCTTTTTGAAAGTGTTGGGGGGGTTTTTTTTTAAAGGCTCCATTTGTTCCTCCTCCTTCTCTCCTCCTCCATCTCCCCCCTCCTCATTTTCCTCTGCGTCCTCCTCCTCCTCCCTCTTTTCCTTTTCTTCCTCCTCCTTTTTCTTCTTCCTCTTCCTCCTTCTCTTTTTCTCCATTTGTTCCTCCTCCTCCTCTCCTCCTCCTTCTTCTTCTCATCCTCTTCTTTCTTCTCCTCCTCCTTCTCTCCTCCTCCTCCTCCTCCCCCTCCTCATTTTCCTCTGCTCCTCCTCCTCCTCCCTCTTTTCCTTTTCTTCCTCCTCCTTTTTCTTTTCCTTTCAATCCTCCTTCTCCTCCTCCATTTGTTCCTCCTCCTTCTCTCCTCCTCCTTCTCTCCTCCTCCTTCTCTCCTCCTCCATCTCCTCCCCCTCCTCATTTTCCTCTGCGTCCTCCTCCTCCTCCCTCTTTTCCTTTTCTTCCTCCTCCTTTTTCTTTTCCTTTCAATCCTCCTTCACCTCCTCCATTTTTTCCTCCTCCCTGTCCTTCTCCTCTGCTTTTTAATTTTTGTCATCTTCTCTTCCTTCTCCTCTTTCTTCTTCCTGTACTCTCATCCGCCTTGATTGTAATCACATGGATGTTGTCAAACTTTTAAGGTTTTCATATTTTTACAGTAGGCTGAATTTTGGGGTGGGGTGGGGTGGGGGGGGGGGGGGGCTATTCTGTTCCTGTCTTTTTCCTTTCGAATAAGTCTGAAAATGTGGATCATTGCCTGAACCTTTTCATCACCAAAACTCAGTCGAACAGTTATCCTGCAATTATTTTTGCTTCAGGTGTTTGTTTAACTCCTTGACCGCCTGAGAAAATTTGAGAATAAATTTGAGACATAAAACAACGCACATGCAAAAGTATGAAATGAACAATAGAACTGTCAGAGTCAGACTAGCAAAATGGTTAGGAGGTACAATCTTTATGGCTGTTTTAACCCTTTCACTGCCAATGTCTCATTTATGCACCACAATGGTTTAACATCCATGTCACTAAAAGGCATCAAATCAGTGCCTGTTATTCAAAGACCATATTTTCTTAATTTTTGGATGTACGGATTGCTATGCATGTCACAGAGGAATTCCCAAGATTGCAGATAACAAAAATTCTCTACCCAGGTAAGTTTAACGATATTTTTTGTACTGAAAAATGGCTGGCGGTGAAATGGTTGAAAACTGAATACGGCATCCCCATTATGTGAAGGAGTTAATTTGTTTTCAAATTTTATATATTTTATCTGTTCTTTTTTTTCAGATATAAAGAGAAGGTGATCGAGCACATGTTGTCACTGCTGGCGGTCCAGCAGCCGTCGTCTCAGGGGCGCATGACTCCGCTGCATTTTGTGGCCGTCGTCGATCCGCGCGCCAAGTGGTTCATCAAATGGATGGTATAGTCTACAAACTTAAATCGCCTTTCTGTTAGATTTCCAAACAAGAAAGAAATACTACAGACACACACATGCATGCGCACACACGTGTGCACATGCATGCATGTTAGGTTAGACTAGGTTAGGTTAGGTGCATTATAGTCACAGAGGCATCTGTGAAATTCGGGTTGCTCCCACCTGGAGAGCGCGTTGCAGCCAGAGGCGCGCCACCCAATTTATTTATTTTTTATTAAAAAAATGTACACATACATACAGACGCATGACACACATATGCATGCAGACAGACGTGTGCACATGCATGCACCTACACATACACACAGACGCGTGACTCCACCCACACATGCACACACACAGATGTATGCACATGCATGCATGCACCTACACACATGCACACACACACATACAGACATGCATGACTCATACACACAGATGCATGACTCCACACACATGCACACACAGATGTATGCACATGCATGCACCTACACATACACACAGACGCATGACTCCACACACACATGCACATACACAGATGTATGCACATGCATGCACCTACACATACACACAGACGCATGACTCCACACACACATGCATGCACACAGATGTATGCACATGCATGCACCTACACATACACACAGACGCATGACTCCACACACACATGCATGATGTATGCACATGCATGCACCTACATATACACACAGACGCATGACTCCGCTGCATTTTGTGGCCCTCGTTGATCCGCACACCATGTGGTTCGTCAAATGGATGGCATGAAACGGGACGCAATCTCCAGAATTATTGTTCTTTGCGTTTCCCTACAGTTTCTCCAGAGCTATTGTCGTTTGATATCATTATTTGCTGCACTTCTCAGGGATGTAAATAAATGATAGCCATATGATGGTGTGTTGTCAGATCCAATAGACTTCTGTCATCTACACCTTAGATTTCCAAATAAAAAAGAATTACCATAATTTTCGGACTATATGGCGATATTTTTGTCTCCAATTTCGACCTAGCGCCTAATAAACGAGGGCGCCCTATTAGTGAACAAATTCATGAGAAGAGAGGTAACGATTGTCGAAAGTGGTAACGAGTCACCGATACGACGAATACTCACGTTAGAATGCTTCAAAATCCCTGTTATCGTCCGAGATACCGTCCAACAGATGCCACAACCCTTCATTGGATGTAAAAAGCATCGTTGTAGAGCTTAAAATGCCATAATTCTACCAGTTTTCGCGAAGAATTGTCCAAACACAACAACTGGAAGTCGCAAAAACGGAAGTTTCGATTATTTGAGAAGGGAGCCAACTCTCGTTTATGACAACAAAAATGGCGGTCGGTAAGCGTTTACAGGACGTGCACGGGCTTCAAACTTCGACTTTCTTTAGTGAGGTGTGTATCACCTTATAAACGAGGGCGCCTTTTACTTGGATTTTGTCAGATTTTTCTGGAAAATTGCCCTGTTCGCCTTATACACAGCAGCGCGTAATGATCTAAAAAATACGGTACACACACACATATGCCGGCACACACATGCGTACGTGTGAATGCATAATTTGTTTTCTGTGGGCAGCATGGAAACTACAGCCGCAGATATCTCTTGAAGGCTCTCGAGGACAAGCGCATCATTGTAAGCAGAATCTTGATTTTTTTTAAAAAGTGAAATGATCATGGTTTGGATGTAAGCAGGAACTTGGATATTTTCTTATATTTTTCCAGTGAAATAACCTTAATTAAATAAGAGGGGGAATGAAATTATGTTTTGAACTGAGTTCATGTATTTACAGAACACTAATGGTTTGATAACGTTACAGAACTCATCATGATATGGTTAATAGAGGTTAGTGTGTGTGTGTGTGTGTGTGTGTGTGTGTGTGTGAGCACATCTGTGTGTCCATGTTTCCTTGCATATTTGAAAAAAAAAAACGAGCTGAGAATTTGTTTTTTTATAAATTAAAATCCTTATTTTAAAGAAATATTTACCATATTTTTCGCACTATAGGGCGATACTTTTCCCCCCAGACTGAGACCCCTGCGCCTTATAAATATGACTGATAAAATAGTAAGAAAATATAACAATATTACCTGAGTTTTGTATACAGTTTGTGGGTGTGTGCCCTATAATTAAAAAAATATGGTATTGATCCAAGAAATGGCTAGGGTAGTTGGGTGCCAAGGAGAAGGGGGTGGGGGGGTAGGGTGGTCTACTGATGCTTGTTACAAAGTAAATGTTCTGGCACTGTAGTCGTGAGTGCGAATAGACAATTTTTGGACAAAAATTCGGGAGAGCACTTAGTGAAAATTAGAGTTGTTTACCTCCATTACTCGGTCAAATGCCATAGCAACAATGCAACAATGGCGTTGAAGCTTGAAAGCGCAGGATGCGAGTCAGTGACTTGCAAACTTTTTTTTTTAAAAGTTAGGGTGGCCAGTGGCCACAAAGTGATAAAACTTGCAAAATGTGATGTAGAAATACAAATGACATACATTTTTAGAATGACACACTGTGTTCCAAGTGCTGTGTGTCTGCTCAACCACACGAGTCGATAGGCTACGAGAGCTGATGGTAGAGTGACTTCCCCTGTTTGACTGATTGAATTAGGCAAGATCACTCCAACACACCATGAAATTACTCCCCTTAATTATTTCCAAACAATTCCTATTAGACAACAGTCAACACGGGGAATACAAGCATGTAAATTAGACTAAACTCCTAAAACGATTGGCTGTTTAGCCTAATTCACATACTAACCCCCGTTTTGAGTGTCTAAGACCCACTCATGACTACAGGGCCTGGTTTCTTAACAAAATGAAACAACCCTTTCGCCGCCTGCCGTTTTTCAGCAAAACATTTCCATTCAACTTACCTGGGTAGAGAAAAGCATCTGTTTGTAATATTGGGGATTCCTCTGTGACCTATTTAAAGTAAGGCCTATCCCCACCTCCCAAAATGAAGAGAACAGGGTCTTTGGATAACAGACCCTGATTTGATGCCTTTTAGTGCCATGGGTGTTAAATCATTGTGGTGAAAAAATGTGACGTTGGCGGTGAAAGGGTTAAACCCACGTGGTCATTGTGTGTGGGTGTGTTACAGATTGAAATGGCTCTGAAACACTGCCTGGACTTCTCCGCGGCCCGTAAAGCCCAGCCTGAGTCTGTTAGCGATGTGGCCGACGCTCTGGCCAAAGTGGCCATCGGTGAGTAAAGTCAGTTAAAATGGCCATCGGTGAGTAAAGTCTGTTAGCGATGTGTCCGATGCTCTGGCCAAAGTGGCCATCGGTAAGTAAAGTCAGTTAAAATGGCCATCGGTGAGTAAAGTCTGTTAGCGATGTGTCCGATGCTCTGGCCAAAGTGGCCATCGGTGAGTAAAGTCAGTTAAAATGGCCATCGGTGAGTAAAGTCTGTTAGCGATGTGTCCGATGCTCTGGCCAAAGTGGCCATCGGTAAGTAAAGTCAGTTAAAATAGCCATCGGTGAGTAAAGTCTGTTAGCGATGTGTCCGATGCTCTGGCCAAAGTGGCCATCGGTGAGTAAAGTCAGTTAAAATGGCCATCAGTGAGTAAAGTCTGTTAGCGATGTGGCTGATGCTCTGGCCAAAGTGGCCATCGGTGAGTAGAATCTGTTAGCGATGTGGCCGATGCTCTGGCCAAAGTAGCCATCGGTGAGTAAAGTCTGTTAGCAATGTGGCCGATGCTCTGGTCAAAGTGACCATCGGTGAGTAAAGTCTGTTAGCGATGTGGCTGACGCTCTGGTCAAAGTGGCCATCAGTGAGTAAAGTCTGTTAGCGATGTGGCCGACGCTCTGGCCAAAGTGGCCATCGGTGAGATAAATGTTAGCGATGTGGCCAATGCTCTGGCCAAAGTGGCCATCGGTGAGTAAAGTCTGTTAGCAATGTGGCCGATGCTCTGGCCAAAGTGGCCATCGGTGAGTAAATGGCCATTGCTGAGTAAAGGTTTTAGTGTACCTTTCCCCTTATTCAATGCAAAATGGTACAAAATCTATGATGCAAAGAATAAAATTTAATAGGAAATTATAACCATTTTAGTATTAAAAACAAATCCTCCTATGGCAATACCAGGGGATTTTTCATACAAATAGCCCCCCCCCCCCCCCCCTCCCCTCCCCCTTCTGGAAGTTCTCATGCCATTTTTTAAGAAAGTCTTACAAAGATTTTCTCTGGCCGAAGACTGACATGCTGGGCCTAGTTTTTATTTAGGCGCATAACAGCAGCATGACGCATCTGTGCTCATAATTGACAGGAAACTGAGTAATCGAAGAAGAAGAAAAAGTTGTATTTTTTAAAAAACTTCTAAACAGAAACAAGTGATTTTGGCTCTGTTTTTCGGTTAGCTCTATCCCCCTGAACTCATTCCATATATGTCCGGAATTAATAGATAGCTGTCAATTTGATGCATTTGCTTCAAGGGAAGTAAATCTGTGTGCATACCATACCTTGGTCACTTCCAAACTCGCTTCGCTCCCTTAGACCACAATTTTGCCTCTGACTTTGCTTTTGTAGTGGTTTGTTTTGGGGAAACCAATCGGTGTAGAGAGTTTTTCTATGCATAAAAAAGTCTGATCTACCACTTCCCTATGTCTAAACATGAAGTCAAAACCGGTAAACTTCTTTCATTTCTCCTTTTGTTCATGCACGTTTTGTTTGTGTGTATGGCTGGAGTGATTTATGAGGTTGTTTTTTTAATTAAAAATCGTTGCGATGCGAATGAGTTAACCCTTTCACCGCCAGCCATATTTCAGCCAGAAATGTCCTTTAAATTTACCTGGGTAGAGAACCAAGTCCATCTGCAGTATTGGGGATTCTTCTGTGACACATATAAAATCCTTACTTCCTAAAACTAAGACAACAGGGTCTTTGGATAATAGACCCCAATTTGATGCCTTTTAGTGACATAGGTGTTGAATCATTGGATGCTCAGTGTACTTGTTCAGAGGTGTGTATGTGTGTGTGTGTGTGTGTGTGTTTCATAACTGTGTTTTATGTCAATTACATGTGCTTTTATGTTATTTTACAAATGGTCTCTTCTGTCTTATTTTGTCTTCATTTTTATGTGCATGTCGAAAATCACATTTCTTCACTTGTTTGGAGACATTACAATGGCTCCCGCCCACCTGCGTGCGCATCTCGACCCTTCCAACGAAAGTGTCGCCATCTTAGTCAGATTTGTGTGTAAACAGGATGGAAGTTCAGTTTAACGTCGCGTATCGGCTTTCGCCATGTACGACGGGCTGAACAAACCAACCAGGGTATAAACAACAATTTATGTTCCTGAATCACTGTCTTAGCCAAAAGGCCGAGAAGCGATCAGAATTTAGACGTGTAAACAGCATCGATCGGCCATTTTTCAAACAAAGTTACTGACTAAGATGGCGGTCTCCCATACTATGGAGCGCTCCTTGTGGCCGGATATGACGACACGTGGGTACAAGTCATTGTTGAATTGAATTGAATTGAATTGAATCATTGTGGTGCTAAAAATGCGACTTTGGCGGTGAAAGGGTTAAAGTGGAGAAGTGAGGGTGTGCTCACAAAGCGTTGTTTGTGGTGACAGCTGACGGGCGCAGGCTGTTCTTCACGGGGGCAGAACTGGACTACGCCTACTTCATCCACTCCCTCTACTTCCTCTCCCGCCTCCTGGCCTTCACCAACGGCCGGAAGTTCTTCCCCGTCAAGCTCAGGGACAAGCAAGGTATGAATACCATGGGGATACCAGGGGGCTCTTTTCTACAAATAGTTCCCCCGCCTTCTGGAAGTTCTGTGCTTGTAACTTCCTCTAATCTGTCGCTCTCTTGGACTCCGTCTTTTCCCTTTGCTTGCTGTCAACTACTATCTTTCTGCCTTACCGGTCCATTCAGCCAACACATACCGATTTCAGAGGGGCTCAAAGGAGAGAACTATATGGAAGATTCTTTTTGGAAAAAAATGCAAGAGAATGGGCCAAAAAGTCAGAAAGATAGTAGATGACACAAAGCAAGGAAAAAGGCAGAGTCAAAGAGAGAGACAAATTAGGGGAAGTTGCAAGCAGAGAACTTCCAGAAGGTGGGGGAACTATTTGTACAGAAGCCCCCCCAACCCCCACCCCGGTATCCCCACAGGAGAGTCAACCAGAGTAAAACGTCCCAGAAAGAGGACAGGAGAAAAAAATTAAACTTAAATCTTCTTTCTTTTTTTTTTATCACTGTAAGACACCCAAGCTTACACTACTAAAACATAGTCATAACTCATGAGGCGTCACTTCTCGTGAAGAGAATAAAACTGAATATTTCCGTCATTTCTGGTCAAATTAACGTCATTTGTTTTGTTCATGCCGTCAATATTTTATCTTTGCTATTTTTTTTATTATTTTTTTTTCTCACCAGCTTTGCTAGATGATACGAGTCTTGCCATGATCAAGTGGGAAGTCCAACACATCGAAGCTGTCCCATTTTGAGTTACCATTTTTTCTGACTATTAGGCGGTGCTTTTTTCCCCCAGACTGAGACCCCCCTGCGCATTATAATAAGACTACTAATATAGTAAGAAAATATAATAACAAAATCTGAATTTTATGTAAAATTTAGGGGATGCGCCTTATAATCAGGTGTGCCTTATAGTCAGAAAAATATGTAAGATTTTCTAATTTCCGCGCGACGTTATGTACGCTTTGCAGGCACGGTGTCCATGAGTCAGCTGATCAAGGCTCTGGTGTTGCTGGTGGTGGACCCCGGTGTCTCCGCTTCACACCGCCCCTCCACCAGTGAGTCTTCACACACACACACACACACACACACACACACACATGGATGGATGCATGGAAAAAGCATTCATGATCACACTCACGTACACATACACGCACATGGATGAACGCATGGAAAAAGCACTCACGATTACACTCACGTACACATACATGCAAGCATGCAGGCAGGCAGGCATGGATGCATGCACAAACACACACACATACACAGACACATGGATGCATGCACAAACACACACACATACACAGACACATGGATGCATGCACAAACACACACACATACACAGACACATGGATGCATGCACAAACACACACACATACACAGACACATGGATGCATGCACAAACACACACACATACACAGACACATGGATGCATGCACAAACACACACACATACACAGACACATGGATGCATGCACAAACACACACACATACACAGACACATGGATGCATGCACAAACACACACACATACACAGACACATGGATGGATGAACAGACACATACACGCATGCACATACACACCACACACACATATATGCACACACACACTTTCATGCATGCACTCAAGCATACGCACATGCACACATACACACACATGCATGCGCATATGCATGCTTACACTTACACGCATACACACACACTCTCACCCATTCACACACACACGCACGCACATCATCTAACTTCTTTTTGTCTGAATCACTTTTAGTGGAAGGACGTTAAACTGAAAAACACACACACCTGCTCACATGCATGCATGCATGCACACATTCGTACAAAATCTAGGATACCAGAGATAAACAGCAGAGAGGCAACAACAGAGCATGTCGTAGTCAAAACTCTAAAGATATAATTTCATCTTCTTGCTCTTTAGTATCATGTGTTTGACTTTTTCATCACTCATATTCAATGTTCACTCATGGATTGTGTGCGACTTTCAATGATCTGTGTCTCAAGATACTACGTACCAGCAACTTTGGTGAGAGTGGTTCTTAACACATTGACTGCCAGAGGAAATTAAAGAAAAAACCCATTGGGCAAATCATGCCACGAAAAAGACAACTGATAGAGCCAATCTGGCAACATGGTCCATCTCTTGACTGTCAGAGCAAAAGCCAACATATCAGGGTTATTCCTCTTCATCTGATGACATCATCAGTGATGTCATGAGGTCAGTACCTAATACGTTGGTGGCAGTCAAGGGGTTAAAAAAAACCCAGCCTGTTAAGCAATCTGCAGGCTTTTGAGTTGCAACCTGTGTCGTTACATTATCACATTGACATTTTTATCCATACGATCTGTACTACAGTGGAATCCCTATGACTCAAAAACTGATATATCAAAAACACTGGATAACTCACAATAAGTTTTCGGTCCCAATTTAACAATCTTTATGTAAAATGTCTTCTTAACTCAATTTTGACTTAAGCGATTTTCACTGTATTTGCTTTAGGTGCATATGAGACAATTACAGTAGTTACAGAAGTGTTTATTTATCTATTTATTTTATTTCATTTGCTGTGACACGGCTCTGCGTGCAGCCCTAGTTTTTCTTCCTTTTTTTTCTAATTCATTGGCAGAATTTTCAAGTTGATGAAGGAGGCTGATAGACAGGAGGAAGAAGAAGTTTTGAAAGAGCCGCACAGCAATGAGCAGGCCTGTGAGCTGTGTGTGTGCAGACCTGTTTACCATCCCGAATTTGCTGTAATTTTTACGGGGGAAAAGTTAAATTACGGTAATTACGGCTACGAAAAAAAAATATGGGTTAAAAATTCCTAAATATAAATTAAAAAAAAATACAGTTGCGTCAGTAAGCGAAGCTTTTGAAACGATGGGGTGAAAAGTCATTTCGCGCCATTTCCTTTTCTGTTTCAAAATGGCGTCCAAGCGAGTGCATTCCGAAGCTTCTGTATCTTCTGGTCAAAAATCCTAAAAAAAGACATCAAAAGTGGCACAGAAATTCTGGGAAAGTTACCTCAAAATTCCAGGAATACGTCGTTCAGCACTAGGTGACGAGCATGTGTTCTGTGTCTACTGCTCGACGGACATTAGTATTGCACACTCAGGTCAGTACGATATTGACGTTCATTGTGATATACAGAAGCACGCGTTGGATTACAGTGTTTTTTTCAAAATTACAGTTTTTTGTTTCAGAAATTACAACTTTGCAAAATAGGGGTAAACAGGTCTGGTGTGTGTCATGACAGTATCATGTTGATGGCATTATCTGTATGCACTTTGTGCTGTTTGTTCCAGGTGCCTATGAAACCGCGACAGTGGTGACAGAGGTTCTGAAGGAGCTGTATTACAACGAACAGGCCTGTGAGCTGTGTCTGTGTTGCGACGACATCATGTTGATGTCAGCATCGTATCCATGTTATTATCTGTATGCATTTTGTGCTGTTTATTCCAGGTGCCTTCGAAACAGCGACAGTGGTGACGGAAGTTCTGAAAGAGCTGTATTGCAACGAACAGGCCTGTGAGCTGTGTCTGTGTCGCGACGACATATTGATGTTATTACCTTCATGCATTTTGTGCTGTTTATTCCAGGTGCCTTCGAAACCGCGACAGTGGTGACGGAAGTTCTGAAAGAGCTGTACTGCAACGAACAGGCCTGTGAGCTGTGTCTGTGTCGCGACGACATCATGTCCACCCTGCTGTCCCCCATTGCCCAGTTCCTGGACGACTCCTCTGTAAGTCACACTGTTTGGCTCACTCGTGTTAACGAAGTGAGTCTTTGGCTCACTCGTGTTAACTTCGTCTATTGTATGATAGTTGTTCGCATGTGTGTGTGTGTGTGTGTGTGTTGCATCCATGGTCCAATCTCCAAACTTTAACGTTGGCATTTTCTCGGGAAATAGAAGGCGTACATTGTTCAAACTTTGCACACATATAGATGTCTATGCAAGCTTTTAAACAATAATGATTTGAATAATTAAATACTTAAAACAACACTGTAAACAGATAACATTTTAGATTAGTAGGTTAGAGAGCATTCAATAGGCAACATGAGTTAAGAAACTCATCAACACTGAAAGCCTCAATAGCTCATTGGTAGAGTGTCTGTCTGTCATGCCAATGGTTCCCGGTCCGATTCTCGGCATGGCCACTTTAAAAAAAAAATATATATGTATATTTAGTTTTTTTTAGTTGTATCCATTATCGATAGTTTCATTTGTACTTTAGTTAATTTTATTGGCAATCTTGTACTTTAGACACCCCCCTCAATCTTTGTTGTTGTCCCACATGTTCCTGTTTGAGTGAGCCTTGAAGGCTTTGCCTCTTGTTTCATCTTCGTCTCAAAGATGACAAGTCTAACCACTGTAACTTGTAATCTTCATTTTGTCGATTGTGGCGTTCACCAAACGCAGAAACAAAGTGTTCCATGTGATCTCCTCTGAAATCGGATGTGTCTGCTGAATGCAGCAGGGGGGGAGACCAGTGAAAACTAAAAAAACGGACCTTACCCATTATGGCCATATGGCCTGGGAACGCTGAAGAAGGAAGAGAAGTTCCATGTGATCTTTTACCTAACAATGCAGTGTTCAGATATGTTTTCTTCTTCTGCGTTCCCAGGCAAAATGGCCATAATGGGTAAGGTACTTATGTGTCCGTTTTCAGTTTTCGCTGATCTCTCCGCTGCGTACAGCCGATGCATTCCGATTTCAGAGGGGCTCAAAGGAGAAAAGTTGTTTGGAAGATTTGTTTTGAAAAAAGGCAGGAGAATGGGCCGATAAGTGAGAAAGACAGTAGATGATAGAAAGCAAAGGGAAAAGGCAGAGTCAAAGAGAGTGGCAGATTAGAGGAAGTTACAAGCACAGAACTTTCAGTAGCTGGGGGAACTATTTTTACGAAAGCCCCCCCCCCCCCCCGTATCCCCACAGGGAGAGACTCGTGGAGGGGTCGGGGTCATCCAGCTCCCCGTATGGAGGCATGAGGCATCCACCCACTGCCCCGACAGATATGTTCTAAAGGTAGTCCCCGTGGCTTGTGACAGCAAATTTGCATTCATGTTTTGACGGGCGTTGCATCGTAGGGTCGCGTTGTGATTTTGCTGTGCTGTTTGTTCAGGACGGGGTGTCTCCCACTGAAAGCACCCTCCTTCACGTGGCCGACATTCTGTGTGTGCTGGCCTCCAGCACCAGAGGGCGCCGCTACCTCATGTACGGCGAGAGCCAGACCATTTTCTCACGCACCAAGTAAGTAAAGCGTATGTTTTGTTTGTGGATGTGGTATCATTTTAATAGACAATTTTCGGAAAAAAACTAGGGGAGAGCACTTCGTGAAAATTAGAGTTGCTTACCTCCATTACTCGGTCAATTACCATAGCAACGATGCAACAATGGCGTCGAAGCTTGAAACCGCAGGATGCGAGTCAGCGACTTGCAAACATTTGTTTAGAAAAATTAGGGGTGGCCAGTGGCCACAAACTGATAAAACTTGCAAAATGTGACGTAAAAATATGAATGGCATAATTTTTTATAATGAGCACGGTGTTCTAAGTGCTGTTTGTCTGCTCAAACACACGAGTCGATAGGCTACGAGAGCTGATGGTAGAGTGACTTCCCCTGTTTGACCGATTGAATTAGGCAAGATCACTCCCACACACCCATGAAATTACTCCCCTTAATTATTTCCGAACAATTCCTATTAACTTAGCCCTTTTGCCGCCAGCCATTTTTCAGCCAAAGAATACCATTAAGCTTATATGGATAGAGAAGAAAAAAATCTGCAATATTGGGAAATTCCTCTGTGACATATATTATGACATTAGGCCAATCCTTACCTCCCAAAATTAAGAAAATAGGGTCTTTGGATAACAGGCCCTGATTTGATGCCTTTTAGTGACATGGGTGTTAACTCATTTGCATCGCAACAATTTTGAATTATTAACCCTTTCACCGCCAATGTCGCATTTTTGCACCACAGTGATGAACAGGCCTTCCATTATAAATACATGTCATATTGCAGATTATTATTTTTCTCTACCCTGGTAATTTTAATGGAATTTTTTTGGCGAAAAATGTCTGGCGGTGAAAGGGTTAATGGATTTTTGGGAGCTGAAAAATGGCTGGTGGCGAAAGGGTTAATGGATTGGGGTGGGGGGGGCTGAAAAATGGCTGGCGGTGAAAGGGTTAAAAAAAACTCACAAATCACTCCAGCCATACACACAAACAAAACATACATAGACAAAAGGAGAAATGAAAGAAGATTACGGGTTTTTACTTCAGGTTTAGATATAGGGACGTGGTAGATCAGACTTTTTTTGTATATATAGACTTTATATAGAAAAACTTTCTACACGGATTGGTTTCCTCACAACAAACCACTACAAAAGCAAAGTCAGAGGCAAAATTGTGGTCTAAGGGAGTGAAGCGAGTTTAGAAGTGACCAAGGTATGGTGTGCACATAGATTTACTTCCCTTGAAGCAAATGCATCAAATTGACAGCTATCTATTAATTCCGGACATATATGACCAGAACGGTCCATTCTCCTGCCCTTTTTCATGAAAAAGGGATGAAGAAAACGTCATTGCAAGTTTCCTAAAGCAGTGACATAATTTTGTGTGAAACTTGGGTAGTCATGATGCAAAAAAGCCCACCCACCCGTTTCCCCATCATCAAAAGTTTACCTGATGATAAAATGTCTAGGATAGACATCATTTTCCATGTAAAGAACACCTCCCCCAACCCCCACCCCTCACCCCAAGATCGCACTTTGCTAGTCGTCAGCATTGCACTTGATAATTATGTTGGAGTGGAGTTCACCAAGAAAGCCCCAATGAAGAGATTGCCCCATTGATTGATTGATTGAATGATTGAATGACTGATTGATTGACTGATTGATTGGTTTACTGACTGATTGATTGATTGACTGATTGAATGAGTGAGTGAGTGAGTGAGTAGCTGACTAACAGGTTGTCAGCAGCACACTTGATTGTGTTTTCCCCCAAGAACACCCTGATGATTGATTGATTGACCGATTTATGGATGGATGGCTTGATTGATTGGTTGATTCATTGATGGATTGACTGACTTGACTGATCAATCGAATTAATCCCCTCGCAGGTCGTCAGCGGCACACCTGATCGCAGAGTTCACGAAGAAGGCCCTGATGAAGACTCTGCCCCAGGTGAGCGAGCCGCCCTCCCCCACGGTGATCGGGGCCTACCTGTACGTGTGCCGGCAGCTGTACAACACCTGTGAGGGTCTCCTGGTCCTCTACCCTTACGACCTGCACACCTGCGTGGCTCAGGCTTGGAGGGAGGTCAGTGTCTGGTGCTTGGTTCAACCCTTTCACCGCCAGCCATTTTTCAGCCAAAAAAATCCATTAAACTTAACTGGGTATAGAAAATATTCTGTCTGCAATATTGGGGATTCCTCTGTGACATGCATAAAATAGGACATATCCTTACTTCCCAAAATGAAGAACATAAGGTCACTGGATACCAGACCCTCATTTGATGCCTTTTAGTAACATGGGTGTTAAATCATTGTGGTGCCAAGAGGCGACAGTAGCGATAAAAGGGTTAAGAGAAAGTCTACCAAATAATTTTCTCCTTTGAGCTCCTCTCAGATCGGAATGTGTCGGCTGAATGCAGCAGGGAGACAAGTAAAAACTGACAACCGGACACGTGCGTATCTTCCCGATTCCCCATTATGGCCATATGGCCTGGGAACGCAGAAGAAGAAGAAGAAATTGATGGTTTCTTTTTTTTATGTTCTCTCTCTGTCAAGGTGGACAAAACATTGCAAAGTTTGAGTTTTAGGCTTTCTTTTCTTTTCATTATTTCTTCCCCCTCTCTCTCTCTTTCTCTCTCTCTTTCTCTCTCTCTCTCTCCTTTCTCTCTCTCTCTCTCTCTCTCTCTCTCTCTCTCTCTCTCTCTCTCTCTCTCTCTCTCTCTCTCTCTGTCTTCTCTCAAACTCTCTCTCTCCTTTCTTCCTCTCTCTCTCTCTCTCTTTCTTCTTCTCTCTCTCTCTCTCTCTCTCTCTCTCTCTCTCTCTCTCTCTCTCTCTCTCTCTCTCTCTCTCTCTCTCTCTCTCAACCTACTGCTGCCTTTTGTGTTCATTATTGCATATGTGCATCAAAGAGGTTGTAGGAATTGGCAATGACGGAAATCTGTATCCTTAGAAAATAAAGCCTTTCAGTGGACATTGTTCAATGTTCTCTCTCTCTCTCTCTCTCTCTCTCTCTCTCTCTCTCTCTCTCTCTCTCTCTCTCTCTCTCTCTCTCTCTCTCTCTTCTCTCTCTCTCTTATTGCAATTACTGCTTAGTTCTAAGAGATATAAAGATATTAAGAATTTGTCTGTTTTTGTCAAAAGCATTCAAATTGAGAGAGTTACTGATATGATAATTTTCGATGTAATTTTCCAGTTCTTTCCATTGTTTCATATATTGTCCCTCCCCCCTTCACAGGGGCCAAAGGCCTTTCTGAATAAAATTTCCTATGTCCCCTCTCTCTCTCTCTCTCTCTCTCTCTCTCTCTCTCTCTCTCTCTCTCTCTCTCTCTCTCTCTCTCTCTCTCTCTCTGTCTCTCTCTCTCTCTCTCGCCTCACCTTTCTTTTCTTTTTCTCTCTCACTTATTTGATCCACCTTCATCTAGATCTACATTGTCATCTGTGCATGTACAGGCATCTCAAGCAGCAGAGCGAGCAGCCACCCCCACCCCAGCTGACAGCCGAGCTGACGACAGCGGCAAGTCCATCAAAGACTACAGCATGTGAGCACAATTCTATTAACCCTCATTCATTTGCATATGCTACAACAACAAAAACTCACTTCTTGTAATGTCCACATACTTTCACACATGTTCGATGTGTGTGTGTGTCAAGTCAAGTAAAAATGATCTTTAATGATGATAAAGGAATAAGCTAAGCAAAACTTTTTTTTCATCCTGTCGTCATAAATAAATAAGAAATACAACTGAAGCAAACAAGATGAAAAGCAAAAACTAAACCAAAAAAATCAATTTACAATGAAAAATATGGAAACAATACCATAATCATGTACATAATACTGACAACAGTAATCGTAGTGGAAAGGGAGAGGAGAAGAAACAGTTGGGGGGAAAAAAATGACTGCGACAAATGACAGATAGAACAGAGACACCGAAGTGACGGAAAGAGAGAGAGAGAGAAAGAGAGAGAGAGAAAATCACACAAAATTACAAATGCAGAAACACACACTCGCGCGCGCACAAACACACACACACACACACACAAATACACACACACTCACACATACACACCATTCACATTTTATGCGAAAAGAAAAGGCATATCAAGATTTTGTGTGTGTGTTTGTGTGTGTGTAGGTCTATGTGTTTGGGAGTATTTGGTCGTTTGTGTGGGTTGGTATTCGAATAGGCGCAAGTGTGTCTCCGTGGATATGCTAGCATGTTCGTGTAAACACAGCTGTGTTAATGTGTGTGTGTGTGTGTGTGTGTGTACTTTTTATTATTGTTTTTGGTATTGCTATCTGTATCACTTTCTACTCACATGCGCTGTCTCTGTGAAATTTGGGCTGCTTCCTGCCTGGAGAGCGTATCGCCGCTAGTGCAGCATACGTTTTTGTTTTCTTCTCCTTTTTGCATGCCTTGTGAATACATCGCACTGCACATGTTTTTGTTATAACATTTTTTATTTCCCCTCTCTTATCCTTCCACTCTACAATTCCTTCTTTCTTACACCCACTCATTCATCAATGCAAGCTTCGATATTCAATACATGTCTACATACCTGTATACATTACAAGTCTTGGTACATGAGTTGGACAGATAAAACAAAAAACAAAAAAAATCAGATTACAAGCCGTCCTTGTGTTTTTGTTTTTCTGAGTTGAAAGAGTGCACATGCTTTTGCGTACATGTTTTACAGACTGTTCTGGGAAGACACGTTGAGAGACAACCTGCTGAACTTTGCCAGCACAGCCAAGGGCATCCTGCTTCTGCAGCAGACGGGGGCCATGAACGAGTGTGTGTCCTACATGTACCAACGCTATGAGAAAAAACTACAGGTCAGTGTTTGACGTACCTACATGTACCAACGCTACGAGAAAAAACTACAGGTCAGTGTTTGTGTGACCTACATGTACCAACGCTACAAGAAAAAGCTGCAGGTCAGTGTTTGTGTGACCTACATGTACCAACGCTATAGGAAAAAACTACACTGTGTGACCTACATGTACCAACGCTACGAGAAAAAGCTACAGGTGAGTGTTTGTGTGACCTACATGTACCAACGCTATAGGAAAAAATTACACTGTGTGACCTACATGTACCAACGCTATAGGAAAAAATTGCACTGTGTGACCTACATGTACCAACGCTATAGGAAAAAACTGCACTGTGTGACCTACATGTACCAACGCTATAAGAAAAAACTGCACTGTGTGACCTACATGTACCAACGCTATAAGAAAAAACTACAGGTCAGTGTTTGACCTACATGTACCAACGCTATAAGAAAAAACTGCAGTGTTTGTGTGACCTACATGTACCAACGCTATAAGAAAAAACTGCAGTGTGTGACCTACATGTACCAACGCTATAAGAACAAACTGCAGTGTTTGACCTACATGTACCAACGCTATAAGAACAAACTGCAGTGTTTGAAAACATGTACCAACGCATGAGAAAAAACTGTGTGTGACCTACATGTACCAACGCTATAAGAACAAACTGCAGTGTTTGACCTACATGTACCAACGCTATGAGAAAAAACTGCAATGTGTGACCTACATGTACCAACGCTATAAGAAAAAACTGCAGTGTGTGACCTACATGTACCAACGCTATAGGAAAAAACTGCAGTGTGTGACCTACATGTACCAACGCTATAGGA
>CM065695.1:7460420-7502920 GCA_017654935.2 Phymorhynchus buccinoides | reverse complement strand
CAGAAGAAGAAGAAGAATCAGCCTAGGGTTGTTTTCGTAAAACTGAAAGAAGCTGACTTTGAGATTGAGGGTCGTGAACATGAGGGTGTGTGTGACTAAAATACAACTATGCCTTTTCTTTCATTTCCGTTGTGACTTCTTCTTCTTCTGTGTTCCCAGACCTTATGGCCACAATGGGTAAGGTACATGTGTGTCCAGTTTTCAGTTTTCACTGGTCTCCCCGCTGCATACAGCCAACACATTCTGATTTCGGAGGAGCTCAAAGGAGAAAAAAATATTTGGAAGATTTTTTTGAAAAAAGGCAGGAGAATGGGCCAATAAGTCAGAAAGATAGCAGATGATAGAAAGCAAAGCGAAAAGGCAGAGTCAAAGAGAGTGGCAGATTAGAGGATCTTACAAGCACAGAACTTCCAGAAGGTGGGGAAACTATTTTTACGAAAGACCCCCCGGTATCCCCACGGGGAGAGACTCGTGAAGGGAGCGGGGTCATCCAGCTCCCCGTATGGAGGCACGAGGCATCCACCCACTGCCCCAGGTGACTTCGAATACTTTGGTTTTTGGATGAAATCCATCATCTAATCTGAAATTGGAATGTGTTGGCTGTATGCAGCGAGGAGACCAGAAAGGTGAAAACTGGACACTTATTAATTTCATCCAGTAAGGCCATATGGCCCAGAAACACAGAAAAACAAAAATCATAAAGCGTGAAGATCTTAGGTGGTTAAGCAACAAAAAAGAGTAAAGGGTTATTTGCCACAAACATTTTTTAAGATGGTTTAGCGTGGCAGGAAAAGGAGCTGGGCCTGTATTCACGTTGAGATAGCATGAGACTTAGCATCATGCTAACTTAGAAGCTCTTCCAAAAGTCCTATTAAATCCTATAGGACATTGAAAGAGCTTCTAAGTTAGCATCATGCTAAGTCTCATGCTATCTCAACGTGAATACAGGAGCTGATTGATTTTCTAATTTCTATTTTTTTTTATACGTTTTTTAAGGCAAAACTTTTTTTTCCAAGACTGATTCCCCTGCGTTTTATAATCTAATAAAATAGTTAAAAAAAATATAGTAACAAAATCTTAATTTTGTGTGTAATTTGGGGGGGGGGGGGGGTGCCTTATAATAAATGCACCTTATGCTCTGTTGCTTCGCAAGTTTTACTTTTCTAACCGAGTTGTTCAATACTGGAATGATCTGTCCACTAACATTAAGGCTGCACCTACCATAAATACATTCAAAAATCTTCTGGACAAAGACACAATGATGTCAAATTTTTATACTACTTTCGATGAATTAAGGAAAAAAAAGAAGAAGAAAAAGTCCATTTCATAATTTTGTTAAATTCTATAGTTTAGCTGTAGAAAGCAAGCCACCCTGAAACAAATCAAAGTCACAAACGAGAAAGGGCGTAAAATGGCTGTGAGGCCCACTTCTAGCCCTAATTACTACTACTACTACTACTACTACTACTACTACAACAGTGGAACCTCCCTTATAAGACCTCCCATTATAAGACTCCCTCCCTCATAAGACCTACTTCTCTGAGACATTGCCCTTCTTTGTAAGTATTAAAATTACCTCCCTTAGAAGACCTCATTTTGGATGGTTGTTGAAGGTCTTAAAAGGGATGGAAGTTCAGTTTAACGTCGCGTATCGGCTTTCGCCATGTATGACGGGCTGAACAAACCAACCAGGTTATAAACAAAAATTTATGTTCCTGAATCACTGTCTTAGCCAAAAGGCCGAGAAGCGATCAGAATTTGAAAGGGAGGTTCCACTGCACTACTTATAGTCCCAAAAATATGGTGTTGTTATTATCGTTTTATTGTTCCTGGGTTGTTCGTGCAGGGTTTGCTGGATCGGCTGATGATCATGGACAGTCCTGAGAAGATCCACTCCCTCTTCAACTATGAGCAGTCCCACACGCTGGGCCTCAAGTGAGTGTGCTGTCGTCGTCTTCTTCTTCTTCGTCTTCTTCTTCTTCTTCTTCTTCTTCAGTCGCTCAGACAGTTTCCTGTCAATGAGCGCAGATGCGTCATGCTGCCGTTATGTGCCTAGCTAAGAAATGTTGTTGCGTTGTTGATGTACCCTGGTTAACTCATTCGCATCGCAATGATTTTGTATTATTAAAAAAAGTCACAAATCACGGTAACATTCAGGCCACGGCACTGTACTGTGGAACCTCCCTTATATGACCTTCAAAATCATACAAAATGAGGTCTTATAAGGGAAGCGCATAGAGCTTAAAGGTATGCGCTATATAAATCTTCTTAATAAGTAAGGAGGGGTCTTATATGGGAGGTAATTTTAATACTTACAAAGAAGGGTAATGTCTCAGAGAAGTAGGTCTTATGTGGGAGGGAGTCTTATAATGGGAGGTCTTACAAGGGAGGTTCCACTGTACTAGCCGCGGGGGGGTAGGGTAAAAAAAAAGTTGCGGCTTATAGTCTGTGAATGATGGTACTCATGCTATTTATGGCATTATTTATTGATTTGTGCACAGACTGCTGAGTGCGATGGTGTCCTGTCTGGACACCTACCTCCTCCTGCAGTCCCAGTACAAGTTTGAAAAGGTGCTGCTCAACGCTCAGGCCCTCAACAAGACTGAAGGGCGGTGAGTCTCTTTATGTCTTCTTCCATGTTTACACACACACACACACACACACACACACACACACACACACACACACACACACACACAAGTTTGAGAAAGTGCTGTTCAACGCTCATTCACTCAACAAGACAGAAGAGTGGTGAGTCTCTTTCTCTCTTCTTCCATATTTACCACACACACACCACACACACCACACACACACACACACACACACACACACACACACACACACACACACACACTTATGTACACACACATAGGCAAACACACTTATTATTATTATCATTTTTATTATTATTGATTTAACACATTTAGTAAAGTAGATGATCTCTTTTAGTTCTCTTGAAAAAGTTAGTTGGCAGAGAAGCTCACAAAGAACCAAAAGTACTTGGCGCTAGAAGAGTTATAAGTATTTTTGGTTGAATTATGACATGACATGTTTAAAGTCTTACCTATGTTTGTTTTTTCCTCTGAATGAGGTGATAGTAGATGTGTCGATGGTTGCAGTGAAATCTGCTTTAACCCTTTCACCGCCAATGTCGCATTTTATGCACCACAATGGTTTAACACCCACGTCACTAAAAGGCATCAAATCAGGGTCTGTTATCTGAAGACCCTGTTTTCTTAATTTTGGGAGGTAAGGATAGGCCTAATGTTATGCATTTCACAGAGAAATTCCCAATACTGCAGATACATTTTTTTAATTTACCCTGCTCAGTTTAACCCTTTCATCGCCAATGTCGCATTTTGTGCACCACAATGGTTTAACACCCATGTCACTAAAAAGCATCAAACCAGGGTCTATTATCCGAAGGCCATATTTTCTTAAAATTGGGAGGTAAGGATAGGCCTAATGAAATACATGTCACAGAGGAATTTGCAATATTGCAGATTTTTTTTCTCTACCCTGGTAAGTTTAATAATGGTATTTTTTGGCTGAAAAATGGCTGGCGGCGAAAGGTTTATGGTATTTTGCTAAAGAAAAAAAAGGCTGGCGGTGAAAGGTTTATGGTATTTTGCTAAAGAAAAAAAAGGCTGGCGGTGAAAGGTTTATGGTATTTTGCTAAAGAAAAAAAAGGCTGGCGGTGAAAGGTTTATGGTATTTTGCTAAAGAAAAAAAAGGCTGGCGGTGAAAGGTTTATGGTATTTTGCTAAAGAAAAAAAAGGCTGGCGGTGAAAGGTTTATGGTATTTTGCTAAAGAAAAAAAAGGCTGGCGGTGAAAGGTTTATGGTATTTTGCTAAAGAAAAAAAAGGCTGGCGGTGAAAGGTTTATGGTATTTTGCTAAAGAAAAAAAAGGCTGGCGGCGAAAGGTTTATGGTATTTTGCTAAAGAAAAAAAAGGCTGGCGGCGAAAGGGTTAAAAAACTAAACTTTGTAATCACTGTTGTCATTTTGGTTTTTTCAGGGACGGAGTGATAGTGGACGTGTTGTCGGTGGAGAGGAACTACATCCTGGTGAAGTGCCACCTGCTGGGGGGACCCTCCGAGCGAATCATGCCTCCACGATCACTACTGCAGGTGAGTGTCTGTGTCTGTGTGTGTGTGTGTGTGTCTGTGTGTGTGTGTGTGTGTGTGTGTGTGTGTGTGTGTGTGTGTGTGTGTCTGTGTGTGTGTGTGTGTGTGTGTGTGTTGAACTACATCCTGGTGAAGTGCCACCTGCTGGGGGGACCCTCCGAGCGAATCATGCCTCCACGATCACTACTGCAGGTGAGTGTGTGTGTCTGTGTCTGTGTGTGTGTGTGTGTGTGTGTGTGTGTTGATCTACCTTCTGGTGAAGTGCCACCTGTTGGGGCGACCCTCCGAGCGAATCATGCCTTCACGATCACTACTGCAGGTGTGTGTGTGAGTGTGTCTCTGTGTGTGTGAGTGTGTGCATGTGCATACACATTGATAATACTCAACCGGCATTAAATCCTTTTGATTACCCGAAATTAATCCAATTGATTAAACATTGATTCTAACAGCAAAGTATGATGCCATTTTACCACCAAAAGCAGCTACTCTGGGAATGCCTGTGTAATCCAATCCAGAAAACAACTTTGCTTTAAAAAACAAAAAAAGTGCATACATGCAATGCAGTCCCGTACTTGCTACATAGCGTCTCGCATTTCTTACTGATTCGGAAATGCTTTAAGACTTCAAAGGATAAAAACGACAACGCCATAGTTGTGACAGCAGTTTATTTTAAAACCGAGCTAAAACAGTTGGCCAACTGGTTGTCAGTTGTTGTTTTCGTTCCCCAGCTTAAACACTCTGGGGGCACACCCAGTGCCATGTGAACATTTCGCATGGCCTTGGGTGGGAAGATTACGTGTATGGCTGCTTTTAAAGGGCCCCGCCATATGGGCGGCCATACTCCGACTTCAGGGGACTTCGCTCCATTCATGGAGCCACCCACACATTCACTCCACCCGTGGAGTGACAACAACCAACAATTCTTTACGGCGTGTAGGGAGAACTGCCACTGGTAAAGACAGCTTATTTTATTTATTTATTTTTTACATTACTTATAGTCCCGTCAATAACAAAGGTTTTTTTAGGACTGTCACCCCAGTAAACATCAAACACGTTGACAGCATCCCACATGTAAAAAACAGCTTCCATTGGGCACAGCTGTATCATTTTCATAATAATAATAATAATAAATAAATCTTCTATAGCGCTATTCTCCTGACACAGCAGGACTCACTGCGCTTTACATGGGGGGAAAATAAAAAGTAAGTTTACCCCACGCACACAAAAGATATTTAAAATACATGTACTTAAAATTATTTATAAAAAAAATCACTATCGCACTTATACAACTCACATTTAAAATACCTACATACAACACAAATTATTTATAAGGTTGACTGACAGTGGATGGACAGACAGAAATTAACAGAGATATTTTCTGAAAAGATGCGTCTTCAGGCCAGTTTTGAAAGAAGACAGAGATGGAGAGCTGCGGAGAGAGAAAGGGAGATTGTTCCAGATGTGTGGTGCTTGGAAACGAAAAGATCTGTTTCCAACTGTTTTGCACTTGGTGACAGGTTTGCAGAGAAGTTGTAGGTTGCTTGATCTGAGGTTGCGTTCTGGTATGTAGGCAGAGAGGAGAGATGAGACGATAGGCAAGAGTGGCCACTTTATAGTCGACTCTCGCGTCAACAGGGAGCCAGTGCAGCTGTCTCAGCTGGCCATGGGTCAGTTTCACTTGCATCACATGTACAGACACAGCGAATAGCCAAGGACCCTTGGCCGGCTGCTTGGTCAGTTATATTTCACCTTGGTGACTAATAAAGCTGTGTGTGTATTCCAGGGCAGAGAGGGTGTGTACCCCTTCCCCCTGTTCTCCTCACTGCCTGTTCCCAGGGAATACGTTCCCAACCTGACTGGGCGCTCCACCATCAAGCAAGGTAAGTCAGGGCCACCAGCTATCATTTGTAGCTAGTTTTGTTCTGCTTGTTTTTCAGCTTGGATTTTTGTCAATAGTTTGGTGTGTTTTTTAGTGTCCTGACAGCATTTTGCTTAGTATTTTCATTTCATGCTTTGATTTACCGTATTTTTCAGACTATAAGGCGATACTTTTTTCCCAGACTGAGACCCCTGCGCCTTATAATGTGACTGATAATATACAGTGGAACCTCCCTTATAAGACTTCCAAAAATCATCCAAAATGAGGTCTTACTAGGGAGGGGTCTTATAAGGGAGGTAATTTTAATGCTTACAAAGAAGGGCAATGTCTCAGAGAAGTAGGTCTTATATGGGAGGGAGTCTTATAATGGGAGGTCTTATAAGGGAGGTTCCACTGTAGTAAGAAAATAAAACAGAATCAGAATTTTGTGTAAAATTTGGGGGGTGCGCCTTATAATCAGGTGCGCCTTATAGTCCGAAAAAAACGGTAGTTAACGATGGTTCTGTGTCAAAGTTCCATGTATAGTTAACGCTATAACAGTAGTTCCAGCATTTTGCTCTGTATTTTCGTTTCATGCTTTGAGTTAGTTAACAATAGTTCCGTGTCGAAGTTCAACATATAGTTTATTACAGCAGTTCCAGCATATTGGTCTGGGGTTTTTTTCCTTTCGTACTCTCATTTTAGTAAACCATAGTTTCATTTCGTAACTGTTTTTTGTTCTGTATGTTTTCTCATGCTTTGATTAAATAAACAGTGTTTCGATTTTATAACAGCTTTTCTTATTTTCCTGCTTTGATTTAATGTACGCTAGTTCCATTTCGTAGCAGCATTTTGCTCTCTTTTTCTCATGTTTTGATTTAGTGTACACTAGTTATAAATCATAGCTGCATTTTGCTTTTTTATTTTGCTTTGATTTAGTAAAATAGTATTTGAAGAAACAAAGATGACTGCTGGGCTCAGTGAAATTCACAACAAATTAAATCAGTCAAAATTTAAACCCAAAAGAAAAGATTTAATAACGAAAGCAACACAAGTCACGACGTTTCGGGCTCAACCTGTTTTTCAGTAACTAAAAATAGGAAAACGGGTTGAACCAGAAATGTCGTGACTTTTTTTCTTCTTTTCTTTATTAAATGTGTTCTTTTGGGTTTAAATTTCGACTTTTTTATTTAGTAAGCAGTACTTCCATTTCATAACAGAGTTTCGTTCTCTTTTTTTTTTTTACATTTCTTAACTGCAAAAATTTTGCTCTGTTTTTTTTTCACTTGCTAATGGAAAGAATTTAGGTTAAAAATGTGCTTGTCCACCTCATTACAGTGAAGAATGTTGGGTAGATTTGTCGAGAGTGGGTTGTCAACTTTCTTTTTTTGTTGTAAGCATACTCATTCAACAAAGGCCACATATCTTTTCCAAATACAACCATGTAAAATCATTTTATGATACAAAAACTAATCATCAGATGTTGTAAAGCACAATGTAATATAATTGTTTACTTTGTATCTACTATAATTGTTTACTTTGTATCAACTATAATTATTTACTTTGTATCAAATATAATTGTTTGCTTTGTATGAAATATAATTGTTTACTTTGTTGGCTAAATATTTGATCCTTGTTGACATTATAAACATTAGATTGGTTTGTGGATCCATTGGCGTATGAATTTAAAACACAAAGCAGCATGCATTTTATATTATATATTGTGCTTTATTATTCCTTATTACATAATTGTTGAACTGCGCTTTATAAATATTGAGAAACGAAACCAGAAGTTTACTGTCCTTTTAAAAGTGTGCTATATTTTCTTCTAAGATATTCGTTAACCCGTTGACTGCCATAAACGTATCATGTACTGACTTGATGACATCACTGATGATGTCATCAAATGAAGAGGAATAACTCTGATATTTTGGTTTTTGCTCTAACACAGTCAAGAGATCTAACTGTGTAGAGTGGCACAGAGGTAACGCGTTCACTTCGTGTCAGGTAAACCCGAGTTCGAACCTGGGTACAGGGGATTTTTCCTCTTACTTTGCACTAGGCCTTACGGTCTGAACGTGGAGTCTTTCGGATGAGACGATAAACTGAGGTCCCGTGTGCCCATGCACTTAGTACACAAACCCAGTGGCAACGAAAAAGTTGTCATTTGGTCAAAGTTTACTCCCCCATCCCCCCCTTTCCTTCCTTATCAGTCACACAAAAATTGCATTCATAAAAAAAAATTGGGTGGTGCGCCTCTGGCTGCGACGCGCTCTCCAGGTGGGAGCAACCCGAATTTCACAGATATGCCTCTGTGACTATAAAGTACCTAATAATTTTGCCAGATTGGCTCTATCAGTTGTCTTTTTCATGGCATGATTTGTACAGTGATTTTGTCTTTAATTTTTTGTGGCAGTCAAGGGGTTAAACAGCATTTAAATATTTAAAAGTCAAAGCAAAAGTTTATAGTCCTTTTAAAAAAAAAATGTGCTATGCTGTCTTATTTTGAAGTGTTTTTGAAGTGCACTTTAGACATTGACAAATAAGATCATAAGTGTACTGTCTTTTTTTTAAAGCGGAAGCCTCCCCCTTTTTTCAGCTTTTATGTTGACCAAGCCAGGTTGGTGTTTGTGCACTTGCACTTTGAGATTTGACACGCTGCTTGTCGTGGACACGTGCTATGCGCTCATTTTCATGTTGCAAACTTCATTTCAGCCCCCCCACAGGGATACCGGGGGTCTTTTGTATAAATAGTTCCCCCACCTTCTGGATGTTCTGTGCTTGTCACTTCTAATCTGTCACTCTCTTTGACTCTGCCTTTTTCCCTTTGCTTACTGTCATCTACTATCTTTCTGCCTTACTGGTCCACTCTCCTGCCTTTTTTCAAGAAACACTTTCAAAAAGATTTCCTCCAGCCGAAGTCGGACTTGCTGGGCCTTTCTTAGTTAGACGCATAACGGCAGCATGACGCATCTGCGCTCATAATTGATAGAAAACTGAGCAATCAAAGAAGAGGAAGCCCCCACAGAGAAGAAGCTCCAAGGAAAAGCATTGAGTTATAATGACCAAAGTTATGAATTCTTCCCCCCCCCCCCCAATCTGTATCGTTGGTATTCTATTTAGCATTTTGTTTGTGCGTGAGTGTTTATTTAAATGGTGGATATCTAATTTTGAAGAGTGTATGGTACAATGATTTGTATTTATAGGGCTCCCAGGGACCCCCATTTGAGGGTCTATGAAGTACTAAAATTCTAAAGGACCCTCTACAAGAATGTGCAGGGGGTCCCAGGGATGCAGTAGAAACATTATTTTTAGCATTCGCAATGCCACTGGGACCCTCTATACTGTTAAGTTAAAGAGTCCTTGGGTCCCCTTGTTTTGCGGGGCGATCGGGAGCCCTGTACTTATTTAAAAACCTGATATTTACAAACCTTGTATTGAAAAGACTTGGGGACCATGTTGTATGCTGGTTAGGAGAAATCAGACTAGACACTAACACTTTATGTAAATACATAGAAATCTTATTGCACTTTTAAGAGTTTACATTGAAACATTTACTAACCAAACCACTAAGAATCTGTCTGAATTGTCCTTGGAAGTCCTTCTGGCAAGATATAGTCACATCATTGCATTGTTTCATTGTGCTACGCACAATTAACTATTGCTTTGCAAGTGCAAAAAAAGAAGTGTTGGTCTTTGAGATACATTTTTCTTGGCCTTTGACAATGAAAAGGTTCAATAGAAAGACAACTAATGACACCCACGGACACACACACACAGAGGCACACACACAGACACACACACACACACACACACACACACACACACACACACACACACACACACACACACACACACACACACACACACACACAGAGGCACACACACAGACACACACACACACAGACACACAGACAGACACACACACACACACACACAAAAACAGACAGACAGACACACACACACACACACACACACACACACACACACACACACACACACACACACACACACACACACACACACACACACACACACACACACACACACACACACACACACACACACACACACACACACACACACACACACACACACACACACACACACACACACACACACACACACACACACACACATATCTGTCTGAATCACTTTTAGGGGAAGGACGTTAACCCTTTCACCGCCAGCCATATTTCAGCAAAAACATTCTATTGAATTTACCTGGGTAGAGAACAAAAACCATCTGCAGTATTGGGGATTCTTCTGTGACACATATAAAATAAGGTTTATCCTTACTTCCCAAAACTAAGACAATAGGGTCTTTGAATAATAGACCCCAATTTGATGCATTTTAGTGACATTGGTGTTAAATCACTGTGGTGCTGAAATGCAACTTTGGCGGTGAAAGGGTTAAACCAGACGAAGAACAACAACAGCACACACACACACACACACACACACACACACACACACACACACACACACACACACACACACACACACACACACAAGCAATGGCAATAAAAAAAAAATCTGTTGCTTTTTGTCGCTATGTCTTGAGAGCACGACTGCATAGCGCTATCTGCTGCGTTTTCTTTTTTGTGGCTGACTCATTCCCACAATGCCATTACACATTTTCGCCAGGTGCCTGTCGAACAACGGCAGCAGGTAAAAACGATGCACTGCTGGCGTGTACCAAGCGTGTCGAAATGACCCACCTGTTGTCACTGTGCAAGTGTGTGGAAATGACCTGTTGTCACTGTGCAAGTGTGTCGAAATGAACTGTTGTCACTGTGCAAGTGTGTCGAAATGGTGTGTTGCTGTAGCACTTTTTGTGCTGCACTTTTTGTTTTGTATTCACCCTTCCTGAAAAGATAGAAGTGCATTTTTGATAATTTAGTTTCCGTTTGTTTGTTTGTTTTCCAAGATTTTAATTGAAGGTGGTCCGCTGAATTCATGCTGTCAAAACAAAAATTCATATTCCCCCCCCCCCCCCCCCCCCCCCCCCGTGTGGATACCGGGGGTTCTTTTGTATAAATAGTTCCCCCACCTTCTGGACGTTTTGTGCTTGTAACTTCCTCTAATCTGTCACTCTCTTTGACTCAGCCTTTTCCCTTTGCTTACTGTCATCTACTATCTTTCTGCCTTACCGGTCCATTTTCCTACCTTTTTTCAAGAAGCACTTTCAACAAAATTTCTTCCAGCCGAAGTCGGACTTGCTGGGCCTAACTATTTCTTAGCCCCTGGACCCCTGCCTTGCAAGATTTGGGAAATTTCCCAGGAGCACCCATGTATGTGTGTGTGTGCGTGTGTGCATGCGTGTTGATTTGTACATACCTTTGCTGATGTTTGTCTTCACTTAAGTTAAAGATTCTGCTGTAAAACATTTTGACTCCGTTGTTAAGGAGACAGGGGAGAGTGGGAGTTGTAAATCGGGGTAAGGACAGGGTGGGTTTTTTAAAGCAACCATTCAAGTGAAGAGGACTATTATTTGGGGGTATTCATTCAGCCACACGTACAGTGAGAGTCGCTCCTTATATACCCCAGCTGTGCCTTTAAAGGCACGGCCGGACTATAAAAGAGGGGAGGCGCTGAGCGCGTGCAGCATTTGAATCACAGCTGGCGAGAGAGACGGTTCGCCCTTCTTTGTTCCCTGTTGTGCGAGCCACCGCGAGGCAGAGCTTTTCTGGCGAGAACGACCCGATCCCTGGGATCGGTTGTTTTCCCTTTAAGGAAATTTCTATAATGCTTATCCTTTAACTCATTCGCAACGATTTTGAATGATAAAACAAACTCACAAATCACTCCAGCCATGCACACAAACAAAACATGCATAAACAAAAGGAGAAATGAAAGAAGATTACGGGTTTTTACTTCAGGTTTAGACATAGGGAAGTTGTAGATCAGACTTTTTTATATCTAGACTTTATATAGAAAAACTCTACACCGATTGGTTTCCCTACAACAAACCACTACAAAAGCAAAGTCAGAGGCAAAATTGTAGTCTAAGGGAGCGAAGCGAGTTTAGAAGTGACCAAGGTATGGTGTGCACACAGATTTACTTCCCTTGAAGCAAATGCATCAAATCGACAGCTATCTATTAATTCTGGACATATATGTCCGGAACGACTTGAATGAATTAATCTTTAAGCGCTTAGATTTATAATTTTGCATTTCTTTACGGTTTTTAAGTTGTGTGTAATTATTTTATGTATTTCGGCTCACGTGTTTATGGTTGCTGTTTGTGCCATAATCGCGTTCTGCATTGGACACTCTCTATTCCAGTATTATAGTCGTGATCACTTAAAATCACTTTGAAGGTGCCTGAAACTCACAACGCTGTAATAAATGATCTAATCTATGCTCGCTAGAAGGTAAGGAGCACAATTGACTACTGAGAGTATTTTTTTTCTTTGTTTTCTTTGTTATCCTGTTTGTTGTGTTTGTTGTGTAAATTTTTCAGTTTTTTTCTTCTCCAAAACACACGCACACGCAACAACTGTTTTGGGTTTTTTTGTTTGATTAATTTTCGGTTTTTGTGTGTGTATGTTTTTTTAGTTTCATATAGAAATGTTTATTGTATTTCTAATTATGGACACACTTTCAAGACTTTTTCTGCCCAAGTACTGAATAGTAGACTTTCCATGGTCATATTTTAAATAAAGTATATCTAAATATATATATATATGATATAATATATCTAAAGTATATCTAAATATACTCTTAGATACTTCGTATGTTTAAGTTATTGCATTGTATTAATTCTAAAAACACATACAAGACTATACAGTGGAACCTCCCTTATAAGACCTCCCATTATAAGACTCCCTCCCTCGTAAGACCTACTTCTCTGAGACATTGCTCTTCTTTGTAAGTATTAAAATTACCTCTGTTTTAAGACCCCTCCCTTATAAGACCTCATTTTGGATGATTTTTGAAGGTCTTATAAGGGAGGTTCCACTGTACTATTTACGGTATATATATATATATATATATATATTTGTTTTAAATATTTTTATTATGATATTTCTTTTGGTGCAAATTACTAGTTTAATATCTGACTGTCCATCTATCGGTATTGTCTAGTCTGACTGTTTCTCTGCTTGTCTGTGCGCACACGTGCGTGCTTGCATGGGTGCGTGTGTGTGTGTGTGTCATGCTGATGCTTATTGGCCATTGCAACTAGGGTTATTAACACCCTTGACGGCAAGAGTTAAGCCCTTGTTGGTCAGTATCCAAAAGGGCATTCACTCTTGCAAAAGGCAGCCATTCAGTGGCCTCAAATAGGGTCATTGGCGAGAGTTATTCCCTTGTTTGGTCAGTACTCAAGCATCTTCCACCACCCACCAAGGGCATTCACTCTTGCAAAAGATGGTCGTTGCAGTGGCCAATAGAAAAAATACAAAACCTACTTATAACATCGGTTCCATTGTATCAGTTTAGTAACTAGTAGGATACGACCTCACTCTCTAGTCTTTTTGACTTGTTTGTTTTGTGACCAGACAGGTCTCTCTAAATTGCTTAGATGCAGGCAACCACACATGGATCGCCAGAGCTGTAGGATAACCCTATTCATCAGGCCTATAATCCCTTATAAGACCTGAGGAGGATGATTTTTGAAGGGATAAGGGAGGTTCCACTGTATTTTCACATCGGTTCTTTGTATCAGTTTAGTAACTAGTAGGATACGACCCACTCTCTAGTCTTTTTACTTGTTTGTTTTGTGGTCTTCTAAATTGCTTAGATGCAGGCAACCACACATGGATCGCTGAGAATGAATATGCATTTATTTTGTTAATGAGAGTTGAAAATCATGTTTTCGGAAATTTCTTTGAATGGTTACCATGATTGGATGGTACCATATCTCATGAAACAAAAAGAACAAAACATTGGTATTGAAAGCTGAGAACATGGAATTATTTTAAAGAAAACGGAAAGAACGAGACATTGAGATGGAAAGCTGAGAACACATGATTATTTTGATAGGATTATTTTAATGAAACAGAGAGATCGAGAGATTGAGATGGAAAGCTGAGAACACAGGATTATTTTAATGAAACGGAAAGAACGAGAAATTGAAATGGAAAGCTGAAAACATGATGGGGGAGGGGAGGGGGGGTGGGCTGTAGACAAATCACACCTTTACTGATTTTGTTGTTTGTCCGGTTTTTTTGCTTAATCAGAGACGGAGCTGACGAAGTTCCTGTCGACCAAGGGAGAGAAGCGAGGGCCGGCCTGGCTGGACAAATGCCGCGTGCTGTTCGCCAAAATGCTGACCACCAAGCCGGACCAGACCAAGGGGGCAGGTAGGTGGGAGGAGTGGACAGAGGGGGAGGGAGGGGGGGGGGGGTATCCAGATTCAATCCTGGCAGCGTGACAAATGGCCCCACACCATCCAAAGAGCCAGTAAAAATTTTGAAAAGGAAAGAAGTCGCACCACCAATAAGAAACGTGTGAGACTGAAGGGAAAGTCCACAGCCCAGGTTCCAGCAGCTTCAGCTTGTGTCTGGCCAGGCTGCAATAGAACCTGCTCTTCCCGCGTTGGCCTCTTCAGCCACCAGAGGGCGTGTAGATAGAGACCCTATCTTCCCACATATCCTCTCATGTATGCATGTATAACAAAACTTTTTATTTCTAAGAATACTTCTTTTTTTTCAGTTTCTACTCACCAGATTCCCCCCTTATGTGGGAATTATCTGCTCTTATTATCTGCGATGATAGTTATAATCTGCGGTAACTGATATGTGTAATTCTGCAATATCGTTTTGTGTGTATCATCGTGTGTGTGTGTAATTCTGTGTCTGTTTGTCTGACCGTCCTTGGGTGTTTTGTGTAATTTTGATTTATGATTCTTTATGCTGCATGTTAAATATTATTATATGTGGTGTTATATGTGTATATTATATTTTAATATTGTAAACGCCTAGGGCATTAAATTGATTAGGCGTGCTAAATGTTCAAATAATAATAATAATGATATGCTGATTATGTGCGATTTCAGTTCTGCAGCAACTGTTAGAGGAAGGGGTCACAGCCTTGACCCACATCCCCAATGAAGCCATTTTTCCACAACTCGAGTTCTCAGGTCAGTGAAAACTGCCCCATGGGGATACCAGGAGGGGGGGTCTTTTGTACAAATAGTTCCCCCACCTTCTGGATGTTCTGTGCTCGTAGCTTCCTCTAATCTATCGCTAATCTCATGGATGCTCCTGCTTTCAGGATGTCCTGAAATGCAGGATTTTTTAATTGCCTGGAGCCGGCGTCGCCGTATTATGAGAATTTGAAAAGCAACAAATTTCCTATTTATAAATATTTTGTCGGTTTCTCGCGTGTGTAGAATATAAAAGAAATTAATACAGATAAATATTTGCATGCCTTTACCAGGAACTTTATATTTTTAGGATCGGTTAAGTCAAGTTGTTAACTGGGCGGCCCCTGGACCCCTGCCTTGCAGGATTTTTGAAATTTCACAGGATCACCCTTGTAATCTATTTCCCTTTGCCTTTTCCCTTCTGGATCTGGATCTGGATCTATGCGTCGCAGACACCACTTCCAACGATAGACGCGACGGAACTAGGAGGGCGCATTCCTTATTAGAAATAAAAGAAAAAAGATAGACCTACTTAGACGGAACTAGGAGGGCGCATTCCTTATTAGAAATAAAAGAAAAAAGATAGACCTACTTAGACGGAACTAGGAGGGCGCATTCCTTATTAGAAATAAAAGAAAAAAAATAGACCTACTTAGACGGAACTAGGAGGGCGCATTCCTTATTAGAAATAAAAGAAAAAAGATAGACCTACTTAGACGGAACTAGGAGGGCGCATTCCTTATTAGAAATAAAAGAAAAAAAATAGACCTACTTAGACGGAACTAGGAGGGCGCATTCCTTATTAGAAATAAAAGAAAAAAGATAGACCTACTTAGACGGAACTAGGAGGGCGCATTCCTTATTAGAAATAAAAGAAAAAAGATAGACCTACTTAGACGGAACTAGGAGGGCGCATTCCTTATTAGAAATAAAAGAAAAAAGATAGACCTACTTAGACGGAACTAGGAGGGCGCATTCCTTATTAGAAATAAAAGAAAAAAGATAGACCTACTTAGACGGAACTAGGAGGGCGCATTCCTTATTAGAAATAAAAGAAAAAAGATAGACCTACTTAGACGGAACTAGGAGGGCGCATTCCTTATTAGAAATAAAAGAAAAAAGATAGAACTACTTAGACGGAACTAGGAGGGCGCATTCCTTATTAGAAATAAAAGAAAAAAGATAGACCTACTTAGACGGAACTAGGAGGGCGCATTCCTTATTAGAAATAAAAGAAAAAAGATAGACTACTTAGACGGAACTAGGAGGGCGCATTCCTTATTAGAAATAAAAGAAAAAAGATAGAACTACTTAGACGGAACTAGGAGGGCACATTCCTTATTAGAAATAAAAGAAAAAAGATAGACCTACTTAGACGGAACTAGGAGGGCGCATTCCTTATTAGAAATAAAAGAAAAAAGATAGACCTACTTAGACGGAACTAGGAGGGCGCATTCCTTATTAGAAATAAAAGAAAAAAGATAGACCTACTTAGACGGAACTAGGAGGGCGCATTCCTTATTAGAAATAAAAGAAAAAAGATAGACCTACTTAGACGGAACTAGGAGGGCGCATTCCTTATTAGAAATAAAAGAAAAAAGATAGACCTACTTAGACGGAACTAGGAGGGCGCATTCCTTATTAGAAATAAAAGAAAAAAGATAGACCTACTTAGACGGAACTAGGAGGGCGCATTCCTTATTAGAAATAAAAGAAAAAAGATAGACCTACTTAGACGGAACTAGGAGGGCGCATTCCTTATTAGAAATAAAAGAAAAAAGATAGACCTACTTAGACGGAACTAGGAGGGCGCATTCCTTATTAGAAATAAAAGAAAAAAGATAGACCTTTGCTTACTGTCATCTTCTATCTTTCTGCCTTACGTGGTTCATTCTCCTGCCATTTGTTCTCTGTTGCCCCTCAATTCTGCTTCTTGCAAAGATTTTCTCCTCCGTCCTAAGACGGGCATGCTGGACCTAGCTATCACTCTGTCTTAGTTAAGCGCATAACGGCAGCATGACGCATCTGTGCTCATAACGGCAGAAAACTGTCTTGGCGATCGACAAGGAAGAAATACTCATGCATTGTACTCGGTCATCCTCAAAATGGGGTGACGCAGACATCGATAAGGAATATAGTACTCATGAACTGTTACTGAATTCCTTTCATCATTTTTCTCGTTTTTTAAGATTGTAATCTCTTGTTATATTTTCTTTTGCAAAATGGGGTTTTTTATTTTTTTAACTCAAGAAATTCAAATTGTACTGGGTCATCCTCAAAATGGGGTGACGCAGACATCGACAAGGAAGAAATACTCATGCATTGTACTGGGTCATCCTCAAAATGGGGTGACACAGACATCGACAAGGAAGAAATACTCATGCATTGTACTGGGTCATCCTCAAAATGGGGTGACGCAGACATCGACAAGGAAGAAATACTCATGCATTGTACTGGGTCATCCTCAAAATGGGGTGACGCAGACATCGACAAGGAAGAAATACTCATGCATTGTACTCGGTCATCCTCAAAATGGGGTGACGCAGACATCGACAAGGAAGAAATACTCATGCATTGTACTGGGTCATCCTCAAAATGGGGTGACGCAGACATCGACAAGGAAGAAATACTCATGCATTGTACTCGGTCATCCTCAAAATGGGGTGACGCGCAATAAGAATATAGTAACAGAACTGTTACTGAATTACAGACAGAAAGATTTTTTTTTTTTTTTAAGATTGTTGTTTCCAGAAATATTTTCTTTTTCACACTTACATTTTTTTTTTTGCATCGATGCCTGAAATTTGTAGTGAATATTAAAAGATCCTGAGCATCTTTGTGCATCCTAATGAATTTTTGTAATCTTTCCATTGTTGAGAACATTTTAGTCACTTTTTGTTCGCTTCATTCCTTAGACCACAATGTGTGCCTCTGACTTTGCTGTTGTAGTGTTTGTTGTGTGAAGACATGTTTAATCCTTGTACCGCCAATGTTCATATTTAAAGTCTAATGATTTAACAAATATCATCTGATCTACTCTTCCCTATGTCTAAACCTATTAGTCAAAAACCTGAATCTTCTTTCATGTTCTCCTTTGTTTATGTAAGTTTTGACCCCATTCTAAATGTGTCACAGATAAATCACACAATATCAGACGTGATGCGAATGAGTTAAATGGTAACCCAGATTTCAAATGCAGTACAGAGAAAGATTTTTTTTTATCCAAAGATAATTTCCAGAAATCCCCCCGTTTTTCACACTTACATTTTTTTTGGGCATCGATGCCTGAAATTTGTAGTGAATATTAAAAAGATCCAGAGCATCTTTGCTTCCTAATGAATGTCGGTATCTTTCTATTGTTGAGAACATTTTAGTTTTTTTGTTGTTTTAAAATGGTGTGTGTGATTGTGTGTGTGTGTGTTGTTGTGAAGATACCCTGTTTAAAGATGTTGGGGTCTCTGTGTGCTGTGTACTTGAAAATAACACTTTCACTCTTTCACCATGGCACCAGCTAGTGATGGGCAAGTTATATTGTGACTGGCATGTCACCCCGTGTTGCCGTGGTGGTGGGGTTGGGGATGTATTTATTGATGTTTATCGATCGACTGCAAGACAAATTTTCTTGTTTTAAATTTGGACAACACACGATTGATTGATTTGTTGATTTATTTATTGATTGATTGGACGATTTGTAATAATTTCATTGTGACTGTTTCAGGCACCGACAGCGCTGTGAAGCACTTCAAGTTAACTCCCCTGCAAGAACTGGGCGTGGAGACAGCCATTAGGTGTGTGGAATTCTGGGACTATTATGATAATATGCTTGTACGCTTGAAAGAAGAGTGGCTGTTTTGTTGAGGATCTGACAGGTTTCCGAATAATTTCTAATGAGTATGTTCTATACAGAAAAGGGCTATGTTTATCTGGAATGAATGCTTTTGTTCATTCACATTATTTTTTCTGTCAAGATTGCTGCATGCGCTTATAAGATAAAGGGTACAAGAATATTGTGTGTGTGTGTGTGTGTGTGTGTGTGTGTGTGTGTGTGTGTGTGTGTGTGTTTGGGGAGGGGGGGGGAGGGCAAGCTTCACATGTTTTTGAGTATGCTATATTTGGGGGTTTTCCTTTCTGTTTGGTACTTGTTAGTATTGGCAAGTGTGACTCAAAACTACGCCCTTTGAACTAGAGCTACCCCAGTGATTAGCATCGGTTACTGTGACTCTTAAAAATCGTATTGGTGTAATTAAAACGACGCTCAAAGTCAGCATAAGCAGACCTGTTCCCCCCCCCCCCCCCCTCCCCCCCCCCCCCTCCCCCCCCCCCCTCCCCCCCCCCTCCCCCCCCTCCTCCCCCCTCCTCCCCCCCCCCTCCCCCTCCCCCCCCCCCCCCCCCTCCTCCCCCCTCCTCCCCCCCTCCCTCCCCTCCCTCCTCCCCCCTCCCCCCCCCCCCCCCGGTTTTGCCAGAATTATCCCGGGAATTTGCAAACATTCTGGGTAAAATAATAAATTCCAGGTGAACGCTGAAAATCCCGGGATTTCGAAAAACCATCTATTATTTGTTTCCGTTTGTATAAAAAGACGCAAGGGTTGACCGAAACCTTGGAGTTCTGAGATGCGATTTTTCATTGGTCCGTGGACCCCCCTCAACCAATGATAGTATTTCTTGTTGGCAGAGATTGTAGTTTTGCGCCAAACATGTCGTCAGGCAAGTCAACCGCAGGCGGCAAGCGCCAGAAATCTTCGACAAACGACAGCAGTGATAGGGTGAAACGGCCAAAAGTGAAGCAGAAGTTTTCTCAAAAGTATTTGAAAGTGCCAGGAATAACAAGTTCGCATTTGGGAGACGAGCATGCACACTGCAAGTACTGCAACATGGACTTCAAAATTGTCGCGAGTCGTGTACTGATGTGAAGTTTTCTCAAATTCCGCTTTTTTCTGTGGCAAATTCCAGGTTGTTCATTATACGGGTAAACAGGTCTGCATAAGCCATTTTGATGCCGAATCACATCCTCTTTAACTAGAATTATTCTGTTGGCGTAAGCAGATTTGTCTCCGAAGAATGTTCTTTTAACTAGAGTTTCCAGTCTATAATTTAGATACATTGTTGTTTCCCGTGTGTGTTAAAGGTACGGCAAACACCTGAAAGTGATCAACTCATCATCTGACGCCAAGGACAGTCTGACCCACCTCATCAAGCAGACGGCCATTTTCCTTAGACAGCAACAGAAAACCACCAAGACTTCACTCTGTATCCTTAGTGAAGAAAAAAAAAAGAAGAATAAAAACAAGTTCACTGGAAAGATACAGGGCTGAGTGCCAACCGAATAATGGTTGACCGATGAGCTGAATTAGGCAGAGACTCTGTGCATGGAAAGGTGAGTTTAGAGGGGTGGTAGAATGAGGGAATCCTCTCATGTTTGCTCTAAGAGAAAAACCCGAGAATCCCTCTAGTTTATACAGGCAACAGAACGGCCCGCAGATCCGCGGTTTTGGTAGCCACTGGGCGTGGTTTTGGCACTGCCGGCCGCGGTTTGTACTTCATGAGGCAGCCCGATCTTATTCTCAAATGGTATTCTTAAGCGGTTTGTTTTCATACTGCGCCTTCGGAAACGAAAAATCGCGGCCATGTTTGTTTTTTCTTCCGAGTTTAGAGCTCTCTAGACTCTTACTTTCACTGTTTCAGAGTTTGTTTTGATGACAGTGATTGTGATTTGGGTTTTAAATGAGTCATTTAGAGGATATGATCGCGTGAGACTACGATGATGTGAAAACTTTGAACTTTTCCGTGAGAAATCCAGTAGCGAATGATCGCAATGATGCCGACTACGAACTAGAGTTTTGTGGGGTCCGACTCGATGTCGACTCCGAGTCATGGCGAGTGTTGTTCGTCCGCGGATTGGGGTATTCTGATGCCTGTTTATACCAATATCATATTATGAATGCTGGTTTTAAGCGCTCTTTGATTTAATGTTTTCCACACCGGGCAGCCATACAAATACGGTGCATCTGTTATGACCTTGACCTTGGGAAGCCTACATGGATGGGTCCTACCCTGGCTTCGACTGGCTGGTTGCCACGGTGTTCCTGGTGTTTCACGGCAACCAGGAGCGCGCCTGGACCTTCCTGCAGCGCCTGTCCTGCCTGGGCTGCTCCGCCTACCTCTGGCCCGCCCGCATGCACGCCTCCGTAAGTACTCTATTTTACGGGATTTTGGGTCAAAGTTAACACCCCCCTGGGGATACCGGGGAGTCTTTTGTATAAATAGTTCCCCCACCTTCTGGAAGTTCTGTGCTTGTAACTTTCTCTAATCTGTCGCTCTCTTTGACTCTGCCTTTTCCCTTTGCTTACTGTCATCTTACTATCTTTCTGCCTTACCACCGGTCCATCCATTCTCCTGCTTTTTTTTCACGAAACACTTTCAAAAACATTTCGTCCAGCCGAAGTCGGACTTGCTGGGCCTAACTGTTTCTTCGTTAGGCGCGTAACGGCAGCATAACTGGAGGGATTCTGGGTTGTTTTTTCTTAGAGCAAACATGAGAGGATTCCCTCATTCTACCACCCCTCCAAACTCGCCATTACATGCAGAAGATGAAGAAGAAGAAGGTCAAAGTTATGGGGATCGGTATGGTCTGGGGACCTGTCGATAGATGGATGTGGTGGTGCCTCCAGGGGAGGAGGACCTCACACACGCTGGCTCCACGACTTAGACATTGTGATCAGTAGGGGGCATTTGCCTTGGTTTAAGGCTGTGTCAGACCAATTGACATTGACTAGAACACCAAGGCTACATCAAAATGTTGTTATGCTATGCATAGTTATGCAGAGGTTGTCTTTAGCCATGACAAGCTTCTAGCATAACATCATCAGTCTCCCAAATCCCCCGAAGTCGGAGTGTGGCTGCCCACGTGGCGGGGTAATCAAAAACGGTCGCACACGTAATGTTCTCATCCATAGCTGATACACTTGTACCATAGTGTTCAAGTGCTTCTGCTTTGGGGATGATCCCTGGAGTCTTTTAGCCAGGGTAAGCTAACAAACAAGTAGGGGGCATAGGAGATGGTGTCCTGTGTATGTTTACTTTAATATAATAGAATATGATACAATTCCAATTTTCAGAGCATGTGTTTCTGGTGGAAGAGGTTTTTCTTTTTTTTTCTCTTTTTTTCTGGGTATTTTTTTCTGTCATGTAGCATAGTTCCTACTGAATAATGCTTTTTCGCTGGGAACTGATTTAAGTGTATGGGAGAAGAAGATTTTGGCTTTTTGGAGAGTCTTCAGCGTACAGCAGCCTTGGTTAGTAGTGCCACAGGCGTTCCTGTCTGAACGATCGACTAAGAAACAGAAGAAGAAGATTTCAGTGTTGTTTCTTTACTATGAGGATCCTGATGTTCCTTGGTACTGTGATTTTCAAGGGATTGGACTGCGGGCATTAGGAAACGTTAGCAAATATTAAGAGGTGTAATTTCATGGTGAATGCGAGGGATCCTTTCGACAGAATCGGTCAAACAAAAACAGGAAGATACACGCCCAAAGCACTCGCCTCATGCTGCTTTTGACTACACCCTTAGATCGAGTTCCTCCAGTTTATTTTCTACGCGATTTCGCAAAGTTCTGCAAGTTCGATCTGTTTGTTGCCAATTGTCATCACTCCTTTCTCTCAAAAAACGTTTGCCAGTTGCTCACCCGCATGGTAGTTTCATCCTTCGATGTCGTGATTGTTAAGGTTTGACCGATTCGTTGAAGATAAACTACTCTAATTGTTGTTGTTTTCTTCCGAAAATCATCTGTTCTGATGGTTGTTGCTGTTGTGGGTGTTCAGGTGCACCTGCCGGCGGCCCTGCTGTCGAGTGGCATCCACCCCATCTTCTCCAGCACGGCCCACACCGTGGAGCTCATCCTGCAGGTGGATGAGCCCATCACCCTGTCCGCCTTCAAGATGTCAGGATACACACCTGCACAGGTGAGCAAAATATGTCTCTGCACACACCTGTACAGGTGATCCAAATGTCTCACGGCTATACACACCTGCACAGGTGAGCCAAATGTCTTTATACACACCTGCACAGGTGAGCCAAATGTATCAGCACACACCTGTACTGGTGAGCCAAATATGGCTCTGTGCACACACCTGTACAGGCGAGCCATATGTCTCTGCACACACCTGTACAGGTGAGCCAAACATGTCTATGCACACCTGCTCAGGTGAGCCCAATATGGCTCTATGCACACCTGCTCAGGTGAGCCAAATGTCTGCACACACCTGTACAGGTGAGCCAAACATGTCTATGCACACCTGCACAGGTGAGCCAAATGTTTATGCACAGGTGAGCCAAATATGGCTCTATGCACACCTGCACAGGTGAGCCAAATGTTTCAGCACACACCTGTACAGGTGATCCAAATATATCTCTATACAAACCTGCACAGATGAGCCAAATGTCTGCACACACCTGTACAGGTGAGCCAAAAATGTGTTGGTGAAAAGTCAATAAGAGCAGGGAGAGTACTTACCTAACCCTGGTATGTACCAAACTGGTAGCTGGTGGGTGGATGCCTCGTGCCTTGGGGAGCTGGATGACCCCACCCCCTCCACGAGTTTCTCCCCGTGGGGATATTGGGGGGGGTCTTTCATTAAAATAGTTCCCCCACCTTCTGGAAATTCTGTGCTTGTAACTTTCTCTAATCTGCCACTCTCTTTGACTCTGCCTTTTCCCTTTGCTTTCTATCATCTACTATCTTTCTGACTTATTGGCCCATTCTCCTGCCTATTTTCCAAGCAAAAAAAAATCTTCCAAATAACTTATCTCCTTTGAGCTCCTCCGAAATCGGAATGTGTCTGCTGTACGCAGCGGGGAGACTAGTGAAAACTGAAAACCGGACACATACGTACTTTACCCATTATGGCTGTATGGCCTGGGAATGCAAAAGAAGTTTCACTTGGTGTAAGCTACTGTGATGTTTTTAATTCTAGACGTGTCATATTTTTACTTGCTAAGTTTTTGATTCATGAATGAATCCTTAGCAAAAGTATTTCAACATAAAACTTTGATTTTGTTTTTACCTTCTGTTTTTATCCCTTTTTAACACGTGGTAAGATTTAACGTGGTGACAGCCCTGACATGGCCTTAGCTGTTGATGGGGCTATAATTTTAATCTTAATAATTTTGACGTGGTGACAGCCCTGACATGGCCTTAGCTGTCGACAGGTCTATAATTTTAATCTTAAACTTAGAAGAAGATAACTACAAGTCAGCCTCCCTCTCACCCCCACTGCACTGTAGTTATACGCCAAGCTGAGGAAGCCCAAATTTCACAGAGACGAATCTGTGACTATAAAGTACCAAATACCAAATACACATCCTTTTGATTCATCCTTTTACTTTTTACAAAAACAAGGGGATGGCGCTGCACTGCGGCAACATGCTCTCCAGGCTGAGGCAGCCCGAATTTCACAGAGACGAATCTGTGACTATAAAAATACCAAACCTACTTTAAATACCTTCAAAATCATCCTTTTGAGATTCATCCTTTTACTTTTTACAAAAACAAGGGGATGGCGCTGCACTGCGGCAACATGCTCTCCAGGCGGAGGCAGCCCGAATTTCACACAGACGAATCTATGCGAATTAAAATTACAGTGGAACCTCCTTTATAAAACCTTCAAAAGGGCAATGTCCAAAGAAGTGAGGTCTTATAAAGGAGGGGTCTTATAAGGGAGGTGATTTTAATACTTAGGGGCAATTCTTAATACTTATAAAGAAGGGCAATGTCTCAGAGAAGTGGGTCTTATGTGGGAGGGAGTCTTATAAGGGAGGTAATTTTAATACTTACAAAGAAGGGCAATGTCTCAGAGAAGTGGGTCTTATGTGGGAGGGAGTCTTATAATGGGTCTTTTAATACTTACAAAGAAGGGCAATGTCTCAGAGAAGTGGGTCTTATAAGGGAGTCTTATAAGGGAGGTGATTTTAATACTTACAAAGAAGGGCAATGTCAGAGAAGTCTTATGTGGGAGTGAGTGAGAAGTTTATGGTCCTCCCGGCCGAAGCCATATAGGACATATTGTTTTTAATGGGAGGGAGTCTTATAAGGGAGGTTCCATTGTAATAATACTTACAATCCTGTGTCAGATCTGCGCAACTGTCTGAAGAGCTTCTGGAACTACCTGGACTGGGGGAGGTGGTGCAGTACTCAGCCTGGTCATGGTGATGGGTGTCGACTACCAGGTGTAGCGTGGCCGTTCAGAACCTGCGACAGCTCATCGTTCAGCTCCACCAGACACAGGACCTGTAATCTTCCTCAAGATATGGTTTCCACAGGTATCCTGTGTCAGATCTGCGTGCACTGGCTGAAGCAGTGCTTCTGGAACTACCTGGACTGGGCGGATGTGGTGCAGTACCTCAGCCTGGTGATGGTGATGGGCGTCGACTACCAGGTGTACATCTGCGTGGCCGTGCTCAGACACCTGCGACAGCTCATTGTTCAACACCACCAGACACAGGACCTCGTCGTCTTCCTCAAGGTAAGGTTTCCACAGGTATTTTAAAGGTAGATTTTTATGAAGGTAGATTTTCACACCAGGTGTACATCTGCGTGGCCGTGCTCAGACACCTGCGACAGCTCATCGTTCAACACCACCAGACACAGGACCTCGTCGTCTTCCTCAAGGTAAGGTTTCTACAGGTAGTTTAAAGGTAGATTTTTATGAAGGTAGATTTTCACACTACCAGGTATACATCTGTGTGGTCGTGCTCAAGACACCTGCGACAGCTCATCGTTCAACACCACCAGACACAGGACCTCGTCGTCTTCCTCAAGGTAAGGTTTCTACAGGTAGTTTAAAGGTAGATTTTTATGAAGGTAGATTTTCACACTACCAGGTGTACATCTGTGTGGCCGTGCTCAGACACCTGCGACAGCTCATCGTTCAGCTCCACCAGACACAGGACCTCCTGGTCTTTCTCAAGGTAAGGTTTCCACAGGTAGTTTTTCAAGGTGGGTTTTCGTGGGTAGGTTTCCCAAGGGTACATCTGTGTGGCCGTGCTCAGACACCTGCGACAGCTCATCGTTCAGCTCCACCAGACACAGGACCTCCTCGTCTTCCTCAAGATAGGGTTTCCGCAGGTAGTTTTTCAAGGTGGGTTTTCGTGGGTAGGTTTTGAAGATAGTTTTCCAAGTGTACATCTTCGTGGACACAAGACCTTGTCATTTCTGTCAAGGTACGGTCTTTACAGCTATTTTTTTAACAGGTAGTTTCCATAATTTTCAAGGCGGGTTTTGAACATAAACTTTGGACAGTGATCAGAGCAGGTTGGTTTTTGCAGCATCCCAGACCCAGACTTTGTCGTCTTCATAAAGGTAGGTTTCACTGGTATTTTTAGGTTTTTGACGGGTAAGTTTTCAAGGTAGGGTTTTCGCAGGTTGTTTTTCAAGGTGGGTTTTCGTGGGTAGGTTTTGAAGATAGTTTTCCAGGTGTACATCTATGTGTCCGTGCTCAGACACCTGCGACAGCTCATAGTGCAGCATCACTACACACAAGATCTTGTCGTTTTTCCTCAAGGTAGGGCTTCCACAGGTAGTTTTCAAGATAGTTTAGATAGGTTTTTTTAAAGGTAGTTTCTGAGATAGTTTTTCGAAGAGGGTTTTCAACATGAACTTTGGACAGTGATCATATCAGGTTGATTTTGCAGCATAACCAGATCCAAAGACTTCGTCGTCTTCATAGAGGTAGGTTTTCACTGGTATTTTTGTAAAGGTAGGTTTTTGACCGGTAAGTTTTTAAAGACCCACCACGTCACTTGTCAAAATCATGGTTTTCACGCGTTTTCCCTCTTATAAGGCCGTGTACACACATAAGCGGATATTCCATGCGGAAACCCGTGCGCAATCCATAAATAAGTGAAACAAAGAAGGGAAAAGATCTGCGCACGTGTCCGAATTTCCCCATTATGCGTAAACTTTGATCCTTCTTTCTTCCACTTACTTAGGGTTTTCCGTACATAACTTACGCATATAATGTGAACCTGGCCTTACTGGTAAGAAATCTTAAGAAATCTTCCAAGCATAAGAGGGAATGTGACACGTGACGTGGGGGGTCTTTAAGGTAGAGTTTTCGCAGGTAGTTTTCAATGTAGTTTTTCTAGGTAGATTTTCACATCACCAGACACAAGACCTTGCTGTTTTCCTCAAGGTACAGTTTTGGTGATCTTTTCACTGCAATGGGAGGGTGTCTAATTTGTATTTGACTGAACAACCCTGCCACATAACCCTGATACAGATATTTTTGTGTGTCCATGTTTATTTCTTTTGGTAATGTGGGGCCTAAAAACTCCCATCCGAGTCCTTTTGCTAATGCAACCCCAGTAACTCCACGCTTTTCAAAATGTGTTTCTTAGACCTCTGACGGCTGTGCTTGACTGATTATTTATAGCAACGGTCATTTGCATATAGACTGTGCACAACTCGCATACATCCTGTGTATTGTCATCTGTGTCTCCCTATGGGGATACCGGGGGGGTCTTTCGTAAAAATAGTTCCCCCACTTTCTGGAAGTTCTGTGCTTGTAACTTCCTCTGATCTGCCACTCTCTTTGACTCTGCCTTTTCCCTTTGCTTTCTATCGTCTACTAGTTCTGACATATTGGCCCATTCTCCTGCCTTTTTAAAAAACATTATCTTCCAAATAATTTTTCTTCTTTGAGCTCCTCCGAAATCAGAATGTGTCAGCTGTGCGCAGCGGGGGAGACAGCCGAGTGAAAACTGAAAAAACGGACACATACGTACCTTACCCTGTGCGCAGCAGGGAGACCAGTGAAAACTGAAAACCGGACACATACGTACCTTACCCATTATGGTCATATGGACAATTGTAAAGCACAAGATTATCATCTAATTTAGATAAACAATGTCATACATACAACTCCATTCAGAAGCACATGCTCTTGTGTCGCAGTCTCTCTACACATATTACATACAAAGACATATTTGAAATTAATAATAACAGATTTATTAACATTCAGTCAAAACAATCACACTTACATACATAAGTGATCATTATCTCTGTGCAGGAGGAGCCCATCAGAGGGTTCCACATCGCCGAGCAGCTGCCGTACCTCAAGGAGCTGGAGAAGCGACACCGCAAAACAGTGCTGTCCGACATGCTGAACATCACCAAGCCTTGAGCCTTGAGCCTGCGTTCACAACAAGAGACCCTCCGTTGACCCCCGAACACTGAAGGGTTCAGCCCTTTCACCGCCAAAGTCGCATTTTAGCACCACAGTGATTTAACACTTATGTCACGGAATCGGGAGACAGACTATGCGACTGCCGCATATGACTCGATCAGGTCGTGACGTTGACCAAATTTTGCTTCCCGCACAGAAGAGGTCACAAGCCATCTGACTCGATCAGTGAAATTTAGAACCCGCCCTATTCGGCCCTGTCACCTGACTGGGCCCGACTGAGTCAGACTGATCAAGCAGGATGGTATGCAAATGAGGTGGAACGTCATGACCTGATCGAGTCACATAGTCTGTCGCCGGCTTAAAAGGCATCAAATTGGGGTCTATTATCCAAAGACCCTATTTTGGGAATTAAGGGTAGACAACCTTATTTTACATGTCACAGGAGAATCCCCGATACTGCAGATGGATTTTGTTTTCTACCCAGGTAAATTTTATGGACATTTTTTGCTGAAATATGGCTGGCGGTGAAAGGGTTAATGAACAGTGAGCACATTAGAGGGGCACTCGTCAAGAGTCTTTCAGTCAGATTAACATTATTACAGTATCAGCTCATAACTGAGATATTACAGCCATTCTTCTTCCTCGTAACACAACACAAGCTTCAAGGGTTGGTGTAGAGCTGCTCTTGTGTTGGTAGGGCAGGTGGGGTTAGTTTGTCTCAGGTAGCTCCTTCGGGCGTTTCTCTTTCATTGTGGATCCCTGGTGAGAACACAGCGAAGTTTGTTGTTTTTAACTCGACGTGAAGTTTTGTGCTTGAGCATTCAGAGCAAACACCTTGTGGCGTGTACGGTTTTTGATTTGACGTTAAGGCCGGGTTCACATTAGACGCGTAAGTTCCGTACGGAAAACCCTAAATAAGTGGAAGAAAGAATGCAATCCGCCAGCTCAACAGACACCAGCAAACAACCCTCTTCCGGCTGAGGACTGGCCACTGCAGACGAATGTCCATGTGGTTCAGGATCCCAGACCCCTGAACACATACTACAACACTGCCCAACACATGATGCTCTACGACGCCAAACCTGGCCAGGGGGGGTGGAGCTGCAGGTGCAGCTTTGGGGCAGCCGCACCGACCTGGAGAAGACAGTGGACTTCGTCATGGCGACCAACTTGAAAGTCTGACGCTGCCAGCCACATTGACCGCTGAAGAAGAAGAAGGAAGAAAGAAGGATAAAAGTTTACGCATATAGGAAAAATTTGGACACGTGCGCAAATCTTTTCCCTTCTTTGTTTCACTTATTTATGGATTGCGCATGGGTTTCCGCATGGAATATCCGCTTATGTGTGTACACGGCCTAAATCGTGCTTTAACCTTCCACACAAAGACACGTGGTAGCGTACAGCGGTCTAAGAGGATGTTAACGCTGCGGTTCTTGTTCAGGGAATGCATGTACGCTGCTGGCACTTGAAATGTGCTGGCCACTGCAAGTAGGGTTATTAACGCCCTTGACGGCAAAAGTTAAGCCCTTGTTGATCAGTATCCAAAAGGGCATTCACTGTTGCAAAAGGCAGCCATTAAGTGGCCTCAAATAGGGTTATTGGCGAGAGTTATTCCCTTGTTTGGTCAGTACTCAACCATCTTCCCCCACCCACCAAGGGCATTCACTCTTGCAAAAGGTGTTCTTTGCTTAAGGAAGTTGGTGACTTAGGCAGCTTTGATTGGTCGTGTTTGAAGAAAAAAGCCTTGATCTTCTTTTTGCTCTCTTTTTCCTCTTCTGTCAGACGCATGTATGTATGGAGTGGTTGAAAAGGTTTTGCATCAGGTGTTTTTGTGTGTGTGTGTGTGTGTGTGTGTCTGTGTGTGTGTGTGTGTGGTGTGTGTGTGTGTGTGTGTGCAAGGAGAGATGTAGGAAAAACAGTTTCAAGTAAATGTTCAGCAATTTGTTTTAAGCTAGCAGGAATTTAGCTTGTTTGTATTGGAAGTTTTGTTCTTTTTGTTTGTTTGAAATGCTTCTTGTTGCAGTGGTTTATTCTTGACTTGTTTTCGTGTGAGTGTGTAATTCATTTTGGACAACTTTGTTCCTGATGCCTCTTATTACTACTCAAAAAAAAGATTTAAGCATAAATGTTTCAGATGGCCTTGGTTTGAATTTTTCCGTCCATATTAATTCCTTAGTTAATGAATGATCATTGATTTTTATCCATGCAGGGAATACATTCCATTAAGGGTACGGATTTTACATGTAAACGTGAATTGAATGCATTCCGTCCTGACTTATTTTGTGCCGTTTTTGTTTTTCTATTAAAACTTAGTTATGTTGGTTTGCAACATCAAGAAGAAAACTTTGTGGTTGAGGTTGTGTTTTTTTCTCATCGTTGCTAGTCTGTGCATTTGCTTTCTTCCTTTGTTTTCGCCGCTCCGTCACTTCCCACTCAAACCTCTCTTTACGAGTTGACTGGGACTGCTCTTGTTCCTTATACGCACATTCCAACATCAAGAAACTGATCAATCAAATAATCAATCAATCAGTCAGCTCATTTTTGTCCTTTTAACCTTTTCACCGCCAAAGTCACATTTTAGCACCACAGTGATTTAAACACCTACGTCAGTGAAAGGCATAAAATTGGGGTTTATTATCCAAAGACTTCATTGTCTTAGTTTTGGGAAGTAAGGATAAACCTTATTTTATATATTTAACAGAAGAACCCCCAATACTGCAGATGGATTTTGTTCTGTACACAGGTAAATTTAATGGACATTTTGGGCTGAAATATGGATGGTGGTGAAAGGGTATAAAAGATCATTTGCCTGCTGTCACAAATACGCACAACAAAATTTTATAAAAAAATTCACAAAACTATTGAAGCATTCTTGAAGAGTTCTTTTCCACAACTAGCAACTGAACAATGAGTGTTTTTAACAAACGTCTTAACCACTCGGCCACCTTCCTTCCCTTCACGTGTGAGCCAAACATTCTCCTTCCTTCCCTCCATGTGTGAGCCAAACATTCTCCTTCCTTCCCTTCACGTGTGAGCCAAACATTCTCCCTGCGCTACCACGACCACTCATTCATCTTTGGAAGAGTTCTTCGGTATGGCGGATGCCTACTTTTATTGTATTGTCCTTATTACATGCTCATGTCTTTTGGATTGTGATGATTTAGATGACCGTGACAACGACAATGATGATGATGACGTATCAAGACCACACATTCATCTTGGGAAGAGTTCTTAGATACGGTGGATACCAATTTTTGTCATACTTTTTCTTATTGCGTAGATAACTATGGCGCAAGTCTTTTGGATTGTGATGATGAAGATGACAACAACAATGACGACGATGATGATGATGATGATGTATCATGACCACACGTTCATCTTGGGAAGAGTTCTCGGGTACGGTGGATACCAATTTTTGTCGTACTTGTTCTTATTGCATAGATAACTGTGGCGCAAGTCCTTAGGATTGTGATGATGACGATGACGACTCTGATGATGACTCCAATGATGATGGTAGCTGTGGTTGGGAGCGGCTGGATGGCGGTTGGGATAGATGCGATGGAAACGATGAGGGATGAAGAAGCAGCAACAGCAGTAGCAGCAACACTCGAACATCAGGATTGAGGACAGCATCACTGTGATGTCCACACAGAACAGAAATGTGCTGATGAAGAATAACGCCTGTAAAACAGAAATCGCAATAGTCACTATTATTTTTGTAAATTGTTATGCATTTATTTTTCTGAAGATTCGTTTTGTGAAGAATAAGGGGACATTGAACTCGATGTACAATGGCTAATCTACTTCTTTTTTTCAATGAGCATTCATATGCTTGCATACTTAAGCTCTCTCTCTCTCTCACACACACACCACACACACACATGCACAGCGCTCTCTTTTACACACACACGTGTGCACAGCGCTCTCTCTTTCACACACACACACGTGTGCACAGCGCTCTCTCTTTCACACACACACACGTGTGCACAGCGCTCTCTCTTTTACACACACACACGTGTGCACAGCGCTCTCTCTCTTTTACACACACACACGTGTGCACAGCGCTCTTTTACACACACACACGTGTGCACAGCGCTCTCTCTCTTTTACACACACACACGTGTGCACAGCGCTCTCTTTTACACACACACACGTGTGCACAGCGCTCTCTCTTTCACACACACACACGTGTGCACAGCGCTCTCTCTTTTACACACACACACGTGTGCACAGCGCTCTCTTTTACACACACACGTGAGCACAGCGCTCTCTTTTACACACACACACACACATGTGCACAGCGCTCTCTCTCTTTTACACACGCGTGTGCACAGCGCTCTCTCTTTCACACACACACACACATGCATGTGTACCTAATCACATAAACATTCTTTCATAATCCACTCTCAAACACGCACACACACACACACACGTACGCACAAAGACAGTCACAAACATGCTTTTGCTCAAAATTGTAACATAGAACGTCCTTCAGCATCCGCAACGTTTATGGATTTTTTTTAAGCAGGCAAATAGGCTTGATTAATATAGAACATTTTTATGCCTCAAGTAACATTACAACAAAACTTTAAAATTGTCTACAACTATAGAATGTTGTTAGTTACACATCAAGTAACTTAACCAAAAAAAACAACTTAGCAAACTCGTTAACTAATAGATGAAAAATGTAAAAAAACCTGGGTTTTGAATTGTTATATCGTTACCAACAAATGTCTTACAGCAACTGTGGCGGATGACTGGTTAGAGTCGGAAACCTGCAGTACCAGAATCCCACCACAGAGCAGCATTGGTATGAGCAGGGAATAAACCAGCAGCATCTGTAAAAATAAAAATAAAAAGCATTGATGGATTCACAGAACTGGACACGCCAACTTTTCTTTATCCGGGTACGTAGCTGAAAAAAAGCTGGCGGCGAAAGGATTTAGAGGTTTTAGAAAAAAACAAAAAACATAATAGAATGGATGCAACTACATAAAATGAAAAAAACACCTGAAAGACCGGGGTCCAGAGGTAATGTCCCGCTGTAGATGAAGCAAAAATTGATTTATGAAGGTATTTTAGTTTGCTTTTTCCACAATTTATACAAATGCTTATCTTAAAGTGTTTGAAAAATACAGTAGACACACAAAGATCTGGTTTGACAAATTAAAAAGAAAGGAAGTTCCTGTTCTGGTAAAATTCAAAAACAGGAAATCCTTGTATACCAGGAAGAGTTGCACCCATGTAATAGGCCTAGACTCCAGCGAAGAACGAGAAACGAAGACTCCACTCACTCCCACACAATTCAACTCACCGTGGTGTGGGCGCAGTCGTCGGGCACAGGGTGACCTTTGACCCAGACTATCAGCAGGCCTATACCGGCAACCAGCAGGGCGACGGCAGCGAACACGGTGTGGACATAGCCCAGGCTGAGGTCTTCGTGAAACACCCGGCTCAGCACCAGGATGCTCACGCAACCCATCTGCACAGCAAACACCCACACCATGCGGGTCTAGCTAGAAGTCGGAACAACGCCTACACCTACATAACACAGCACGGGCTTCCGAGGCTGGTGTAGGCCTGCTCTTGTGTTGGTAGGGCAGATGGGACCAGTGAGTCTCTGGGTCCCTTCATGTGTTTCTTTTTCATAGTCCCAAAAACTTATGGACCACTTTGTATTTTGCATCACTTTGTAAACTGACGCCCTGGTTGTGAAATAAAGAATGAGCATAAACAGACAACACCTCTTCTATTTATTCCTTAAAGCATCTTCAAGTACTTACGATAAGGGCTTACTACTTTTGAATTCCATTGAAAGTCTTTACGGATGCTGTGAAATTGTGTTTTTGTTTGTTTGTTTCACTTGGTGACTGCGAAGAGGGGAAGTATAGGCTATTGTTGTGTTGTCTGTGTTGTTTGAAAAAGACATATCTGTTGAAATATTTCATTGTAACATTTTCTTCGCCCTTGCGATTCAACTAAATTTTCATAATTAACATTACATAAGATAGTATTTCGACCTTTTTTGTGTGTTATGCTCATTTCTATTTCCCCCTAATTAATAACATCTCAAACATGTATATTGCAAACGTAGTTTATACTGCCCCAGTCCCTCTACAGCGCTAAAAAATAAACCAAGACATCTTCTGGTGCTCTCAGTATTAAGCAAAAAAAAGCTATAAAAAACACACCAACACACAATTGATTTAAACGCTATTACTGAATTAATGATCACCAGCAACAAGAAAGGAAGAAATTAAATGAGAAGAAAACAGAGGGGGGAAATAGAATGAAAAGAAACACGCATCACAGAAGTCCAATATGATTATGACCCAGCACCATGGAAGGGACATTAAGTTGCTGAGTTAGTGTCTCACAACAGGCTTGCAAAGCCAAAAATCTCATTTTTTAATCAATTTTGAATTATGGGTATTTTTGTGCTCTCTAGCATCTTATCTTTCATATGCATAAAGGATAACCTTTAATATGGTCTGTAAATATTACAAAAAGTGCTTTAAAATTAGTAGGTTGATGCATATTCTTAGGACAGGCTAGACTTTAGACTGTGAGTTCTCAAAATGGCCGACAGTCACCTTACCAACTCTAAATGCTCATAACTCTGCAACAAGAAAGGATACAAGAATGATATTTATGTCATTAGAAAGGGGATTGCCTGAAGTTTTCAACTGTGCCATTTTCTCAAAATGGTCATGTTGACACTTAATGTCCCTTTCGTGGTGCTAGGTCACATTTAAGCCCACTCAAATAAGTAAATCCACTCACCAGCTCTAGCACTTTCAGGGCAACGTAGGGTAAGGTCGCAGGTAGCCATGGACCATCTCGAGCTTCCAAATGACCCAACCTCTGCTGCTGCTGATGATGGTGTTTTTCGCTTCGTCCCGGGTAAGCCTTAGGCCTGTAGGGCACAACCGCGGCATCGTGGACAGTCACCACACTCTGCCCATCGTTGACCATCAGCTCGTCGATCGTTCTGGACCTGAATGAAGAAGAAGCAGTGGATAATCTGTCAACCGCTGCGCGCGCTGTGCCCGGGTCCTCGGCACGTGGAGAATGCCTGTACTGCACGTGCGGGAAGCGTGTCGAGTCGTTTTTCCAGGAGTTGGTGCCTCTGCGTGAGGCTATGATAGGGTAAAGGGCGGGGTTTTGGTGGAGTAAGTTTCCCGCGCTCAGCACGTCACGTGGTCCTTTTGGAGTGGGCCTGGCTGGGCGAGCCATCTTGTTTTTTAAATTTTATTATAGATCTGTGTTGGCATCCAGTTATGTAGGCCTTGGCCTGCAAAACAAGAAATAAATGTTATTAGTTGAACCAAAACTTCATATGTCAAATCAGCAAACCAAGTGACCACGCACATGGCACGGAAAAAAAGAAAAAGACACACACACACACACAAACAATAACACTTGAGTACCAAAATATCAAAGAGAAAACTTCGCCTGTTAAATACCAGACACACAACTCATGTAAAATAATAATATAATGTGTGGGGGTGGGGGGTAATTGTTTTAACCGTCATTAAATTCTCTAATTTTCCAGCTACCACATTAACTAAGTGCAGGCCTCAGAATGGTCAGCGGATCTGCAAATTTCAGAGGCTTTTCCTATTATTATTATTATTCGATCGCTCAGACAGTTTCCTGTCAATTATGAGCGCAGATGCGTCATGCTGCCGCTATGCGCCTAACGAAGAAATAGGTTGATCTGTTTCAAATCTGTTTGAAAGTGTTAATTGAAGAAAGGCAGGAGATCGAGAATGAACTGGTAAGGCAGAAAGAAGATGACAGTAAGCAAAGAGAAAAGACAAGAGTCAAAGAGAGTGACAGATTAGAGGAAGTTACAAGCACAGAACTTGAGTGACTTCCCTTGTTTGACCGATTGAATTAGGCAAGATCACTCCCACACACCATGAAATTACTCCCTTTATTATTTCCTCAAATTCCTATTACTCCGGTTTTCAGAGGTTTGGACTTCAAATAATTATGACGCCTGTTGGTGTCTCTACTCGTTATTTCCTTGATTATTTCATCTGTCAACCATGACCAACCTAACCCCACTCCCAAAGAACGTTCGTTCTTCTCACTAATACACACACTCTTATTTCATCTTCCATTGCACGACATTTAGCATTAGTTCAATACTTGTGGCGGTGCCATAGCCGATGAGGTTTAACCGAGGCGTGGTCACCGCTACAGCTATCTGTATTAATAAAACAAAATCGGGACTTTACTGGTTTCGTACTGCCTCCGGGCATTGCCTCCAGTATTGTTCCCACCATATTTGTATTTACAAATGTCCCACATGTGTCTGATTCAGACCAAGAGGACGTAAAACTCCATTTTCGTTCGTCGTTCTTATTTCATCTTAAGACACATTCACTCAACGAGTAGTATTTTGTTTCCCTATATAAGAAAAGCGTACAATTGAAATACCATTCAACAACCCCATAGGGCCCTTCTTTTTATTATGAAAAGAAAGACAAGACCAATAATTGATTGGGGGTGGGGGGTGGGGGTGGGAGGGGGGTTTAGGGCCAACCATTGATTGGAAAACAAGTGGGTCTGTAGAATCAATTATGTTAGATGTTGTAGGCACGACATACACAGATCATTACGAAATTACCAGGTAGTTTGTTTGTTGTTTGTGTCAGTTGGGGCAGTGGGTGGATGCCTCGTGCCTCCATATGGGGAGCTGGGTGACCCCGCCACCAGTCTCTCCCCGAGGGGATACCGGGGGGTCTTTCGTAGAAATTGATCCCCCACCTTGTGGAAGTTCTGTGCTTGAAACTTCCTCTAATCTGCCACTCTTTGCCTTTGCCTTTTCCCTTTACTTTCTGTCATCTACTGTACTATCTTTCTGCCCATTCTCCTGCCTTTTAAAACAAAAAAATCTTCCAAATAATTTTCTCCTTTGAACTCCTCCGAAATCGGACTGTGTCGGCTGTACGCAGCGGGGATACCAGCGAAAACGGAAAACCGGACACATAGTTTACGTACCTTACTCATTATGGCCATATGGCCTGGGAACGCAGAAGAAGAAGTCTGCCGTGTGTGTTTGTGTGTGTGTGTGTGTGTGTGTGTGTGTGTGTGTGTGTGTGTGTGCGTGCGTGCGTGCGTGCGTGCGTGCGCGCGCGTGTGTGTGTGTGTGTGTGTGTATGTGAAGTGGTTATTTTTAAATCACACCGACAGTTTTCAATGTTTTAAGGCCGATACTCGTCATCTTAGTTTCTTATTATTATTATTATTATTCGATCGCTCAGTTTCCTGTCAATTATGAGCGTAGATGCGTCATGCTGCCGCCGTTATCTGCCTAACTAACAAATAGTTCGGCCCAGCAAGTCCGACTTCGGCTGGAAGAAATTTTGTTGAAAGCGTTTCTTGAAAAAAGGCAGGAAAATGGACCGGTAAGGCAGAAAGAAGTAGATGACAGTTCGGCAGAGTCAAAGCCCAGATTAGAGTTACCACACTTCCAGAAGGTGGGGGAACATTTATACAAAAGACCCCCCGGTTTCCCCACGGGGAAAAAGGGGGGGGATCGAATACTGGACCGGGACGCAAACATCTACCTAGACAAATGTTTGGAGTAAGAAAACGCTGGGCAATATTGGAATTTCCCCTCTCCTGAACAATGTGAGAGTGGATGAGAGACAGAGAGAGAGAAGCAAGAGGGAAAGAGAGAGAGAGAGAGAGAGAAGAGAGAGAGAGAGAGAGAGAGAGAGAGAGAGGAGAGAGAGAGAGAGAGCAGAGAGAGAGAGAGAAGGTGGAGAGAGAACTATTTATAGAAAGAGAGAGAGAGAGAGAGAGAGATCCCCACGGAGAGAGGAGGAGGAGGGGGGGGGGAGAGAGTTTATTCAAAGATCGAGAGACTTATACGCTCCTAAAGAATAAAGGTTTGTCTGCCGGGACGCAAACATCTACCTAGACAAATGTTTGGAGTAAGAAAACGAGGGCAATATTGGAATTTCCCCTCTCCTGAGAGAATGAGAGAGAAGCAGAGAGAGAGAGAGAGAGAGAGAGAGAGAGAGAGAGAGAGAGAGAGAGAGAGAGAGAGAGAGAGAGAGAGAGAGAGAGAGAGAGAGAGAGAGAGAGAGAGAGAGAGAGAGAGAGAGAGAGAGAGAGAGAGAGAGAGAGAGAGAGAGAGAGAGAGAGAGAGAATGACAATGACAAAATGGTTTATTGTATTTTGGCTATTGACCCTTATACAATTAAGGGAGATGGGAGGTTAGGATGGAGTGCATTTGAGAGAGAGAGAGAGAGAGAGAGAGAGAGAGAGAGAGAGAGAGAGAGAGAGAGAGAGAGAGAGAGAGAGAGAGAAAGAGAAAGAGAGAGAGAGAGAGAGAGAGAGAGAGAGAGAGAGAGAGAGAGAGAGAGAGAGAGAGAGTTTACCTGCTTTCAAATATAAAAAAGAAGAGAAAAAACACACAAATAGACAGAAAAACGGAGAGAGATACAAATAGAGAGAGAGAGAGAGGGGGGGGGGGAGAGAGAGCGTTTACCTGCTTTCAAATGTATAAAAAAAAGAAGAGAGAAAAAAATAAATAAAAATGTACCTCATGATTTTTTTCACGGTACGGGTCATTGTACCATACATTTTATGTAGGACTAACAATTACACGTCAGCCTGTTCCCCACGTTTTGTCGCTTCATAGTGTGGTAGGGATGATGACCTGATGTGGTGTGACAAATAGTGTCTATCTTTAACAAAGACTATACTACATTATATTTTTCAGAAAATCAACTAAGCCTAACGGTACCGTGTGGGGAAAAAAGGACGGGGGGCGGGAGGCAATGTGAAAGTGGGCCATAAAATAAAAGTTGGGGAAAAAGTAAAGACATGTGAAAGGTTATAAAAATACTAACAGGTAATGTTATAAACGAGTAGGTCTCTATGGCGCGCCAAAGATACAAAACTCTATCTAGCTGTTCGATAGAGTTTCGAAACTGTATCTATCAGTTCGATAGAGTTTGAAAACCCTATCTAGCTGTTCGATAGAGTTTTAAAACTCTGTCGAACAGCTAGATAGGGTTTCCACAAAATAACCCTATCGAGATAGTTTTTCTATCGCGATTTCTGATTGGTACATGGCTTCAGCGACAAGTTTGTGGCCTTGGCAGGGCAGTGACCCATGAATTTGAATAAGACGATAGGCCTAGGCCCCTACATGTAGTCAAACAAACATGGCAGCTGAACGATTTCAATGAGCGAATCTTCCCGGCGTTTCATCTGTAATTGAAGCCGCTAAACGAGTTCGTAGAATGCCACCTATTATGCTAGGTGTAGGTCACAGTCAAAGATACTACTCCTATCTACCAATGAAATGCTTCGTTTAAAAAAAGTATTAAAATGGCGCGTTCGATAGAGTTTTACGACGAGAAACTCTTATCTAGCTGCTCGACAGAGTTTTGAAACTCTATCTAACTGCTAGCTATAGTTTAGAAACTGTATCTAACAGTTCGATAGGGTTTTTAAACTCTGTCGAACTGCTAGATAGAGTTTTGGTCATTCGGCGCGCCATAGGTCTCCTGTCTCGGTTCTTTTTGTCGCCCCCCCCCCCCCCCCCCTCTCTCTCTCCCTCTCTCTCTCTCTCTCTCTCTCACACACACACACACACTCGCACACGGAGTATTGCCCATTAAAGCGAGGCAGATATTTAAAACACATTTACATGTTAATGTGATTTTCATTCAATCGCCAAGCCTTGCATATCCAAACTGTTATATCTGTTACGTCTTTTCCTATCAGAAAATAATTCCCTAAATATGTTTTTTGACACTTTTTGACAGACGCGGCTTGAATGCTCTTTTTTTCTTGTACTGTTTGTATTGTTTTGTTCTTTAAAAAAAAAGAAGGGCATAACCAGACACCAAAGCGAAATAATAGTTATGCTGGGATTGTCTTTTAGCCACGACAAACTCCTAGCATAACATCATCAGTCTCCTAAATCCTCCGAAGTCGGAGTGTGGTTGTCCACGTGGCGGGGTAGTCAAAAACGGTCACACACGTAACGTTCTCACCCATAAATGGTGCATTTGTACCATAGTGTTCAAGTGCTTTGGCTGTTGGGATGACCCCTGGAGTCTTTTTAGCCAAAGTACGACAACAACAACAACAGTTTAATTTAATCACGGTCGATGTCCGAAGTGAGGGGAAAAGACAAGAAATAGATAGAAGAAACCTGTTCTTCATAATAGGCCCGTGACCCAGCCAGCCAAGATCCGTTAAGTGTGCCCTGACATGACGCTGAATCATTTTTGTTTTGAATGCTTAAAGCATGGCCTAGTTTCATAGATAACTGGGTGAGGAGGCAGACACAGCCACCTCATGTATATTTTTCCGGTTTGTTAATTACAGCATTGCAGTGTTATTAGTTATTAGTTAATATTCTTTGTTGTTGATAAATGTGTTTATTGTTGATTTTCTTGTGTGCACCTGGCTGCAATTTCTCTGTTATGAGATAATAAAGATGATTTGGATTGGATAACCTGTACTAGTCCCGGATAAACAAGACTTTAAAAGGAATGACAAATTATATAATTATTGTAAACTTAACAAACTTACCAATATTGCAATCTTTCCTAAAAAAAACATCAACACAATAACAGACACGACACAAACGTTTTCAAATGTTCAGCACTCCGCAACACATCAGAACTCAAAGCCAAGCACATTTGCAATCCAATGAGAGTTCCTTTCTCCAGTGTAGGGCCCACATAACGGTCAGTTCGTTTCTGTAAAGGTAACCAGTGCTAAAACATAACCACAACTTCTTCTGCTGGTGAATAAAAAAACATCAGATGACAGCACCTGTTCACCTGTTCGCGTATATATTCGAAAGGGGCACCCTGAGGGATGAGTTTTTGTAAGAAACACGTCGAGATCACCAGGAAAACACCCTTTACAGAGATTGCAACACTCACTTCGCTCTGGTTTCCTATAAATCAAACCGTCAACTCGGCGATTCCTCCTTGGCGGAGGTGCTGGAAGTCAAATTATTTCACCCAAAGAGAAGGCATGTGCTCTCTTTTCTAATGGCCGCCAAATCGCTTGCACGAAAGTTTCGCAATACAAGTCTTTTTGCTATTATTTTTTAAAATATTATACAGTTTATCTAACGAGTTTCGCTCACAACAAAGGAAGTAACTCCAATTTGATTTGTTATTGCATTCCAAGAAAAAGAAAACGCTTCAACCACAATGAGTGACCTCCACCCACCCCATCCAAAATGGCTACTCTCTTCAGACATCTCCGCCAAGGAGGAATCACCGTTTTGACGGTTTAATTTCTAGGAAACCAGAGCAAAGTGAGTGTTCTGATCCTTGAAAAGGCTGTCTTTCTGGTGATCTCAACGTGGGGGTTTTTTGCAAAAACTCATCCGTCAGGGTCCACCTTTAAGACTTCGTTCTATTTTGGGCACAAACCCCGACATAAAATATCAGTATTTAGTACGATACTATGAATGGAATGGTGTGGGAAAAATACAAAGATCACACCGTTGATGTCTTCGCTTGAATGTGACCCCTTTCCCATAATATGTGCACTGCCAAGCTCCGTGGCCCAAAATGTTCCTGTCAACCCGGAGTTGGTAACGATCTTGGTAAGAACAACGGTACGTGAGGGGGCGGATCTGGGGGGGGGGGGGGGCTGGGTTTCCAGACACCCCCACCCCAAAATGCACAAGCTTGAAAACTAAGAAAATGACTCGATTTGTGCCTCAATAATGACTAAATTGCAAAAATGTGACCCAGCACCACGAAAGGGACATTAAATCGCTGGGCTAGTTTCTCATAACAAGCTTGCAATGTCAAAAAATATCATTTTCTATCAATTTTGAGATATAGATATTTTCGTGCTCTCCAACATCTCATTTTTCATATTAATAAAGGATCATGTTTATCATGGTCTCTAAATACTCCAAAAAGTGTTTAAAAATTAGTAGGTTGATGCATTTTCTTCAGCTAGGCTACACTTTAGACTGTAATTTATCAAAATCAGTCACCCTACCAACTTTGAATGCACATAACTCTAAAACGGAAAAAGTGACAAGAATGGTTCTTATATCATTTAAAAGAGAATTGTCTGAAGTTTGTACCTGGACCATTGTCTCAGAATGGTCATTTTGACACTTAATGTCCCTTTCTGGATCACCAATGTCGGGGGGGGGGGGTGGGGGGGCTTTGTCCCCTGGGCCCCCCAAAAGGCATTGCTTCTTAACCCGGAACCTATGCA